>BCIM01000009.1:0-521702 GCA_039545315.1 Kondoa malvinella
TTTGGGTTAGTTCAGCATCCGTTCGCGGCTCGTTCTCTCATGCGTCTAAGCAACTCGTCAGCCTTTGTACAGGACGTCAGCCTTGGTAGTCCATGATTGCCTCAGCTGTACCTCAATCGCTCGAGGCTTACCATTAGTTGACTCTGCTTGCGGCAAGTCGTCCTCAAATTCTGGTTTGTCTGCCGTTCGTCATAAGCTCGCCATCGGCTCGACATCGGTCCAGTCTTGCTACAATACCATTCTAACGATTGCTTGACGTTCGGATCTCGTTCGCAACCTGCTTAGCACTCATCTGCAGGGCATCCGTCTTTGCATCGATCAACTCGCGGTTACGGTTTATTCTAGGCTTACTGTAAGCATTACATGTGCTCTGGCTTGATCCTACCTTTATGCGTGCTTCATTGGTCATGTGGACAGCATCCATTCGCGAAGCGTTGTCGGTCGTTCCTCTCGAAAGTTGTCATCATCAACCAGCAACAGCTGCATCTTGCGTTCCTTGTGCGCTCAGCACACGTCTGCTATGCCCATCGCAAGCCGTCTGTGAGTCGATCATGGCTTCTTTGGCATTGAGTCGCTAATCGTCGAATATAATTCGCTCACAGCTAGTGATCTACTCGTTAAACCTTCGGCCTGAAAACCTTATAAGCTCGCTGATGGCATGGGACCGGCATGCTCTACGTTCGCAACAAACTTAGGTATAGTTTTGTGATCAATTCGCCATCGTTCTGAAACCGTTCAACACTCTATCGGCGTCGGTTCTTTACTCATTCAGCTGGCGTTTCGCCATCGCTCTAGTACGATGTAGCCTTGGTACTGTCGGGCGAGCGAACGAATGACGAGCGAACGCGGCGGGTGGTTGGCGAGCGATTAGGAAATGCATAATCTGGGTTGCATTCGCGAGGAGTGCACAGTCTAGACCGAAGTACTGTTGAGTGCGTTCGCCTTGTCATAGCGAACAATGGGCGGACAATGCGTTCGTCCTTGTCCGCGAACTCTTGGATGCCCGTAGTGAGACAGGCCGAATACACGTCTTCGTCGAACTCCAAGCTGCCTCGACTCGAATTTCGACTCTTGACTGTGACCGCCAGCTCGATAGAATCACAGAAGAGATATGGCCTCCTGCGCCTCTCTCAGCCGGTCCAATACGTGTGCCTGAGCGCTTCGACAAAAGACATGGCTGCTCATTTCCCATTTTGGCAATCTTGTCCACACTTTTGGGTTGCAAAGCTCCATATCGACAAACTGCTGCACCGAGATAGTTCTGACAGGCTGTCTGCACTCATAGAGGGCAGTGTATCGAAAGATATGACCTTGTAGGGCATTTCCATCTGGCGATCAGGTTGCCGACAAAGGATTCTTTATTTCCATTTGCGGCCTGTTCTCTAAGTCCTTTGTCATTGGCAAATCGTAATGCAGACACAAACCTTGTCTAGTTGTTCCTTGATCTCTGACTATTCGCTATCGTTCTCTTATTTGTACCCGCTCGTTTCAACAATGCTTTTCAGCTCATTCATCACTTTCGCAACCTTCGCGGCTACTGTTTCTGCTTCAGCTTTCGATCTTTCAGATGATCCTCTCTTCGCTCAAGCCCATGGAATGTCTCATAAAGAATACAAGTCGTTCATCTATCGGAAGAACCAATATAACCCACATCGCTCACCAAGCAAGGCCTTACGTGCTCGACAAGCCGCTGCCTCTCCTAACTGCTCGGCTACAAAGAAGTGTGGCTCTAAAACCGAATTCTGCAGTCACCTCGGCTTCTGCATGGCCTGCCCTAGTCAAGGCATCCAAAACGCTGCTGGAAACGGCTGCGAATGTATAGAGGGATATGAAGTTGTCAGCAGATCGGGTGTATCTTATTGCGAGTGTGCAAATACCGTCAAAGGTGCGCTTACCAGTCTTTGTTTCAAGACGACTCCTCACCTCAGTTCGATCTAGGCTCGCTCGCTACAGGTGGTCAGTGCGGCGCCAACCCTACTTGCGTTTCTGGCTATTCTCCTGCTCCAAATGCGGCTGGCGGAACTTCATGTGTTTGCACTTACGGGACAGCCGACAGTTTGGGTCGCTGCACTACTTGCCGCGAGGTGAGCCTGGCCTTTACAAGTAAAAGCTAATCTGAGCGCAATACAGGGCTTCCGTATCACCTCGCGTAATGGTCTCAACACCTGCATCTGCGCAAATGGAGCATCAGGTGGGTGACAAAGCGGACGTAGTATCGCAATACTAATGATTCGTATCAGACGATAACGGCACCGGCGCATGTACTTCTTGCAACAGCGGCTATGCTCTCATTCGCGGCGAGTGCGTTCCGAAATGCACCACTGCAGCAAACTGTTCTGGCACTTCACCTTTCTGCTCGCCTTATACCCAGACCTGCAGCTCAACGTGCAACACGGACAGTCAATGTACTCGAGGACAAGTCTGCTTGCAAGGTACCTGCACAGCTAGCTCTTCGTCTCGCTGCAGTACACCTAAAGGCACTCTGTGTGCTAATGGTATGTCGCTCTCTTCCAGTTCCTGCATGCATCTGATGATTCTGTCAGGCGCTACTTGCACATACCAAGGCTATTGCGCAACCAACACTAGCGGTCCATCGGGAGCATATCAAGGTTGCTACGCCGATAAATCGACAAAGCGGATTTTGGGAACTATGACTTCTGGTGTTGACTATATCAAAGCCGATGTGAGATCATCTCCCATCTACAATGACCATGTACTAAGTGGCACAGATTGTCGACATTGGCTATTGCCAGAACTGGTGCAGGAATAAAGGATACGCTTTCTCCGGTGTACAATACTACAATGGTTTGTCAGCGTCTGATCTATCCAGCTCTTGGCTGATCCAGTCGTCGTCGAACAGAATGTTATTGCGGTAACACCAACATTGGTCAGATAGCAGCAGAAAACCAATGTTATCTATCATGTAATACCGCTTCTGCTCAACTTTGCGGTCAGTCTTTTCTTCCACCTATCGTCTGATTCTCACGCTGATATACTTTCAGGTGGTGACTCGTACATGAGCATCTACCGACTATCGTAATCTCAATGTATCACTGACAGCCAAAAAGTAGAGTTAGGGCAAGGAAGTAGAGGAGCGCAGGTCGCTCTTGTGGTAATGCCCATAGAAATGTTAGTCTGGCACTGTCGTCTCTTGTAAAAACCATGTAAAAATGCACTTTAATGACTTTCATCTCGCTCTGTTGTCGGCAGCCGTGGCTTATCAACGGTTCGCGATAGTAAAGTCACCATTGCACTTTTATACAACATCAGATACTTGAATGCTTGGTCCTTGTGTAGTACTGAGCAATACACTCGTGACCGCTCCTGTCAATGAATACACCTCATTTAGGATCGTAGCACACAAACAGGAAGGCTTCACTGACCCTTTTTGACACCCTTCGCAGCCGTCGCGCCAGTAGAAAAGGCCGCAGCAGCAATCGCAGAAGCTCCCTGGCCACCTGAACCGCCTGCTAGATCTGCTACTTCATTCACTAAGAGCTTGATGTTTGCTGCTAATGCTTCGGGAGGGAGATGTAGCTGTAAACAGCACACACATCAGATCAAAGAGATCTAGATGCAACTAGTTGCTCACTCGACCGATACCTATGTAGTCCGCTATAGTGTCAGCTAGATGACAGAGCGATAACATGCGAAGACGCACGACTCCTCACGACCCCTCTGGCATCAGCTCGCCAATCCAGCCCACCTCTGGCTTCCTGTATCGCATTGGCCAATTCCGTAGTGACTGTGCCTCTTCTTGTTGAAGGCATGAGACCTTTCGGACCTAGGAATGGAGCAAGACCGGAACGACCGATCATTGCTAATAGGGATGGATGGGCGATCACTCGTGTTGGTTCGATCGTGCCATCTAGTAGCTGTGGGAATGCAATCAGCATACATGTTCGCAGATATCAAGGTCATGAGAGGGCTCAAGATCAGAGGAAAGATTGCAGAGAAGAACCAGGCAGCACAGGAGAAGGGAGACCAACCTGCTGCACGAGCTCTTCACCACCAACATGATCCGCTCCTGCCGCTCTAGCACTTTCTGCAGCTGGACCTTCAGATGCAAAGACGAGTATAGTCTCTCCCTTGAATCGATTACCAGAGATGGAAAAGGGAGGGAAAATACGTCCTCTGACTGCATTCAAGTTTTGTGTGCTGCTCAGTCGAGTATTGATTGTTACTTCGTAGGCCGCCCATGCGATAGACTGAGGATTGAGTGCCTGTCAAAGTAGCAGCCGACTTAGCACTTTTCGACGCACGTCGGCATCAATCTTACCTTGAGTGTTGTTGCGGCTTGCTGGAGAGGGAGAACCAAAGTTTTCTCTGCGCCCTTCTTTGTTTTCGATTTCGCTGAGGTGGACGCTGCTCTCCTCTGGCAGGAGCACACGCTTCGCAGCATCCCTTGCATCTCGACCTGCAATCGCTTGAATCCGAGAATTGCCAAGAATTGCTGTCTTTCGCTCTCTATCCGCCTCTGCCTCTCGCTTCTTTCTGTCTTCTCTAGCCTCGCGTTACGGTATGGTATCCCAACGGCGCTGCGTGAACGTCAATTGATATACTCCTCGCTGTAACAGGACAAGACCATGTCGAAATTTCGACCTTGCATAGATCTGCACTCCGGCCAAGTCAAGCAAATAGTAGGCGGCACACTCGATACTTCAGCGCTCAAGACGAATTTCGTCGCTACTCAACCTGCTGCTTATTTCGCTCAACTCTATAAACTGCATGACCTTACAGGCGGGCATGTCATACAGCTCGGTCCGGGTAACAAGGAGGCTGCGAGGGAAGCTTTGAGTGCATGGAAGGATGGTCTGCAAGTGGGAGGTGGGATCAATGAAGAGAATGCGGAAGAGTGGTTACAAGCTGGAGCGAGCAAGGTCAGTCTTCTTTGATACTACTCGTAGATTATCTAATGAGAGTACAGATCATAGTCACTTCGTACCTGTTCCCAGAGGGCAAGTTTGATCTGCCTCGCTTGCAAAGACTCTCGCAGCGAGTCGGCAAGGATCGTTTAGTAGTGGATGTGAGGTGAGTCTAGTCGCTAATTCATCCTTGTGCAAGCTGATATTCTGCAGCTGTCGACGGAAAGGCGATAAATGGATTGTAGCTATGAATCGCTGGCAATTGCTCACCGATATGGAAGTGAATAAAGGTCGGACTGCTACAACGTCTGCATCATCGCATGCTTACGTTTCCAGCATCGTCTGACAGACTCACTCAACATGCTCTCAGAGTACTGCAGGTCCGCTGTTTGCCGTCTAACCTGGCTGTTACTAACGTTGGATCATCAGCGAATTCCTAGTGCATGCGGCCGATGTCGAAGGTCTTTGCCAAGGAATAGATGAGGAGCTAGTACAAAGTAAGCGCTGTCTCTCTTCACCTTCATATCTCGCTGAATCAATGCGCTAGGGCTAGGCGAATGGGTCTCAATACCTACCACTTATGCGGGAGGAGCTAAAGGTCGGTCTCTCGATTCCTTATGATCATCTTGTATTGAAGCTCGGCCGTCTACCCAGCTCTATCGGATTTAGACCTTGTGAACAAGCTGTCGAACGGGAAAGTCGATTTGACATATGGCAGGTGAGTCTGCTCTTTGGCGAATGCAAACTCCAAAGCTAAACGTGCTGTATCAGTGCATTGGACATATTTGGTGGGAAACAAGTTGCATTCGATGATCTGGTGAAATACAATCATAGCCGGTAGCATGCGGCCTTCCAAGTGACTCTACGTTGGTATCTTCCATCAAGAAACGGCCTATATCTCCTGTGATCTCGGTCTCAGCGCCTGCGGTGGCGATTGGACAAGCGAAGACGTGCCTTTGGCTTGAGATCTTGGAAGAACTTCCGTACATCTATAGGGGCGCCAGAATCGCCATTCACGATATACAAATCGTCTCTTTGTACACCATAATGTACTTTCATTCTCTCCATCAAAGTAGTGTAAGCCTTGTATGCATCGTTCGCATCCAAAATACGGCGCTCTTTCTTCCAGTAAACTATCTGCTGAATTATTATACAAAGCCGTCCGAGGAAAGATGCCTAATACGTACTAATTGTGCAAGCCCGCTTGATCCCAATTCCGCATGTAGAGTATCCAATTGTAAAGCAACTTCGCTGAATTGCACGAACGGTCGAACCTTTGCTGCGAGAAGTGGGAGATCGTACTTGCACGCGAAGTGGTAGTTGACAAGCGAGTCCATAAGAGGCTCAGATCTACAAATCGATGAGTTCTGTGGCACCAGATGGCAGTTATGCTTACAGCTGCATTATCATTACTTTCTCGATCGCTTCCATCGCTTTCAGCAGCTCCAGCTTGTCGGCCGCAGCATAAAGACTCCTGAGCTTCTGGTTTGACCACCCAGAAAAGGAGGGCGACAAGCGTTGAGGGTACGAGTATGGCAATAGAGCGGATAGCTGTTCGTAGCTTTCGGCCATCACCAGTCTAGGTAAATCGACGTTTCCCTGATTAAATGGCTCAAAGATGGTGCGAAAAAAGGACGAGCTTGCGGATCTGGAAGCTAGCCTTCAGATAGAGGATACATTGTAGAAGTGTACCCACAGATGTTCTTTATGACATTCTATTCGCTTATCGTCTGAACTGACCAGAACCATATCTTCCTTGCCGAAAACCTTGAAAGGTCTGCTTGGTTCATTCGCCATGGGCGAAAAGTGTGTGGAAGAAAAGCTGGCCTCCTGGCGTGTTGGCGTTCACACGTCACGGAGGTACGCCCGAGTAATATGCCGTTCGAAGGATTCGGAATCACGACAGCAGGCGAACGATAATATGACCTAAGTTGGAATCGCATGAAGGGAACCATCGCAGAGTCGTGACCAATGAGAGCATCTACATTGGCTACTCAAGGAAGCGCATCAGAAGTGTCAACGTATGTACATACGAGAGACTCGAGGCTCACCTTTACGTTCGACATTAATCTTCTAAGCGTGAAAGCGGGAAACATGATGACGTGACGCGAATTACGCGGAATTGACATCATTGGTTCCGCGCGGCTTATTTCCACGCTTCGCTCTCTTGTCCTACCACCACCAACAAATACAGTATGGACGCCCTCAAATCAGCAATGAGCGGCGGGAACAACCAAGGCGAGAGCGCTCAAGGCGGTCAGTCCTAAAGTACTTGTCAGACTTGCGCTGACATTTACTAAAGGCTCTGGCGGAGGTTTGATGGACAAGATGAACAACATGGCTGGTGGAGGACAGCAAGGAGAAGCCAATGTGAGATGAATGCCACTCGAAGCAGCCCAAATTTGACGAAATTCGCAGGAGGACTATCTCGACAAAGGTATCGACTACGCTCAGCAATACGCAGGCCAAGGCGACCAGAGCAATGAGAGCGCTGTGGGTCTTCAGCCTACTAGCTATTGCGATTCGCTCATGTCGGTGTCTGCAACTGCCTTAGGTCGAGCAACGTGCGTCCAGGTACACGTAAAAGCGATTCCAGCTGATACGGATCACGAGCAGAGAAAGACGAGATGATATCTGACCAGATCAGGTCGCAATACAAGACCTACACTGGTTCAGATGTGTAAGTCTGATGCTGTTCGGTTGCTGTTGCGGGACTGATTCTTCGGAGCAGCCCTATCGCGGACAAGTAGATAGCGCTTGGAACAAAGGAGACTAGGCATGAGGACTACGCTGCAATGACAGACTATACTATGCTTCTTCCTGTTCGAGATACACTTCGCGAGCATCGCTGCCAACAATGTCTTGCTATACTGGGCTAAGCTGTGCATGCCGAGATCGCAGGCCACGACTAGGCGTCTTAAGAAAGCCAGCAGAATAGGAGCAGCGCCTTTGGCAGACGTGTTCGCTCCAATTATTGTCTCGTCTGCGACCTCGCGTTGGTCGTTTTGCGCTTCTTGTCTGCTGTGCAGTGTCCATATAGACTCCTCGTCGTTTACTTTGTTGCAGGCAGTCGCGACAGGCACCTCGCCTTGCTTGCAACCTTTGTTTTTCTTTGAAGTCGCTTTCTGCTTGTCCGACATCCTTCCAAGGCCGCTCTAGCCTCTGAGCCTGCAAGAATCACGCCGACTTGATGTTTGCTACTCGTCTGACCCACTTGAACGCGGACACGAGCTGGCTGTTGTCGCATAAGGGAACAAACATCGTCATCGACCCTTGGCTGAGAGGCAGTCAAACAGGTGCGCACATCTCTCGCAGGCCGTCGAAAGAGACTGAAGTAGCAGTGTGCAGACTTTTCGGCCTACTTCAGCAGGCAAGAACATGTCATTCCGCCGTCTATCAGCTCGTTGACCGAATTGGATCATGTCGATGCTGTGGTCGTGTCCTTTGAATTCACTGATCACTGCCATCAAGAGACTCTGCTTGATCTCAAGCCCGAGACGCCAATCTTTGCTGCGTCTGTATGTACAATTCTTTGCTGTCATCTGACGCTGAAAGTGTTACAGCCAGCTGACGCGAAGATCCGCTCATGGAAGCACTTCAAGAGCGTCATCACTGTTCCTGTACTCTCTCCTTCATCTCAGCTGAAATGGGTAGACGAATCCAGCTCATTACCAGGCGGAATCAGAGTCTTTCGAATAGCTTCTTCAGCCAAGATCGACGCAGGCAACCTACACTCAGCCGTCGTTTTTGCTCTACCTACTGAGGAAGGCTATCAATCCATCATATACACGCCTCATGGTATTCATTCGTATTCCGACTCGCTTCGTAATCTATCTTCCCTCTCGCCGCCGATCAAACATTTTGCTTTGCTGCATGGGACGCATGAAGTCACGAATCCATGGTATCTGGGAGGTCGAGTCAATCTAGGGGTGCGCAATGGTCTTGAAGTCGCTAGGCTGTTGGGCGTGTCATGGTGGATATGTACGCATGATGAGGACAAGAAGGCTGAAGGATTTGTGAGAAGGGTGCTCCAGCGTAAAGTAAAAGGATTTGAGGATATTGCAGGAGAGACGGAAGGGATTGAGTGCAAGGTGTTGAGTAGCGGAGAATCGGTCGACCTGTTGTGAAGGTCAGTCTGAAGCTTGTGTTCAGGTCTTGTGCTGATCTCTCTTGTCAGTATGCTTAGTACTCGAGCACTGGTTCATCCTGTGTTCTTTACGCGGTAGCGGAAAGACTTGGAGCTGAGCAGCGCAAAAGGCTCGAATGTCAGTTTGGTTCAATCTGCCGCGGCTGAACGACATTTAATTCTCTGCCCCTAAGACTTCAGCTGCTCTGTTCCAAGCACAGTGAAGTCAAGTCGAGCGTAAAGTCCGGTTACTAAAATGTTTGATGCTTCGATGTCTATCGTACAAGTGTCCCTTCTACTCTACTCGACCAAAGTCAACTTGCTCCTCTTGCGAGTAATCCGTTTTGCGTTCTTTGTTCTAGAAGAGAGAAAGTCAGAAGCTAGACGAGCAAAGGCACGGATGGAAAAGGCTCACTCGAGTTGGTACAAGGCACAGCCAGCAGCGAAGAGGCGTGCTGAAATCCTTTGATGCAGTCTGGGTAGATGTAGATTGCTCGAGGACGCGAGTCCATGTCGCGCACTTTTTTTTGGCAAGCCGTGAAGACCTGCTTGCGCATGCAGTGTACGCGCGCTCTGAAGGTGTCGCTCTGCTTGCTGTAGCTCTCAGACCGCGACTGACAACGATGATGGTGTCAAGCCTGAAGCCTCGCCCTTTCCTGCCCATGCTATTCCGTGCAAATTTTCAGAAGCAGCGATTGTGCTATTCGCGTGAATTCCTATGGTCCTGTTTGTGCTACTATTCCTACATCTCTTGATGATTCAGCAACGCGCGGCTAATCTTATCTCTCCACTGCATTCCTGTGTGTTGCCTTATATACCTGCTCCTTTCTGCTATCTTTCTCTTACCACCACTCACGCTGGCACAAAAGATGTCAGGCTTCACTCCTGCTCGCTACTGCCCCGATGGAACTCGCTTCTGGATGTTATATCTGGGCAACCTGAGCTGCGACAGGTCGTTCGTCATACGCGCTAATCAAGTCAGCACAGCGTCAAAGTGCGTTCAATAGAGAATGGCTTGCATATCTAGCTGATATCCTGACTTCGTACCAGTCCGGCACCAGAACCCATCAGGACCCAATTGGTGGTCATGGCAGTCTTGATCGAAATGCCTGGTAATGGATTGATCTTGTTTGAAACTGGTTGTGGTGATAAGCTAGATAAGGTTTGGTTGGGGCAGCGGCACAGATCAAATGTCGAGCTGATGTGATGCTTAGAATTGGGGTGGACCGCTGCAAGATCTCTTCTTTCCAGAGAACATGGACGAGCAGGCGACGCTCCCAGCTCAGATTGCAAAGACAGGTCACGATATCAAAGATGTGAAGCACATTATAATGGGTCATCTACACTTGGATCACGCAGGTGGACTCGATGCTGTGAGTCTAGTCACTGTAGGTCCTCTTTCACGCACTGATGACTCATATAGTACTTCAAAGGAAGAACTGATGTCAAAGTTTGGGTCCACGAAGAAGAACTCAAGAATTCTTACTGGGCGATTGCAACCAAGGCCGACTTGGGCGTCTACTTACCTCATTACATGTCGCTCGACTTGGAACTGGCAAACGTTCAACGATGATAGCTTAGAGCTATTCCCCGGCCTTCACTTGATTCATTCACCTGGTCATACGCCCGGTTTGGTCATCATGATGCTTCATATGCGCAAGACTGGCACATTCATCTTTACCACTGATCAATACCACGGTGAGCAATATTCATTGTAGCTTTGCTGGCAAACGCTTAGCAGAAGGATGATCTTAGTGAAAGAAAACTTCGAAGGCACACCACAAGGCTGGCTCGCTCGAGATCACAGTAGGTCACATTAGTCGAGGGCCCGCTCAAAGCTCTGACCCTACGTTGGCAGACTCTTGGATTAGATCGCACAACCGCATCAAGCGACTCAAAGAGAACTATGACGCTCAGATTTGCTTCGGTCACGACTATGAAGTCTTCAAAACGTTCAAAGCCAATCCTGAGTACTACGATTGAAGGCAGGAATGCAAGTGTTCCAGTGTAGAATCTAGAGAGAAATGCAATGCTGTTATTTTATGCTTGACATTGATACTGCAAATGTCGACGGATCCAGAAAGACTCGAGGGCAGGGAGAAAATGTGACAATCGACAAATTACAATGAACGGTTAATAGGATGCTACTAAACTGCTCTGAAAAGACCTATGCTACAAGACGACGAAGACTACACCCAAAAGAAGAAGACCCAAAGCGAACCAGCGCTTTAAAAGTCGGCCTCGAGCGAGAAAGCATGCGCATCGACCTTTTCTCCTTGTAGGTTGTCATGCTTCACACCAGCTTTGGCATAACTGAAAGGTGCAAGACATGAGCAACAGAAAGATATTAGGTAGCAAGCAGACTTACTCGCTAACTTTCTTTTCGAAGAAGTTGGTCTTTCCACTCAGCGAGATGAGTTCCATAAAGTCGAAGGGGTTCTTCACGTTGTATACTTTGGGTGACCCAAGAGCGACAAGTAGACGATCCGCAACGAATTCAATGTATGTCGACATGAGACTACAAGTAAAATGAGTTCGGTCCAAGAACAAGCAGAAGAGATGGACTGACCCAGCGTTCATGCCAATGAGCGAGACTGGAAGAGCGTCCGTGAGGAACTCTTGCTCAATGGTGACTGCTTCGGTAATGATCTTTTTGACAGTGTCTGGGTGAGGTCTGCGCTGGAGGTGGGTGAAGAGAAGGCAGGCAAAGTCGGTGTGAAGGCCTTCGTCTCTTGAGATGAGTTCGTTGGAGAAGGTTAGACCAGGCATGAGACCACGCTTCTTGAGCCAGAATATCGATGCGAAAGAACCAGAGAAGAAGATGCCCTCGACTGCTGCGAAAGCCACGAGGCGTTCTCCGAAGGTAGACTCGTCGTCGCTGATCCAGTTGAGGGCCCAATCGGCCTTTTTGCGAATGCATGGAATGGTGTCCATAGAGTTGAAAAGGTGATCCCGCTTGATGTTGTCGCGAACATAGGTGTCGATGAGGAGCGAGTAGACTTCAGAGTGGATGTTCTCCATCATGATCTGAAAGCAAGGTAAGCCTCTGCCAATACATCGAGTTGAGAGAACCAACCTGGAAACCGTAAAAGCACCTGGCTTCTGCAGCTTGGACTTCATTCGAGAAACGTTCGAGCAGGTTTTCGTTGACAATGCCATCTGATGCAGCAAAGAAAGCAAGGACGTGAGAGATAAAGTGCTGCACGGGTACAGTCAGCGATGAGCAACTATCAAAGCGAAGAAAGACTGACGCGTTCGTTGTCGTTTAGCTTGTTCTCCCAGTCGTGCATGTCCTTTGACAAGTCCATCTCTTCTGCAGTCCAGAATGATGCCTCTGCTTTCCTGCAAAGCACAAGCAAGAGTCAGTTTGTGCTCTGATGAATATGTCATCGGAAGAGGACAACATACTTGTAAGCCTGCCAGATCTGGTGGTACTTGATTGGGAAGAGTACGAAACGGTTGCCAGATTCCTTCAAGAGTGGTTCTGTAGGCCCAGTCGATCAGCATACGTGCCTAATAAATGCCGTTGCGAAAAGTGGCTAACCATCTTTGTCCGACTTGATGTTATCCAAGTCTGTGTAGAGGCCGTCAGTACACAGCTTAGAGGACAGAGAGAGGCTAAAGAGACGCGCCTCCGACATATTTGCGAACAAAGCCTTCACCGAGCAAATTCTTCTTTTGTTTTTTGGCAGGTGCAGCAGCGACTTCCAAGTCCAGCTTGGCAGCCTTGTCGTACGAAGCAGAGAGGTCGACCTTTTCGACTTTGTACCAGAGATCAGCCATGTGCACAAAGACGCGTCGTTGAAAGGGAACAAACTGGTGCGAGCGATTTGCTTGGAGGGTGTTTCGAGTGAGACAGACATTGTAAAGTGTGGGATTTGAAGAGTCAAAGTGAGAGTGGTTCAAGAAAAGAGAGTGATTGTCAGACGCGGCTGAAGAAAAGAGAGAAGAGAAGAAGAGCAGCGAATATTTCAGAACATCGCTGGAATTACGCGACCGAAGTCCGTTGCGAAATCAAAACAAACCGTTTGGACCGTTTATGGCGCGACAGTCTCGAGATCTCTCCACTTCATTGGCTGTTCTGGATTGCACAGGAAATCCATTGGTCAAAGATGCAAGACCGAATATCGCCAACCAAATACAATATATTCGACAATCACAGATACCCCTACTATACACCTTAATGCTTACTGTACATCTCTATACGCATTCACATCTACCTAGCTTTGCTGTTCCATCATTGCAGAGAGCCCCAACGCGTACCCTCGAATCCTGAAGGCGCGTCTTGATGCTTAGCTGATTATTCGAGCAGCGCCATTCCGAAGAGCCTTGAGCGGGTTCCGAGAGGAAGAAGAATGGGCCGAACTGGGCGAAGCAGGTTCAGGTATCATAGGACCTTGTGTCAATGTAGGCGACGCGTCTTGAAATCGAATTTCTGGATTGTTGCCATTGTCCTTTGATCGACCGCGCTCTTGCTCTTGCGAGCTTGCTAGCTCCTCGGATTGCTAGACAAATTGTCAGCTTCTTCGAAGTCCATTCATCAGAACGAGCGCACCTCATCAGACATGTCGTCTGGACTTTCGTAACGTTCCTCTGCAAATGGACTCGAAGGCGACATAGACTGCCTGCCGTTGCCGTTGCTCGAAGTGACGAATGGTGGATCTTCACGATCAATTTTGACGGGCTACACAAGCATGTCAGCTTTACATTTGGTATCGAAAGGACGCGACTTACAGGCTTGTCGTCCTTTCGCGCAGAGGGGTGCATAACTCGCGAGACAGCATTCTCAGCAAAGGTGTGCCCTTTTGGAGACGTCTCGCCAGTCCCGTTGGACTTGTTGCCAAATTTGAGCAGACCTTTCGGATTTTGCAACCGCTGGACATGAGTGCGGGCAAAGTTCTTTGGGTTGCGAGCCGTTGTTAGGACTTGGCTGATCAAGCTTCCTCCCTGTGCAGTCATTCGAGTCAGTTATGATGAGATCGTCAAGTTTGCGCGGCTTACCTGGCGGAAGATAGAGCTGACGACATCTGCACCATCATCTTAGCAAATTTATGTCACAGCTGAGCGATGGACATACCTTTCTTGGCTGCTTGCATCAGATCATAGTAGGACCATGTCTGACTCCGATAGGTGAAGGTGGGAGTGCGATAGACGAGACCGTAAACGTCTGCTAGACTGCTTTTGCCGAGAGACTGCACAGCGTAATTTAGCCAGAGCAAGCTATTGCGAAAATGAGCGGACCTTGTGCGACAAGCAGATGACAGTAGGCGAGAAGTTGACCAGCACAAAAGTCTGTCGAGTTCGAGCTCGCAGCTTCATCTCCTCGACGTCGAGGTGATCATCGTCGTGCAGGAGAAGACTGTCCATGTAGTGTTCCACGCCACGCTTCCTACCATTCTGCGATGCATGACCTGTAAAAGACGAACTGGAAGGCAGCAGAGCGGAACGGCGATGGACGCTTCTGTGGGACACTGCATCGCTGGCACCGCTGCTGAAGCTGGCTAGAGACTCCTGTGACCGAGATGCAGCACTGAGGTAGGTGCCGGGAGCCAATGAAGAGCGACTGGCAGAATGGGCGGACAGAGTGCCTTTCAGCTTGTCTTTCTTGTTCCGACCAAAGCTCAGAGCCCGTTCTCTTTTACTGTCGGGCGCTTTGCTGTCTTTGGCCCTCTTCATTCGATTGTCGGAAAAGATGTAGTCGACAATGCCCTGACCGACTCTTCTTTCCAGCTGAAGGAAGATTGGGTGCACATGTAGTTCCAATTTCTCGATGATAGAGATGCCACCAACAGACGGTAGAACTTTCCATCCGGCGGCCAAGAAGAGATCGCGGCGGGACAGTTCATGGTCAGGCGCGCCTTGATATTTGCCGACAATCTCGGGGAACAGGTGTTCAGGGCTGCTGTTCAGCGCTTGCATGTCTTTGATGATCAGGGTATTTGCTACGGTGCTGTCGAATTTACTGAGCCAATCGAAGACCACGCCTATGACGGCTACTTTGATCATAGGGATATTCGTCTCGGACAACATATGCCAAACGAGCTCGTGCGCAGTCGCATTAAGGTTCAGGCCCGAGTTGCCCTCCGAGGATACAGAGATGCTTCGTTGTTGTGCTTGTCTGATAGCTTCGATCTCCAGCGATAATTCTTCCGACTCTGCGAGCATCGCGGCCTGACAAGCAAAGAACTCAAGTCTTTCTGCAGTGTCCATGATGTCGATATCCCGCTCTTGACGCTTAATATCTCGCAACATGTCGCGAATCCGCTCCTGATACGACACAACTACATCGGCTCGAGCCTCGAGGTCTGAAAAGTCGTGCAAGAGCAGTGCTGCTTCGAGTCGTTCTGTTCTCGTGCGGTGGGCTGAGTCCGAGTATAGGATCAGATCAGTGACAATGCTGAAGAAGGCGGCAAATTGTTGCGGATTGGCAGAGACTGACAACTTGCCAACGGATACTGAGGCTTGATCGATACCACGACGAATGTGCTCGCTGCCGATGTCCGAAGGTCCAGCAGTACTCCGAATGCGCAATCTGTTGAATTTGTCGTAACGAATCATTGCCACGGTAGCTGGACTGATCCGGTCGAAATCGTACGGATCCACGTGTTCATTCAGGAGAACTTCGAATGGAACAAAGGTGCCCTTGCCTGTCTTCTTCTCGCCAGCGAAAGTGAGGTCGTTGTGCGGATAGAAGATTTGAAGACCCTTGAGCTCGCCATAGCTACGATGCATGACCAGGGAATTGACTGGATCGTCTCTGTACCGATCGTCGGTGACAGAAAAAGTTCTGAGCGTAGCCAGCAGAGTACTGATGACCATCTCGGCTTGATCATCCGCTTCGCTACGCAGGGAAAATTGAGGCACCAGTAGAATGCAAAGGAACGTGTTTTGCAGACTGTACTCTTCAGGTAGGTCTTCAGCAGCATCCATTTCAGGATCGATGGAAGGACTTGAGCTGTCGACAGGACCTTTGATTGGTCGTGTACATTCCGTTGCCCAACCTTCTGCTCCCGCTGGCTCGACGAGGTCGTCGATGAGCTGTTCTTGCGAAGTAGATTTACCATTAGCTGCTGAAGTAGATCGGCGCGAGTTTTTCGTGCGACGCCTTGAATGAGAGCTCTGTCTTAAATTCTCGGCACGAGCATCCCGTTGCTTCATTTGGGAATCCGCTAGATCGCGAATGAATTTGACAGCTCGCGAAGTCAATTGATCTGCCAGATTTTACATCAGCTTTAATCGAGTGTTTAAGCACCAGAATGGCTCACAGGCAGCGGCCTTTCGATTCCGCGTGCTATAGTAGTACTTGAGCAGGATATCTCTTGATGAATTGCTGACTTGAATTTCGGGATTGTGCATCATCAAGCGATTAGTCCAATGCTTGACGTCTTCATGCAAAGCGGCATCAAGCAGAGGCAGATGATAGCCATACTCCTGGGATCTTTGGGCAAAGGTTGCATCAGCTGAAGCGTTTGTCGCTTCGCTGCCTTGCTTGCGGGCTTTCCGAAGTTCTTCTGCCAACTGGAAAATCGTCTCCAACGCATGTATGCGATTTTCTAGCTCTTCTCGCTTGGTCTTTGCTTTGTGTTCGCCCGACTGATCCGAGTGATAAGACGGTGTGCTAGACGATCAACGATGCTAACATACCCTGAGAGGTAGACGCTCGTCACCATCTTTCAGCTCTTCAACCATATCCCGCAGAGTTTGCAATCGCCTTTTCGCTGCATTTCGCTGCACTTTCAGGGGGTCTGACAGCCGAGGCAGCACTTAGTGAATTTGCTTCTCGGACGTTATATCGCGGCTTACCAGGTGCGCAGCCAACCAAACAAGTATGAGAGCCTTCATCGCCGAATTTCGACCTGGTTACGTCTGCTCCTTCTGGCGCCTCAGATTCGGCTTCATCACCTTCTGGCGCAACGGCTACGTTGCCGCTAGCTGGTTGGCGGTAGTAAGTCAGCATTGGGCATGTGAGCACTGGGATGAGCCGGATTGAAGGATTCAGGTCTGCGTGAGAGGGCCCAAGATCTCGGAAGTCGTCCATGTCGATCCACTCAAGCTCTTCATCTGTCAATGGCTTTGGTTCTTCATTCATTTCAAGATCGTCCTCCATATTGCTGAGCTCGGTGTACAGCGATTCTGCTACTTGCTGCTTTTCCGGATCTGCAAACAGGGCAGAGAGTGCCCGCAAGTCGAGCCCTTCACAATGAATTTCAGCTAGATAAAAGTTCTTGTGCATGGCAGTCTTTGTATCGCCAAACTGAGGCCTTCTGACTAGTTGCTCTTCTTCGCGTTGATGTAGATCAATCTTGATCGAATCCACCTTTCCCTTCATTGCAACCACTGCAGTCACACCGCGTGTCCAATCTTGAGCTGCTTCTTGTTGGTAGCTGTGACACAAGGACATGGGCGCCAAGTCACATCGATATTTGATGGTAGCAGTGTGTCGGCCGAACTTCGGTGATCTGCCTTGATCGCCTGGAAAAAGCTGACCTTGGCGGATAGGCAGTGACATTGCGCTGTTAAACAGAGACCACCACTTCCAGAAGTGCGAAGAGAGCATTGGAGCGAGATGGAAGCTGTTTGTTGCTCCTGAACTCTGCTTGACTGAGCTGTCTGGGAGGGGCGAGGTCACGGACAAAGACATGTGGATAAAGTTCGAACGGAAGCCAGCAAAGGAGTCGATGGGCTGTGTGGGATATGGTCAGCTCTCTTGTCAGCTCGATAGTCAAGCCTTTACTCACTCCATCGACCTCGTTTTGTGGCGCGATGGTCTTAACAGTACAATGCGGGCGAAAATCAAAGATGCGGCAATTGCGATAGAAAGGAGCACCGGAGCAGCGGTTCTTGTGATGGCAGTCTTGGTCGGTACAGCTCCGCTCCAAGCGAATACCCATGCCCCAGCGAACGCCATTGACAAGTTTGATCATGACCTTTGAGAAAGTTGCATCCTTCTGATAGCGCTTGTTGGCAGTTGGCGCATCAGAAAAGCCGAGCGACTGGGAGGTTGAGCGGTCGTCATCAGGGCTTTCTGGCTTTCTTTCGTTGCCAGTAGCGGCAACGTCGACATACTCGGAGAGATCTGGCACGCCGAGGATGTAGCGGTCGCTGATGATCTGGATGAGCTCATAGTCCTTGTTTGGTAGACCTATATTGATGCGAACGTTGTTCCTCCAGCACTTGACAAAGCCTGCAGCTGGACCATTAAGTGCATATGGATCGAAACTGCCTTTGAAGTTGATGTGAAAGTCGCAATCTGGCTGAAGCACTATTTGAATTTGACCATGAGCAACGAGCCGAATCTTGTCCCAAAAGCCAATTCGATCAGACGGGTCGACGGAAGGCTTGCTGAATCCTTCCACGACCTTGGCTATGTCTTGAATTGTCGGTTGTATCGATTGCCCCCACCCAAAACGTACAGGCCAAGCGGAATTGATGTTTATGACCGGCCGACCGTATACTTTGGTGGGCATGGCCGATCGTGGGATATCGACCAGATAAGCAGCATTGGTGTAAAGCAAAGGGTCTTTCGGTATGGCTTCGCAGGCAATATGACGAATAGATTCAGAACCAGGAAACTCTTCAGCAATTACGATCGTTGCTTCGCTGTGCCAGGCAGTAGCGTCGGTGCGACCTTGGTAAGTCGGAGGAACATGCAATAGTGGCATAGGATAGTCTCGAACCTGGACTTTGAATTCTGACATTGACCAGACAATATGCAGCGGAACGAGAAGAGAGAATGCCGTGTCGCGAGGCAATGAACCGACGTCGGCGAGAATATCAGCGAGCTGGTCCTTGCTCTTGCTAGGCGGTTTAATTGTCAAGTTCAGGTCTGCCAGAGTTCCGCGCATCAGAGGACGCTCTTGAGCATGAGGGCGAAGGTGTACCGGCAATTCTGAAGCAGTCCTTTGAATGGAGATCCTGCCACTGAGGCGTCGCAAGAGAGCCTCTTCACGTTTGCCTTGTTCTGCCTTGGCTCGACGAATACGTTTGATCCAGGCTGTCGAGTTATAAGCGTTGACGCGTTGGCGAGCGATGTCGAAAGAGACAGTCTGATCGTTCGAGCGTTCGTTTGCACTGCCCGTGGGACTGCCTGCTGTTTCGCGTCGAAGTGTAGCGACCTTGTCTTCGAAAGCTTCATCCCGTTCAAGTCGAGCTACTTGCTCTTGGACGCCGACTCTTCTGATGATGTTAAGACGTGTCTCGAAGCTGTCATCTTGCATGTCGATAATCAAGAGCTTCAGTGATAGTTGCATTTCAGGCACCAATTTGGCTTCCTCTTTGACAGGTTTTATCACAGAGTCGAGACCGCCGTGAACGAATTGATGATTGAGCTGTTTCACGGCTTTGACAAGGCTGATGGCGTTGTCGTGAATGTTGGACAAAGGAAACTTGTACGGGATCCGAAGGCGGCCAGTATCACCAGTGACCCGAATCTGGAGACCAGTTGATTTGGAAGGCCGGATGACCCAATGCTGCAGCTGAAGGAACTCTTCCCACTGATCTAGACCAAGAGGACTGGGAACCGCTCCAAGAAGGCTTTCGATCATTACTTGCGTGCGCTGCGGACCCTCTGCTTTGACTTCGAGACGACGAATATGAAAGAAGATTCGAATTTGCTGTGGTAGTGTGACATGTATGTAGGTATTCGGCACTTCGACTTGAAGATGCAGCCTGGGACGAGCTTGCCTTGCGCGGGTTACGGGAGGCGAAGAGCGAATACCTGACTTTCTGTACGGCGCTAGACCTTTCAAAGTGGACATGGCGACGAAGCAGCAGTACAGATGGAACAGATCTATGGTGGAATTGATCTTTGTCACCGACAGCCTAGCCGTAATGAGGCTCTCATCGACATCTTTGCCTTCAGCTGATTGATGCGAACTGACGCTAGGCCAAAAGGTGATTCGCGCTGCCAAAGGATGTGCTGCTACGATCGATTCGCGACTATTGCTTTTAGCTTGTCGGAGTGCTGGCGGAACCTCAATGTCGTCTAGCCTTCCTCTGAATTCCCAAGATGTGTCTGACTCGGGTGGTGTATCATTCGGTCGAGATTGCTGATCTTGTCGAGGTGCTTTCGTGCGGTGATTGACTGAAGCATTTGCGATTGGATCTACCAGGAAGCGAGCGACAGCTGCTTTAAGAACCGCGATAGGTTTTTCGCTGTGCTCGAGAATCAAAGCTTGGGCTTGACCTCGTATGTCTTCGGCCAAGCGCAGACTGACGCGAGCAACATCGATTGGTGCATTCAGATGAGGGGTTTCCAGACAAAAGCACTCTACTGTGAGCTGATTGGCGGCGATAAAGATGCCTCTCGAAAGATGAGGATCGAATTTGGGATCTGGTCCAGCTATCTTCAGTCGAACTTGCTTCAAACCAGCGCGAAGTAGTAGATCAGACGGCAGTCTTGACAACCAATGTTTTGGAGGTTCAGCTGACTCAGATGGCGCCTTGTCGAGCTTGGGCAAAGCTGCTAGCAGATCAACCATGGCTTGCAAACTGTTCAAGCATTTGGGTCTCCACAGATGGACTTCGATCTTTTCGTTGAAGACGTCTATATCTCCTGCTCCGCGACTGAATTCCAGCTCTTTTTGATTTCTTCGCTCCCAGCCCGGAAAAGTGACCCGCGCCTTCGTTTCGATAGAACCAAAGCTGCCGATGAGATGGCGAACGACTTGTGAGTCTTCCTCTGACTCGTGATCAGGCGAAACAAGGGAGAGCGTGACAGTCGACTCTGTCGCCAGGACCATATTCGTCTCGTAAATGATCGAATGGCGTTCAAGGTGTGAACGAATGTGCCAAGGCGGGAAAGAGGTGCTGGCGGGGCCTGGTGACAGGAAAGGAGAGCTGAGCGCTTCATAAGTGGGCTGATCAGTTGGCGATACTGGAGCTTCTGCTTCTGCTGGTGAGGTTGCTGGGTCGGCATTGAATGATGTTAGAGATGCATCTCTGAGCGAAAGCGGCATCTCGAGACGTCCTGCTGCTGCATCTCGCCGCACATGACGCTTGTCTGCATCTGATCGATGTGAGACGAGCGAACGATGTTGCCCAGTAAAGTTGAAATGAACAGTTGGGACATCAAGGCAGAGTTGATCTTCTGCACTCCATCTGCTGTCCGCATCTCTGGATCCTTCTTCACCGGGTGGCCAATCCATATCTCGCGGTTCTTTGGGGCCGCGAATTCTTATCGAGGCGCCTTCAAGGACCGCGGCAAGCATCAGATCGGGAAAAGACATCGTGTAAGAAGATGAGCCAGATTCTTTGCTCGGCTTCGAATGTTCCGCTTTCTTTGGTCGAAGAGTAGCGAGACTAGTGACCCGCATCAACTGCTCGCCGTCGACTTCGAGATGAGCGCTGCCAAGCATAGTATCGCAGAGGATTTGAGGTTCATAGGGAGCCGATGTTGATTGTAACGACAGATGGGTAAGAGGAATTCCAGCAGGTAGCCAAGTGGATGTCAAGTGGATTTGCGATTCACTGATGGACAGCTTGACGGCTGCTTGAGGATCATCGGCTAGAGCTGTTTATATAATAAGCTCCCGACCAGCAAAGTTTGCGACAAGAGGCTCACTGTTCAAAGTCAAGCCAGTCGCCCAAGCCTTCCATCCAACTCTCAACGACAATACCAACGGCACCCCATTGCCAATGAAGCTCTTGTGGCGATCGAATGGCTCCCCTTGAGCTGGTTGATGATGCATGCTGGTACCATCCGCCTTGTTAAAGATTCCGCCAAGGAGCGCAGTGGCCTTGAAGCCTTCCAACACGGACTTGGCTTCTATTGGCGTAGTTGCATGCTCAAAGACTTCTGCTGCATATGCCGGAATTTGAATTTGATGCCTCACACAGATATCGGGCAGACTGATAGAAATGGTTCGTAGGCAAGCAAGCGGAGAGTCTTCGGATGCAGATTGCGCGCGGGTCTTTATAGAGCGGCCATCTGATTTAGTCTTTGACTCTTCCTTGCTTGGCTCTCTCTGAACACTGGATCGAACGGCGCCTGCCAATCTGAGCGCTTCGTGAGAGAAAATTGACATTGCGGGAAATTCCGTGTCATCTTC
The DNA here is from genome assembly GCA_039545315.1 of Kondoa malvinella. Classification (NCBI taxonomy): domain Eukaryota; kingdom Fungi; phylum Basidiomycota; class Agaricostilbomycetes; order Agaricostilbales; family Kondoaceae; genus Kondoa; species Kondoa malvinella. The sequence goes on from BCIM01000009.1 coordinate 22,041, forward strand.
AGCAGGACTTCCATGTACTATCGGGAGAAAGCTTGCATCTGCCCATTGTGGTCTGAAGCAGCGCAGTTGCTCTTGTAGCTCTGAAGGTGGAACGTCTAGTGGAGAGCAAGCAGCAAAGGGAAACTTGAGATGTGCTTCAAAGAGTCCAGGAAGTGAGAGAACTCGATTTGAGTCGACATCAGAAAGGTTGTCGATGTGCACCTCTTCCAACCCAGCGGACAAGGAAACCAAATATTGATCTCCAGATTTGACAACACCAACACCGAAACGAGTAGTGAGTTGGACTTCGAGCAGATTTTCGATCGTGATCTTTGCATTGCGCACTTCTATTCCAACTTTTAAAGCGGAAGCAAAGATTCTTGCACTGCTGATGAGGTAGTTGAGAACCGGAATATAGTATTCACGCCGGAGATTTGCGATCAAACGCCTGATCTTCTTGCTGATGGTATTCGGCATAAGCCATTTTATCGTCACATAGGCTGTCTGAAGGGTATATAGGCATATTGACCACACTTGGGAAACGATTGACTTGAGCATGCTAGACCAAGTTGCATCATCTTGAGCTGCGGGAGGAGGAGCACTCTGTTCTTGAGCTTGTCTTCTCGAGGCAGTTTGAATCCTTCGGGCAAAGTGGCTTTTGGGCGAGACGACAGTCACACCGTCAATGCGAAAGCCAATCCAACGAATTGAGCCATTGTTCTTTGATCCGAAAGCCAGGCCAAGCTTGTGAATATGAACTCTTGTACGTTCCGGAGTATCTGGCTGGCTAGGATCCACAGACACCGTCTTGCCCTCCCATTCAATATCTTTCCAACTCAAGAATCCGACATGCCTGACGGTAAAGTGGTGCACGTATTTGCGTAGGAACAGGTGAAGGAGAAGTCTAATGCCGAGTCCGAGAAAGCAAAGCAAGCCCAAGAGGACGAGGGCCTTCCATCCAAGTGCCGAAATCATCATTGCTCTGCCGTCGGGACTGTCTTGAGTTGTATGCCAAGTCCGAGCTACTGTTAGACTCACGAGTATCTGGTACTGCTATTTCAAAGTGGCATTGTTCGTGGAGTAGTGACATGCTCGGAATTATGGCATTTCAAAACATCATGTCGTCTCATGCTACAGCAATCTGTGTCTCGGTTTCGCTAAACCCAGACGGGTCCTTAAGGATCTCATACAAGCTCTACAGCATAATCCGCATCAATTTCTGTGCGATTTGGCGAAATTCGCTATTCCAGTATTTTCGATCGGCCCTGAATAGCTCGTCGGCGGCCAAAGCGGCCCCCCAAGGAAGAGGTGGAGTGATACTGCTTGGCTTGACAGATTCTAAGGTGCTGTTGTTCGCCTGATCACTCGTCTGTTGTGCTAGCTGTCTGAGAGATTTCGGCCGGCGAGTGCGGATGAGAGAGAAGTACTTGCTGCGACAGGGAGATACACAGCATGGCAGTAGCTTTTGATGGACGGGTTTGAACTGCACTTGTATGGAACGCCAGATCAGGGTCGAGACTAGACGCCCGAGCAACGAGGAATTGTAGGCTTTAATGTCGATTGTTTAGCAATCTTGCTACGGCGAGCGGTGTAGTGCGCGTCTTTAGGAATCGAAGAGATGCAATCTTGATGCTCAGACACTCATATGATCACTCAAGGTCAGACTTCGGTTGTTGAAGAAGCAGATGCTAGCCTGACGGGCGCCTGGGAAGACACTCGGCGAATGATAGACCAGAGCTAGCACAAATCCTCTGTCGAGTCCAAGTCGATTTGGTAGATCGGCTGGCGACCAAGGGTGTGATGAAGCAATGACCCAACGCGGACGGGTGAATCAGAGGATCAATAGATCAAAGGTCTGGAATCGCTTGCTTCTTGCCGTGCAGCGCGAGAATGCGAGCTGAGACTGAGTAGCTTATCGCCGAGACATGCCAGAGACACCACGGAAACAGCATGAAGTGGACGCTTTGAAGCCAATCCTGGCCAGCAGAGCGTAGCAGGCAGACAGCGAAGGCAGGAGGCAATGGACACTCGTCGCATCACGGTCTGTTTCCAAGCTTTTACCCGCAAACAACGGACTCGGGGCAAAATGATCTCAAGACTCGCACTCCGTACTATCACCAGGTCCGCTGCTCACCTAGGACGACGTCAGCTATCGTCCATCGAGAGTGGTGCGTCCGCTGTTCGGGTGAATAACAGTCTAACGCTGATAGTGGACATTGGGCAGCGTATACCGCCTCTGCGACCTCTACTGGCAGTCGTGCAACTGGTCAAGGCAAAGTTGGTCAGCTCAGCGTCAAATGGGGTCTACCAAAGGAGATGGGAGGTAAAGGTGACGCAGATGCGTACAACCCAGAACGTGAGATGTCCCCAGCTGCTTGAGTAAAGGCATGCTGATAGATGGATCCAGAGATGTTTAGCTTGGGATACTCTGCTTGCTTCTTGAGTGCCCTGAACGCGTGCTTCAAAAATCTGTTCAAGGACAAGTCTGCTTTACCTTCTTCTACAAATGTCAAGGGTATGCTCTCCCGTCTTGCTCAAGCTACTAGTCTAACGTGTGTCCACAGTCAAAACTTCTAGTCAGTCGCTTCCCGATGCGGCACTATCGCGATAGCTTAACCTTGTGTCAGTCGGCAAGCCTGTTGGCGGTGAAGGCTTTGCTATTGCCGTAGAGATTGAAATGCTCTATGACAGCGTCAAAGGTGAGATATCTTTTCAGGCCGCGAGACAGAACGTGCTGACAGCTTGGCGTTTTCAGATGTCTTATCTCGCGATGAAGCCCAGAAGTTGCTCGAAGCCGCTCACGAGATGGTAAGGTTGTTGACTCCGATAGCATTTCTGCAGGCTGACCGTCCTTTCCAGTGTCCGTACAGCAAAGCGACACGCGGAAACATTGAACAGCACATTGCATTGGTTTGAAGAGCAGGACTTTAAAGAGATGAAATGGAACGAGATTACAGTAGTATACAAAACAGACTGCTGTAATATAAGGCTCGCGACGAATAATGACTTTGCCCCGACAGCCGACTTGTAACGGGTTCGAGCGAACCATTTCCTCGAGCTGCATATGCATACCTGCTAATTGATATCCCGCTCGTCCAGCTGTTCGAATAGACAGCTCTATACCACGTCTACCTTGACCAAACTGTGCCAAGGCTGAATGAACCCGATGATGCAACAGCAACCGGTAGCAGCAGCAAGAGCAGGGACGCTCCCAGCAGGAACCAGCGTTCGTATAGGCGTTTACAAAGTCTACATTGAGCGCTTCCTCTCTGAAGGTCCGCTATTGCCTGTCTCCTGCCAGCATGGAAAGGCAAGTTCATGCTGTTGTCTTGGTCAGGTGGATTCGCGCATGTCTATTTGGTCAGATCTACATCGCCTATCCCACCTGAATCAGAGCAAACGTTGCATGTCCTCAAAAGGCTTGCGGTACCTGATAAGGTGCAGCTACAATTCGTCAGGAAGGAAGTCGACATTATGGTGAGTTGCGTGTTAAGCGTACATTACTGCATAGTCTCATACACTTTGGCCTTTGATAGAAAGCTGTCAGCGGGAACAAGCATATCGTCAATTTCATTGAAGCTTCAGCCTCGGAATTGCCAAACAAGAGCGGTTATGAAGTCTTTATTCTTATGGAGTATGCGCCTGGTTAGTCTCAGATCAGCTGTTTGTGCTATATGTACTGACGAATGGTCTGTAGGTGGTGGGATCATTGATATGATGAACACAAGATTGCAGAATCGCTTGACGGAAAGCGAGATTCTAAAGATCTTCTCGGATACAGTCGAGGTATGTCTATCTTTCGCTCATAGTCTACTTGTTTTGACTGAGTTGAGCAGGCCGTCGCGCATATGCACCGTCTTAATCCACCCCTCATGCATCGAGACCTAAAAGTAGAAAACATCCTGCTTGCTTCTCCGTCCTGTTACAAGCTATGCGACTTTGGATCAGCAACAACACCTCTAGCACAAGCTGCGCAAACAATACCAGAGATTCAAGCCCTCGAAGCAGACCTTAATCGGACTACTACTCTTCAATACCGCGCGCCTGAAATGTGCGACGTCTGGGCTCGAAAACCGATTGGTCTTCCGGCTGATGTTTGGGCGCTCGGTGTGTTTCTGTACAAACTGTGCTACTACACTACTCCGTTTGAAGAGGATGGGATACTGGCTATCCAGCATGTCCAGTACAAGTTTCCCTCATATCCGGCATACTCGCCAGCTATACGAGAATTGATAGGTAGGCTGCTCATAACATATACCTATTCTTGACTGAGTATGATTAGCGAGCATGCTACAAGAATCAGCGAATGCGCGACCGACTATAACGCAAATTCACCATCAAGTATGTCGATTGCGAGGGACCACTCCTTCCATCCAACAACAAACATCGAAGATAAGATCTCCAAGTCAAGAAGAGAACCCTCCTCTACCTCGGAGACCATTAAAGAAACCTTCACCGATGCCGCCGCAGCCAAATGGTGACTCTACATCCCTCTTCACTTCCTCTGCCTCTTCAATACCGTCGCCTCAAGCAGAGGCGCTGAAAGACTCAATACAGCCCATGCGCAGAGGAAGACCTGCTATCGGAAACAAGCCAGAACAGGCCCCAGCGCATAGCAACTCGGGCTTCAGCGATGCCTTTAGTCCATCAGCTGCAAGCAATGGGAGTGCAAAGTCTCCTTATGCCGACTTTGAAGACGCTTTCCCAGCTATCGACGATTTCGCTCCTTCTGCCCAATCATCTGTAGATACTTCGACCACACCAACACTCTCGCCACAAGCTCTAGTACAGTCCCCTACACCTACACAAGAAGGACCTGTCGCATCAGCCAAAAGCAGCTTTGACCGAAATAATCTAGCAGAGCCAGATGCGATTGAGAGATCGGCTTCTGGCTTCAAGAATTTGCTTTCCCCTGCCGATACCGGGGCAAGATTACCAAACAAGCCTGATCGAAGCTTTGTTGCTTCACCTCGCTCTTTAGACCGTTCTCGCGTTGGGCCAAGCACATCGTCTCTTAGCAGTCTCACCAAGCCAGATGCGCCAGTGAAGCCTGCCAATCTCTCTTTGGACTCCTCATCCAGTCGATCTGGTGGTAGTAAACGGCCATATCTGGTCAGCGAAGCCTCGCAGACATCGCCTGTCTTATTGGAGAAGTGGTGGAAGGAGAAGATGGCTTTGGAGCAGGAAGAAGGAGTAGACGAGAAGTCACCGAAACCTTCAGACATACGAAAGGCTGCTTCGCGAGAACAGTCTGGCGATCTGTGGTCGGACGTACAGCCTACCAACGGAAAACCTTCGCCTTCGCCGATTGCAAGACGAGACCTGCTCGATAGCTCGCCTCCTCACTCACCGCAGACTACAGCAGAAGACGCTCGCGCACAAACGGCAGATGTTCTCTCTTCCTTGCGCGACAATGTTCAAAGCTCGACAACGCTGCCGACACCTCGTACCGACTACCCTGAACAGACGGCTGAAGAGCGCTTCCCAGCTATCCCGTCTGCTCAGAGTACTGGCTTTTCAAGCTTGACGAAGAAGCCAGCCAAGCCTACGTATCTTCGAGCAACGGCTTCAGAAATTTCAGAATCCAGCGACGAAGAGGATGCACAGCCAGAACAACTGGACAGACCGAATCGACTAAGTCCCATGCCTGCAGCATCTATGCCAATATCTGTCTCGCCTGTATCAAGTACCAGCACAATGTCAACGTCTGCCACAAGCGGTAACTTTGATCTCAATCTTGCTGTCTCAAATATTCACAAATTTGCACCGCCGGCTCAAGATGATACTCCAACAACTTCTATGACCCCCAAAGTACAGTCTCCTCCGCCAATGCATGCCCCTGTTCCTACCAAGACGAAATTTGCGATATCCAAGTGAGTTGTTACGTGTTTAGAGACGCCTGACTGAATTCCGTGCAGTCTTGTGTCCAGATACGAACAGAGCGGTTTTGATCCTTCAAAATCGCCAGACATGAGCTCCAGACAGATGCGACCCGGATCCAACGTTTCGTCAAACAGCCAGTCTACCTCAGCGACGAGTCCGCGTTTCAGCTACACACCCGAAATGACCAGTAACGCGTCTCCTCGTCAACCTTTCAAACCTACCCGACCGGTCTCACCACCCAGTCCGGAAGAATCCTTTGGCGGAGTAAAGAACATGGCGAGTCGCTGGCAGCAGAAAGTCGCTGAGCAGAGCGGCGTGCGCCAGAATAGCCCAGGAAGCGCGACCGGAGACAGTGGGGTGCAAAGGTCGAAAACGATAGGCAGAGGGAACCGCCAAGAATGGAAAGCTGTATAGAACCGAAATCTCATACACTCTGCACCGCTGTATCTAACCAGGCTTGTAACAATGCGCTTGGATCGGCTGAACTGGCTGTCACATATTCATGCTGAGCCGCGGCTGATGCTGATATGCGTTGACCAGCTGATATTTTGAGCATCGACATGACCAAGTCGGCTGGGGCGGATGCAGGAGTAGGGAGATTAGGCAAGATCACCTCGAGAGATTTGGCTGGCATGTCGGCGAAGCTAACGCGGCTGAAGTCAGGCATATGCTTGCTTTCCTGTATGGCAAGTCAGCAGTCGGTCTAATGGCTAATATTCATGTCCTTACAGGCCATGTCTTTGTAGTAGGAGTACCGAGCACATTGAATATGCTCCCAATGAGTGCAATGTCACCGACATCTCCTTTGAAGATCATCGAGCGGATAGGTTTACGTTTCTGTAATCGCTACTTGAGCGAAAGGTTCATCACCCGAAAATACAGAAAGCTTACCTTGATCGTCTGAACAGCCCAAGGCGGCATCGTTTCCAGGGCATCGCTGACATCTTCCTCTTCAGCTGGCGGCTCTTTGCAATCCGTGAAGAAGGCAGCAATGGTCACACCGAGAGCCCATATATCACAAGCAAAAGGATCGTAGGATTTGTAGCCAAACAGTAATTCTGGTGCTCGACAGGCGCTATCCTTCTGTGTCAGAAGGCAATTATCCGGCAAACAGACAGAGCTCACCCTGTTCCTATATCACAGCACATTGTATCCGCTGTCTCGGTGGAAGTAGGTCCAGCATATGCGATCCCAAAGTCGATCAGAACGATTTGGCCTTTGGAACCGATGACAAAATTTGATGGATTGATATCACGATGAGCGACCCCTTGAGCATGTATGTATTCAACAGCAAGGCAGATTTGTCGTATGAGAGCTTGAGCAGCGGCGGCGAAATGGAGACATCCTTGTGGTGTGAACGTCGGATCGTCGAGAAGAGATGTAAGAGTGAGTGGGTAGTAAGGCATGATTAGATGATGGTAATCTTTGACAGCTGCATAATCGAGTAGAGGGACAATCTAGCAATCAAATCAGCATTCTCCTTGGTTACTTGGCATGGGACATACTTGAGCACATTGCAGCGATTGCAGTATCTTCACTTCTCTAGCTACATTATGCGGTTGAGGCAGAGTCATTGTACTTGCTCTCTTCACCACTACCCAACCTGCCAACCCTTCGTGCAACCTTGCAGGTACCCTGGCATCCGCGTGTACAGGCACGCGATGCTCTGAGCATAGTCTGTTTGCCAGACAGACGGACTTTGACATGTACAATTGATCTAACAGATTTGCGCTTTTCATCCACGATCCAAAGGTGATGTCTTCGTCAAGGGTGAGAGTTTCGAAGTGTTGAAGCTCGACAGCGGACAAGTTGTCGAATGCAGGTGCGCGACCGGCTGAGCCAACGAGTTTCGGTGCGATAGTGACAACGATTGCATCCAATACTTCCTGCTGGCTGAGCAAAGAAGGAAGAAAGCGGAGTCCAGCTTCAATAAAGATAGATGCTAGATGATATTGATCGTGTAATATGACCAGAAGGGCTTGTATTGAGATCCGACCGTCCATACATGGCAGAGGGATGAAAGATGTACCAACAGCGTGCAGTGCGGCCGCTCTAGCTTGACCTTCTGAGCTGTTAAAGACAGTTTCGGAGCATGCGATCCAGATGTTCCGTCCAGGGGAAAAGAGACGACGCGAGCGGGAAGACTGGATATCAGGATCAAGAATGACTACTTGCGGCTGGTTGATTACTCCTGGTATTTCTCGCACTGCGCGTCGAGCTTTCTATCAGCAGTAGCGTTTTGGCGACACATCAAGACTCACCCGTTAGCTGAGAGTCATCAGCTTCCAGAGTCTTCCACGTGACGAGCACCGCATCATGCTGGTTGCGTAGACTGCCGAATCGCTCTCAGCTCTCACGTCCCACTAGGACCTGGGCAAAGACTGACTGAAACGTCAAGAGCATGCTTTCCTTTCCGCTGAGGATCAAACGCGGCTGACCCTCTTGCGCAGCGATTCGACCATCCATAGACTGCGCATAGGCTACAGTGACCCAAGATCTTGATGGAGATTTTGACCTAGTAAACATTTTGGCGACGAAAGCTTGACAGCGCGCGTGATTGTCCATTTTTTGCTTTGTAGTCATTCTTTGCGCGTGCAAAGCTGGGACAGACAACAAATGGCTGCCCTGCTAAATCGGCGTTCGAGCGCTCTTGTCCAGAATCAACGAACTACCCGCTCGACTATGGATCTGCACACGGACTTGAAGGGACGTGAAGAGGTGCCAGAGGAGTTAGCGGATACAGTCTGGTACTTTGCTTATCGTCATGATATGGCATGGTCAACGCTCAAAAAAGGTCGAAAAGCGGTCGCAAAGAATGTCTGGCTGTGTGAGTTCCTGCTGTCGCTGTATAGTTTACGCTTAATGCATCTTATAGCTTTCGACTTTCGAGGCATCCCATATTGTGAACCTGCGCTTCCATCATGCATGTAAGTCTACGCACAGCCGTGGTTGAGAGCTCGGTCCGCTGATGCCTGTGCATAGCATTAAAGGTGTCAACGATCAAGGTACATAGGCTGCCAAGCGGTCACTAGGCATGGCTGATCATCGCTGCAGAATGGCAATCCGCAGCAGGGCTCGACGATTCAGAGAAATATCAGCGATATCTGCACGACCGTTGCTGTCCTGGTGTACCATTTCAGAAGGGCTACCAGCTGCCAAATCTTGAGGTTCGCATACGAATCTCGTGCTGGATCGCTATCTCATTTCTGCATAGGGCCTGCTGTTCCGCATATCAAGAAAGAAGCTCAAAGAGTTGACAACATATGAAGGCTCCTGGGGCTACTCTTCCCCTAACATGGGCTACGAACTCCGCCAAATCCAAGCTGAAACTTTCGTGCAAGAATTCGAGACCAGCAACGAAAAGCCTTTGCAATGCAGCGCATACATTCTCGTCGCTACAGAAGCAGCTCGACAACCTCATCTCGCGCCCACTACTGCTTGCTGGCGGTCTGTCCTTCGTCCTGTATACGGCCACGTCCTCTCTCAATCATACATCAGTCAGTTCTTCGTCATTCGACCCTACGCTGAGACCAGAGCAAAGCGATACGCCTCGATCTTTATTCGTCTGCTCTATGGTCCTGTGAGTACATCACTTTGATCTACAATATCCTCTTACAGGGATTATAGGCTTTCCTGCTATCTTATGCGACTTTATCAGTCTTTGGATCATCTACTACCTTTCCAGCTAGTCTCTTTCTTCACGTGACACGTTCAGTACTGTTTGGTACGCACAGATTGGCTTTGCTCTTTGAACGGATCCTTCGTCCAGCGGTTGGCAGCGGTTTTGACAATACATGAGGGTGTCGGAGTGAGGCAAGCATCGGATCAAGCGTATGCGGACGCTTGCGACTGGGTAGAAGCTTGCAGGCTGTGAGCAGCTACAAGGCGAGTCGACAGAGGGCCAATGGCGGTTTCGACCTGTAAGCTCAAGTACTCTCAACTCTACTGCAGATGTCCATCAGCTGATCAGTTTCTTTCAGAATGCATGACCTATCTCTCTAGCTGACGTGACTAATCCTTTCGATGTTTTGATGACTTTCGCTCTTTGGCTCAGAACCGCTCGACTCAATCTATTGTTGTTGATGCTTGCCCTCCTACTCTCTACTCTCTATGTGATCTGTCTCCCTTTCGTCTTTATCAACCTTACGGTGGCTGCGTTTTTGGATATCTTATCATTGTCATGAGAGGCACAAGTCGGGCCAGGTGGAAGAATTTTCCCTGAAGCTGCAGACTTCACCTCCTGATTATGTCTCCTCATCGAGCCCGAAAAGATGAGTCGCGGGCAACGATAGAATCGACTGGGCCCTGGTTGTCCATTTTCTTCAAGCTGGTTTTTCCCTGCGTCCCCAGCAAAACGAGGCGGACTTGCAATAAAAAGAAGGCCCAAGGAGCAGATACGTTTGGAGGGACTCGAACCCTGACCGGAAATTGTCAGTTTTTCGGTTTTGAGATGTTGTGTTGTAGCTTACCCCTTCTACTGCTTGGAAGGCAGTAATAATACCCATATACGACAAACGTGCATCACGTGACCGCAGGTCGTTGTTGAATGACTGGCACAAACAAACTATATATTTTCATTTTTCCGAAAGCGTAGAATTTACGAAAAGTTGGTTCGCAAAAGGCGACGCTCTGCCAAACTAATCAAACGCCTGCATGATGGCTGGCACTACGCAGCAGTGCGCATGGTCGGATATATCTGGGGAGCAAGACAGCAGCAGAATTGGAGAAGAAGAAAAGCAGCAGGCGAGATTTGAGGAAAAGGTAGATGGAAACACCATGTCAATTTGCGCCAGGAGAGCGCGGTGATTGGGCCGGGGCGGGATGTTAGTCTTGTACCGAAGTTTCTCGCTATATGCTTGAAGCGATGCCAATCGAGAATATCGTTCATCGTTCATYCAACGTTTATGTACCGAAGCTTCTCGCTATATGCTTGAAGCGATGCCAATCGAGAATATCGTTCATCGTTCATCGCTCGCTATATGCTTGAAGCGATGCCAATCGAGAATATCGTTCATCGTTCAAACTCCTGCGTTATCAGGGCCAGGCTTGTTCCGAAGCTTCTAGCTGTATGTACGAAGCGATGCCAATCGAGAACATCGTCAACCGCGAAGCTTCGGCAATAGCACGTCTAGCTTTGCCAGAAACTCATGTATTGTCTCGTCCTGGAAGGACGAGGAGTCACTATTCTAGAGCAGGCAGCGCATGTCATGTTATTGCAGTGTTCTAATGCCTTGAAGAGACCATCAGTCGCCAACATCATACCCAACATTTGCCTGGCGTCTCTGAGGTGATCATTGATTCTGAGGCGAGGTAGCATCGCAGCCCCATAGCACCTGTATAACGCTATCAGAGCAAGAACGTCAAAAGCTAATCGCCGCAAACCTTCGCACAACATCTTCGGCCTGACCTGAGTGTATTCGAGCCGCAGTATGATCGCCTATCCCATTATCAATATCGAATAGGAGTCTACAGCTTGCAGACTGACCTGGAAGACTAAGGTATTGCGGTACGTGTCTTCGACACCCACACTTGTTCCGCATATACGGGCACAGGTAATCGCAGCTTGTCCATCACTATCCCCCTTTCCATTCCAGCATATCCCCGGATGGCAGCGCCCACAACAAAATACTCATGCGCAAGAAAATCATGCACGACCAAATAATCAAAAGATGTAAAGTCGGTAGTGCTTTCATTCCGATCGTAAAAGACATGATCTCGATCCAACTGCGTAAAGAGAGTAGCACCAGTCATTGCAGAGTAGGAGTCGATGTGAACTTGAATCTTGTCTTCCTTTGGCAGAGAGGCATCTTGGGCGATAATGTCATGAAGCGCCAGCATAGCAACACCGCCAGGGTAGTTGTGGTAAGAAATAAAGGTGCTAAAGATTGTATGTGCCATTGCTGTGCTGAAGATGGTCAGGATTGCGAGCCTCTTGAACAGTTTCGGGATGCGCCTGAAGGATATGAGGTGCAGCCTATAGTTTGAGCGTGGACCTTACCATGAGAGAAGACCATGAAGAGCAGCAGCATTCAAGAGCGGAACACTGTATATCATGAAGCGCCATTCTTTGTGACCGAGCTGGCTAAGCAGGAGTATGCTGACGATAGGAGCAGCTGCCAAGCACAGAGCTGACCGATCGCTGATAATTGATAACATGAGAAGAGGGTAGCAGAGCAGTAGTAGTTTAGGTAGAGCTGATGTAAAGTAATGATGCAAAGGAGACGTCTGTCCTGAGTCGTCAGCATGAACCGGTCAGAAGAGGAGACGACATACTCCCCATTCAGAGGATTTGCCATCGAAGACATTGAAAAGTATTCCTTCGAGCTCTGGCCAGATGAACGCTTTTTGCCAATAATGACCATCCACGACCGTTGATATGACTAAATACGACGTTATGCAAGGGCAATACACTTCCGTGCTCGCTCACCGAGTAACGCAAGCGTAATACCAGCAGCCAGCACCAATTGCTTCAACGGATAACCAGATATGAAGTGCTGGGCCGTCACAGGTATAAGCAATGCGACAAGCTCAGCTCGCAGGATGGCAGCCGTGGTAGCGAGCATTGCGAACCCTGTCACACGTTGTGCTGAGGAGCCGGATAGTAGCTTCGCCAGAGCAACTTGCGCTGAACCCAACAGTCAGCACAAGACAATCGCAGCTTATTAAGCTGACCGAAAGGGAATGCTAGCATATTGGGCAGAGTACGACCAGCGTAATACGGTATATGAAATTGAAGGGCGCTCATAAGCACGAAAGGCGTTGCTGTCCTGCGCGGAAGAGACCTGGCCAAGTATAACAAACTTGACGCATTAAATGTCGCCAGCACAAGGCGCACGATGACTTGCGTATGGAGCAGGGTGTATCGAGGACATAGGAGCCTCCATAGCTGCTGTACAGGCCAGGCAGCGCCAGATAGCAGCAGAGTTCCGACGAAAGAGCGCGGAACTGGACTCGGGTGTTCAAAGTGATCATACTGCCGTAGTCCAACATAAGAGAAGCACAGACACGGACAAATAGTGAGGAGACCTTGGCTATGTTTTCGGCAGGCCCATAGTGAAGCAGATCATGTACTGCATGCAGCGTGAACGATTCTTCGACTTTGGTGAACGGGACAAGCAAGACGTGAAGCCAGCACACAGCGAGCAGAAGACAGCTAGCCGCTTTGAAGCTATTGGAGAGCCTCCTTGGGCGCATTAGACTGGATACTGTAGTCGTTAATGGCCATGCAGATCAAAGCAACTTGAAGTCGAGGACAGAGTAGACGAAACGAGGAGTGCGGAAGCAATTTCATACGTGCGCAACATCATACTATTAATACTATATAGTGTGCTATTTTATATCAAACAGAATTGTCCGTGAGAGCCCAAGTCAGACGATTTTTCTACCCCTACAAAGCCTTTCATGCCCTTCCAAAGTTGATACGACGACGCGCTAGAGGTGCAACAGTAGCGTAAGGCGCAGTGAAGGTAGTTTCTGATGCGCCGGCAGTTGAGTAGGCGCAAACAGCTTCGCTGCCAGAAATGGAGCATGAAGCGTATTCGGCGAGCGCTGAAGCTGATCCAGATGCGTCAATGCTGTAGACAAAGTTGCTTGGGCCGTTGATGAGAGTGCCTGGAACATTGCGATAAGAGACCATCAATGAATGGACGAAGCTTCCCTACCGGTAGCAGCGTATGCTCCATCAACACCAGAGCCTGACTCAACAACCTGGTATGAGAAAGGGACGCCAGATTCCGAAGAGCCGAGCTGAGAGAAGCTAGCAGACTGAAATCCAGGTCAGCACGATATCGACATTGAAAGTCAAGTAAACTGACGGCAGGCAGAGCTGAGAACTCGCTGTTCGAGAATCCGTACAAGCCAGAGGGGTAGCCAGAAGCCGCAACTGAAGTAGGTGCATCTGTCGCGGTAGACATCCCAGCTTCGCCCTGAGAGGTGACAGCTGTGCCTGCAGCTGCCGCTCCTGCTGAATCGATACAGTCGGTGCTGGTACCAGCAATGATAGTCACTGAACAAAAGGGTCAATCGCTGTCATACTATGGACAAAGCGAGACTTACCAGGTGATGCATAGTTCAATGCACCTGATCCATCTCTCACTTGAAGGGTAATAGAGGTGCCAGCTGGCAAATTGACGTTCCTGTAGATCGAAGCCTTGTCAGACAGACTATCAAAGCTTGGCATGGCATGACTGACCAAGTGTAAGAACCTGCGGCTTGCTGCGTAGGGAGCTGCAACAGTGGTGTTGCGGTAGGGTTGCCTCCAGGTAGGACTGAATCAGATGTCAGCATGGCCAACAGCAGCCTGTGGCGCCTGACGTACCAGAAAGGTAATCTGTGAGTAGGAAGTCAGCGCTAGTTACTTGAATCAAGCAGGGGCAACTAACAAGGAGCCTGTCCACCGCTGTACACAATAGCAGCAGGTTGGCACTCGATCAAGCTTGGCGGAGTATTGATCATGAGCATCTGGGCGAAGGCGCCAGAGATAAGCGAGAGGGAGATGACGAGGGACAACATTTTCTGTTTGATGGTGTTTTGAGCGAAGGACTGTAGAAAGGAAGGAAAAGTAGGGTGGATGAGGCAAGAAAGAAGAAATGAAAAGGGCGCCAGAGTGACGAGAATCATGCGCCACAACTTTAATGAACTCAGAGACACGGCAGGCACGTAATGATCGAGCGGCATTGCCTCGAGTGCGGCCGCACGCTGAACGAGATCGCCTAGCAGTCTGGGTATTTGACAAAGCTAAAGGTAGATGAGACGGATAAGATATAGCAGACGACATGCACTGTATCTTGCGATTTGAACACATTGCATGCGACACGCAAACCTAATATACGACACAAGGCCAAGCCTAGATTAGCCCAACAGAGGAAAGCCCAAGACATATACACAGCGTTTGCCATTTTGATCCATCAGAACTTTTCGTCGTCTGCTTTCGAGACTTGTTCTAGGTCGACGACAGTGTGATCCTGCGATTGGCGAGGCTCCCTGGCTCTGCTCATGCGCATCCGAACGACAGGGTTGAATGGTTTGTTGTATTGAGCTAGACGTTGCGGTCAGACAAGTATATCAGCACTCCAGTGGTAAGCTCACCAGGGTGTCGGTTGTCATCTAGGTCACCGATGACATCCGGGCTATCGATGTGCTTCTCGACAGCTGAACCGCAATCAGCTGTAGTAGCTTCCGGCTAAGGTGAGCTTACTTGTGTGAACAGTAATGCCTCCAATATCGGCTTGTCTTCTGCGACCGTATGCCCGTCTACGCAGGATAGGTCTGATGGACCGGTAGGCCAGAAGAGCATTCACTACAGTCAAGCCACAGATCAGCGCGATCCAGAATAAAGAGTCTGCACTGACTCGGAGTAACAATAGAAGAGTAGCTCCAGTATGCGAGCGAGAGGATGAGAGGAAGGTTGATGGGCGATTCGATGACTTCACGCGTCCATATGCCAACCCAACCCGTCAACAGTACTGATTGTACATGAGCATGTAGACCAGTCCAAGCATCAAGTGCTCACTGTAGATAATAGCCAAGACAAAGACGAGTAGTGATTCTCCCAGCATCATACGACTGTATCAGGCCTCAGCGATGCATCAAGAAGCGTAACAAAGACTCACTAGGTGTTTCGAAGAGATGAGAATTGCGACTGGTTGCTACCAGCTTGAACGTTGTATGCGACGAGCTGGTCTTTCAGCATCTTCAGGTAGCCGTACGCTGCAGGAAGGAAGGCGAGCAGTAGAATGACTGTGGTTTGGATCAGCGCCTTTCCAAACAGCCTCTCGAAGACACTTACCCAGGAGTACGATGGCGTAGAGCACGAAACCGGTACCGATCTTATCCGCTGCAATGTTGAGCTTAGTAGCAAAGTCCTGCGCGTCCGGGCCCCAGCTTGCTTCAAAGACGAATGGCTCGCCGGCAGTCCATAATGCTCCTTTGGCGTTGATTTCGCCTTCGAGGATCATGAGGGCGTTCCAACCGACTTGGATCTGAGAAAGTGATCAGTCAGGTACATGTATATCGTCCAAAGGCGGACCTTGTGAGCCCAGAAGGCCTGAATAGCGGTCAGCTATCGGCCAATCTTAGGAACGCAAGAAAAGCTCACAAAATATGGTAAAATGATGGCGCAAGTGACAAAGTATCCAGAGACGAAGACAATGTTCAGGAATGCACAAGGAATAGATTGCTTCCAGGATTTGGACGAGTTTGCTGAAAGGTGAGAAGCCGACATCATTCCCCAAGCTTCAGTCCATACTGCGAGGATGATGGATAACCAAAGCGGGCCCATAAGAGCCTGAACACGAGGGATGAGCACAGCACGGTCAGGTCTGGAAATTCGCGCACTTTGTACGGAACAAGCGAAGCACCAGTCTCGAACGAGTGAATCACAAAGTAGTCGGACGCCAATGCAGCAGAAAAGTAGATTGAGTTGATGAGACAAAGCATCAGAGTCGTGTCTATTCACAAAAGTAAGGTTAACGTGTGATTCAATGCGCCAGGAACCAAACTGACTCGGTGCATATAAGGTACCAGTATTGGTATGCCTCTTTCGAACAAACCATATACCACCATTGGCCGCTTTGGCGCCCAAGCAGATTAATCCGAATAGCAAACCACATGCTCCCATCGCATAGTTGGCTCTCATGAGAGGTAAGAAATAGCCCGGAGGTTTGCCATTGTCTTGTACCGGGATAGCGAACCGATGGAGTTGAAACGTCAGGCTAGTGTATGGATTTACAGAAGCTGGTAGCGCGGCAGTAGCAGCGAGTAGAGCCTGCAGTTGTTCAGCCATGTAGCGGTATCAAAAGAGTGGGAAGGATACGAAGCGTTCGAGGACAAGAGCGTAAACCATATTAAGAGCTCCAAGGCATTAGAAGGCGGTCTCGAAGGCGACACGAGAGAAAACGAGAAAACAGGTCTAAACGCGTGAAGTTGACATCTGTTCATTGTCAACGCCATGACTTGTCAAAAGCTCGAGCATCTTCTGATGGTCTTGGATCTGGACTCTGTCACATTCTGCTTGAAGACCATACGGGAGATACGGCCTGGACTGAACAGAACGAGACTTCTGAAGGGAATTGCAAGAATCCAAGATTGCAGACGGAGTAGTAGTGTAAGCGCTAATGAGTAGCGTCGGTAGATTCAGCATCATTCGCAGTAGCGTATCTAGGTACAGTAGCGTAGGATTTGAGCGCATTTTGCAACGCGAAAGAGCAATTGTTATGGCCGAGAATGAAGTTCGCGCAAGGGCAGAGCAGGTCCTTTCGACAGAGTCTTGAGAATGTAGCGAAGTGCTCTCAAAGGACCATACTGTCTTAGGTATAACGCAGGCTGTTTCGCTGCTGGTCGCCAACGTCGTCCCTCGTCCAAAATCGACCAAGTATACCTCCGCCTGGCAAATGGACATAGACGAAGCAGAGATACCCGCTGACTATTCCCATTTGACCCTACGCAAAGTAGACGAAACCGTGACGTTGCTGGATGGCCTGCTCAAGAATTCCCCATCTGCAACGCAACATGCACCCAGAACAAAGTCTACAGCTAAACGGTGAGCATCCCTCTGCTACAGGCATATCTCCAGACTTATCGTAGTTCGTATGACAGGCGGCAACCCATTCGCGAGTCGACGCCTGCCATAATGCAACTCCTAGGTCTAGGGCAAGAACAAGCCAAAGCTTCTACTTCTCGAGGAACTACCTTCCCAACACCAGCAGCAGAGACTGTAGATCCATACTCCTTGCCAAGTCTGCAAGCTCGACTAGGGACTTTTAAAATCGCTTCGTACTCGGACAAACCTAGGCAAACTGATGCTTTGGCTGCTGCGAGGCATGGGTGGAGTAACATGCGGCAAGGAGAGCGGGAGAGACTGGTTTGTGAGGCGTGTAAAGCAATGTGGAAGGTCGAAGGAGGAGCGAATAGCTGGAGGGCGAAGGATAGCGAGGAGAAGATCGCAAGGATACAGCAACGCTTTGTACAGGAACATCGCTCTGGATGTCCATGGCGGACAAGACAATGCTCAGGTAAGTACAGGCCCAGTAAATGTGATCTCGCTGACACCGCTACAGAAACCTTACTGAAGCTTCCACTCGCTTCCCCGTCAATTCTGATACCCCAGATACTCGTCCGCGCTCTGATACTACATGAGCTATCTCTACCATCCGACCTTACTTTACCTATCAGCCCAAAACTGAGCGCACTTCCAGACCTCTCACCTCTTGGCGCAAAGCTCAATGCCCTACATTCACGCACAGCAGCTCGTTCCCTCTCTCGTGCTTCTACTCCAGAGCGACAAAGTACCGCACCGCCCGAAATCACCTTTACTCAAACCGACCTGTTGTTTGCGATGCTGGGTTGGAAACCATTACCTTTACCATCGAATGGTCGAATACCGGTAGTACAGTGTGAATTCTGTCTTCGCCAAGCTGCTTTACACTCAACGGACAAGAAGTTGTTGGATCCGCTTAATGGGCATAGACCCTTTTGCCCTTATTTGACGGAAAGCGGAGGACAGAAAGGATGGGAAGGCGTTTGTCATGTTCTACTAAATGGAATGGGACAAGAGAGGTCCAAAATGTCTGATCGGATCGTTGGTCGAGAAGAGGGCAAGAAGACTGAATCCGTAAGTAGTCTGCTTTTCGTCAGAGAATTTGATTGATTAGAAAGACAGAGACTGGAGATGATGATGTATGTCAGGGATTTACTAGGTCCAGGGAACAAGAGGGTGCGAGTTACGTAACAAACAATTTCGCATCACTTTTATGCTCCTTGTATGGTATTGTACTGTCGTGATATTCCCAAAATTGTCCGCATTCATATCACATAAGACACTCCATATCACCGAGACGATGTGCTGTTTCCAAAGCGCTGTGCGGCAGCGGCCACCGTCCCCGGTCTAGCTCCTTCTCCCATCGACAACGGTCTAGGACCTCTCGTCACCCTTGTAGATCGAGAAAGAGGACTAGGTTGTCCATTACTAGAGCTTCTTGCCAAATTGTTAGTTTGCAAAGTGATCGGGACATTCTCGTCAGGTGGTACAAAAGGCGCATCTTCTGCTGGCGGATTGAAGGGCGCATCTTCAACAATCCTGCTGGTCCTCTTTGCTGCTCTGGGCGTATAGTCAATCGGTTCCGCTGGTTCGGGCTTATCTTCTACGGGCTTCCATTGCTCTGTTGAAGGGGCAAAGGTCGGTTCTGGAGCTTTAGCTGGTGGACTGGGGGCTTTAGGAGGAATTGGGCTGATTGTGCGAGGGTTGACACTGGGCGACGAGATGGTATCTTGGAACGTATCGGTCTCTTCTTCTTCGGGAGAGCTTTCTGGAGGTACGAAGGGAGCATCTTCAGCATTTGCTGATGCAATAGGCTGAGTCTGCTTCGGAGGTGGAGTAGGTGTCGAGCGGATAGCAGAGGTTCTAGCAGCTGGTGTTGGCGAAGAGACAGGCAGAGGTGGTAGATCATTCTTTTCCAAAGTCTTTGATGCGCTGGATGGGTCTTTACGATGCATCTGTTCTTCTAATAGTCGTTGCTGATCGTTGGCATCTAGTCCGCCGCCTAGACTGCTTCGACTGAGACGTTGATCTACTGGAGCTGTGCGTTTTCTCTGTGGCTTGAAGCGGTCCTTCTCCCTTTGAGCTCTTGCTTCGATGGTAGACGGCAAGATTTCGTCGCGCAGGCGGACCAAGTCAGAAAGGAAGTGTAGTGGTGCCCGATCTGTGAGGGTAAGAGAAGTGTCTATCTTGGGTCGGACAAGGCCTGACAAGGGTATCAGCAAGGTGGAGTGGATGATCACTGCGAACTCACATCGACCGATGCTCAGCCCTAGTTTAGTCAAGTACGCCTCATCAGAGTCTACGTCTTCCCCTCTCGTCGACTCCATCAGCTCCTTTAGATGTGAAACAAGAGCATCAATGACGAGCAAATTGATCCTAGGCACTCTAAGCAGCAGTTCTTTCAGCGCGGCGACTTTCACTTCAGCGGACGCAGTCTTCTCGCTATCCTTGTAAAGCGCTTTAAGATCTTCATATTGGACATAAGGTAATGGTGGATTCTCCAGTTCGAGGAAGTATAGCTTGACTGTTGCCGCAACGACAGGCAGATCACTTTGTCGCAGAAGATTGGTCGGTACACCTCCTGGCGCTTTGGTGTCGTTGAGCGCTTGTCTGAGTCTGTGCGAGGCAGTAAGAGGTACGTCAAGGTACCAAATTCGTCGCTTGTCTGCCATCAAGGTATATCAGAATGAACGCTCTCAAACATGATAGTCTTTCGTCTGACCTGTAGGCGAATCAACTTTTGCATAGCCTTCTTGCAAATGATCCAACATAGCCTTCAGTACATCAGGCACGCCAACCTCTTGTGAATTATGCTCTTGGACCTCCACCCATCGACTAAGTTCAACACCGAATGCAACATCCAATCCTTCATTGTAATGATCCTGAAAGACGATCGGTCTAGGTCTGTAGCCAGTCGTGACGCGATAAAGCTCGCAGATCGACTGCACATCCTGTTCGGCATTCATAGCTTCTTGAAGAACATCAATCTCTTCTGCGTACTTTGTTTTCGCTTGAAGTGGTTCAATGATGGCGCTATAGCGTGCTAGGGTGGTTTTGAGAAATCGGACTCTGTCTAAGGCAGCGCGTTGAAGGAAGGAGAGGTAAAGTTCAATCTGTTGATCTGCATTGAGGCGAAGAAAGTCGACTCGCTTCACTACTGCTTTGTAAGCTATTGAAGCGCTGGAAGCTTCTTGTCGTGCTTTGTGAAGTTTGGTACCGGGAGAAGCGGGAGTGAAGGATGATGTCCATGAGGAAAGCAAAGTATTGGATCGAGACAGCATGGAAGAAGCGCCTGAAAGGGCAGGCGATGAAGGTTCGGAAGGTGGTAGGGGTTGTTGGGTCGGTTTCTCGTGCAATGTATCGAGGTGGAAAGCGTCTTCCTTGAACTGATAGAAAGAGTCTGCACACCATCAATCACAATTTACTCAGCAAAGAGCTTTTGCACCATTGACTGCGTACCTGGAGAGTCTCTGAACTCGTTTCCTATCTCGCCGACCAATCTCAAGCATAACAAGTCCTCCGATAGTTGCCTAAGGAACTCGACCGTTCTAGCTCTGTTCCCTTCGACCATCAGATGCTCAACAAAGTAATCGACCAATTCCGCTCCAGAGTGTACATCAGAGTATACACCTACGATAGGTATCTTCAAGCTTCTCTTTGGCAGTTCCTTGTGCGCTTGACGGAAGAGAGAGGACCATTCTCGAGTACCGTTTGATAGACCAGCCAATTCAATAATCTTTGGTCCTTCTTCTTTCGGCTCTGCTGTCTGGTCGCCGTCTTCTTGAATCACGTCGATGATAGCAGAAGAAGGATTCTTGGGATCACGAGCGAGCGCTTTGAGACGATCAGTAACTGTAGGTTTGCGTTTCAAGCCGATGTTTGGGTTGTCTGCCTTTTCTAGGTCGTTCAGGGAGATGTTACCGTTGTCTTCGGCGTCTGCACTATCCTGAGCGGGAGACATGATGGCTTTAGGTGAATGCGGGGAAGACTTGCTGTTCTCGGGGATTGACAAGGCGGATAGAGGTGTCTTCTTTAGGGTTGCAGAAGATGGTGGTGAATTTGGTAGAGAGTGTGAGGACTCGCTAGGTTCGCTGCCATGATGACGAGCCTCGTCTTCCTCCTCTTCGAGCTTGATGCACTTGCCTGAGACCAAAACGCATCAGCATCAGCCTAACCTCTCAGATAGCGAAGAACTTGCTCTCATAGGTATCTCTATGCTTCCTGACCTCGTTCAAGCCCTTCTCAAGCGGTACGAGGTATTCAGCAGTGAGCGTCTTTCTAGCTTGAAGTATGCGGTCTTTGTGATTATCGACCCAAGATTCGAAAGGGTCAATGAGCTTCTTGTCGAGGTCCATAGCGACTTTCCTATAACTCTGTGCTTGCTGATGCGTCTCGCGGAAAAGGGAGAGCACGGCTCGCTTAGTCGACGCGCCGTCATCATAATCCCACGACGACTGGCTCGCTGTCTCCGTTGGAAGAGAAGAGAAGAGATCTTGCGCTTGTATTCGAGTAGCTGCAGCTTTCGCCTTGAAGAATGCTAGAAGCGAGACGTTCTCTTCCAAATTGGCGTCAACCTTGCCATGCAGTCTGGCGAGCCCTTCGTTGGAAGCAAAGCAGTCCTTGAAGCTCAACGGCAACGTAATAGGAGGCGCCATTCGACTACCTGCTTGTTTTCTTTCACGATGTGGTCGAGCGCAAGACAGAGAACGGGTTGCAACTCTTCAAGTCATATCAAAGGTCAAAGCGGCATTTCTTGACAAGCATATGCTGTGCCTATGGGACTACTTCAGACTGGTCTGAGTAGTGCCTGTATTCGGGAAACGTCAAATAATGCTGTTCTTATGCACTTTTGCATGAGCCGACATCGGAACCTGAAGTCTCTATCACCAAGTGTGGAGAGTAGCCTGTCTTTGTGGTCCATATGAACGGTCTCAATGTTGACATACAAGACGGAGCGACGCACTCGTCAACTATATTCCCCTCTCAAGCTTCTTGGTCGATGTGATCGCTTCGCTGCCTGTGCAGGTCCTATGACATCTACAGTACAGATCAAATCATTGTACTACAATGGACACTGGTCAGCCAGATGCGGGATTACGAGGATCCGAGCCGTCAATCAATGCAGGTCGAGCAAGTCCCCGGCTCCTTGCGGGCGAAGACAAGCTGATCTTGAATTCCCCAGTCAGCCGGTCACGCAAAATGCAATCCTTGCTACGTGCTAGACCATAGCGTGAGATGGTTTAGCAAGAATCTCAAGAAGGGCATGCGTAGGGATGTAATGTCAAGTCGAGCGGAAGAAGCTACCCAATACAATGATCAACATTCTTTACATTGACTACTCTACACCCGATTCGACATCACACTACTCCAACAGAATACTAAGCCATCCATAGCTCTTGCGCACGAGTAATCAATTTGCGCAAGAAAGAAGGTTCGGGCGGGAAGGCTCTTGCGGTGTGAGCAGAAAATTGCTGTTGTGTGCAAGCCATTTTGAAGAAGTCTGCGTGATCCTATCAAACAAGTCAATGACGGCTCAGATGCTAGATAGAGATGGACTCACTCGCATGAGCTGGATCAAGCAAGGTCGAACTTCTGGATCAGGATGAAGGGACTGTCTAAGGAGAGAAGCAAAACCGATCTTCATGATATCGCCGTCGGCCTCGAAAAGGCTCATAAGATGGAGAAGGCGTTCATAGCTATCTGGTGCATCAACAGAGAAGCAAGTATAGTACATTGTACCTGGCAGATCCTCGTCAGAAGGGAATGCAAGACAGTATAAGATAGACATACGACCAAATGCAAACACGTCGGCCTTGTAGACATCGTATTCGATCAATTCCTCTTTGGTAATCTCTGGCGCCATGAAACCTGGTGTGCCAGTGTATGTCTTTGTTCGAGCATCATGTCCGAAGCGCTTGACGAGTCCAAAGTCGGCTGAACAAAGAGGTGTCAGCAAGGATTGAGCGAAGAAAGCCAAGCGCAACTTACAAAGTCTGAGCCTCCCTTTTACATCTAGCAAGAAGTTTCCTGGCTTAAGATCACGATGTGCCATGCGAAGGCGATGAAGGTCAAGAAGACTGGAAGAGATACGGTCGGCGACGTAGGCGACTGCAGACATTGAAGTCTTCAAGCCCGCGGCGCGTTGCTGACGTAGCTTGTGAAGTGTTCCCCACATGAGCTCGGTGCCAATGTAGTGGACACCTGCGGAAGTGCGATAGTAGCCGAAGTACTGAGTCTTGTCTGGGAAAGTGCGGAAACGACGAAGGTCGTTCACTTCATTCTCGATTAAGCCTCGAGGTACCCATTCTTCGATGCGTTTGATAGCGATGATTTGACCTGAGGGTATATGGAGAGCGCGAAAGACAGTAGAAAAGCCGCCTGATCCGATGACGTCGAGTAGCTTGATTCCATCTGCGAGTAGATCTTTGATTTCTTCGGAAGAAGGGAAAACGAGCTCTTGTTCAGTTGGGAGAGAACGATGGAGCTGATGCAGACATGAGAATGAGCAAAGACAAGGATCAACGAGACTGACTGAAGCAGGAACTAAAGGCCATGATGAGATTGGTCAGGAACAAGGGAGAAGCAGACGAACCAGCAGTCACAGCGACCTCTTCGATAACAGGTAGTAGAGTGACTGGAGCGGAAGCAACGCGATTGCAAGACAAAGGCGATTCGATGTGTTCGGGAAGCGCTGTGAGGCTGCTGAAGACAGGAGCAGCGGATGTGACGGGCAAGGATTCTTCATGCGTGTGATGTCGTGGTCCTGTAGTCGAAGGTCAGCGAGGGATATTAGAGCAAGAACCCGCTGACGCTTGATGGACGGTTGCGCTCGCTTTGAGATAACGAGCTAGAATCTGGCAAGCGGCGAAAGCAGACTAACCACATCTTCTTCATCAGACGCGGAGGAATCTATAGAGGCAGCTTAGATAGGACTAGCAAAGCTGAAAGAGGCAGACGTACCTGTCGAAAAGTATTCCGAGTCACTGCTAGCATCGTCCTCTTCGTCATCTCTTGCTGGAAACTCCTCTAGGTTGCCTGTGCTGATATTTCAGCGATATGTTTGTATAGTGTAGAGCCAACGTACGCTTCCGGGGAGCCTCACGCTTTTGCTGCTCAGGCTCGAACTCGATGATGCTTGGATTCTATGGGCCTGTCAGCACAGCTCGAAGGGATGTAGGCATATGTACGTACTAGTATAATGCGAGCATCGGGTCGAGGAGCACGCTCGCCCAGTTCGGCAACGAAAAGATCATCAAAAGCAGACAGCTGTAGAAGGAACAATGACAGATCAGCTTGAGAGCTACAAGGCAGTCTACACTACCGGAATTCAATGGAAGGGCAAAAAAAAATGTGTCGCAGGCGCCGCGATGAGCCTGTCACTTGCTCTGCAAGAACAGGCGGATCTTGCAGTAGAGTGTTCCAAAGGTCCGGTCGCAACGTTGAACCAAATTATCATCATGCATACGCTGGGCGATGGAACAGATGCGTAGCGCTTCCGACTAGAAAGGCATGTGAGATAGGATAATACTGACATCGCTGAGGGCTGATTCTAGAACAGCAAGATAGAGTCGCGATTGCTGTGCGGTCTCAGATGTACTGTCGATCTTCTCCAAAGCCTGTCGATAGGTTTTGATTGTGCCGCAAACGAGGCCGGTGAGAATGCGGGCGAGTGCTGTACCGCCGAACGAAGGCGGCGAACTGAAGTGGACTCCATAGACTACGGCCAGTGCTGATTTGCTGTTTACTTCGTTCGGAAACCGTAGGGGTGTGCGGTTGAGAATAATGGAATAGTCGGCCTTGTACAAGCAAATCACTCTGTAAGTGTCGAGAAGGTGAAGCAGACAGGTCGAATGAAAGAGAGAAGGAAGGAGGGCAGAAACGAGGTCATACAGCAGCAAGAAAGGAGCTGGTTGATTACGCGACGCATTACACAGACGCTACTTGAATCTCGGACGACACAACGGTACAGCGGACAGAGCCCACTCCAAAAGGAGGCATACATTCCATGCAGCTTGTGGAGCATGACGGCTGGGCCTTGCCTGGTGCAATCTGCATTCATCCTAGCGAAATTGACTGGAATGCAAGATAATTGAGAGACGCGATCGTCTTTTTTACGGCCAGTACAGAAGCACTTGAGTTACATGGCGCGAAAGCAGGCAGCGGAAGAAGCAGGGAAGCGTGAAGGGCAGTGCGAAACCAATTCTCGCCATAGAATTGGATCAAGTCTTGCATGCACGCCTGTACTCAGTGGTGGTAGCCAGCCTGCAAGCACAAAAGGTCTCATTGCTGCAATTCGGTGTGCTTGGGATCTGAATTGGCTCTGCTCGACACCATTGAGATAATATATGGTTCGGGAGAAGAAACAAGTTAAATTGACAGAAGCATCGCGAGACTAGTAGTAGTGCACAAAGGGTAATGCCTCTAAGCGTATGATACATTGCCTCAATCAAGCCTGTCTGAGAGTGTACAGAATAATAGTCAAAAGACCTTTCCGCCAGCTCGAACAGGCAAAGCCAAAGGTCCATGTCCTCGCAAGTTGATCTTCTAGTTACAGTTGTCTCTTTCCGCGCCAGAAGCAATTTCTAAGCCTTCTCGGGGGTCCTTGCGTTCCCTAATCGTGAGATAAGCCACAATGCTGATGACAAGCAGAAGTTTGTCTCGCTGTAAGACTGGGCGATGTCGAAGATGGAATAGGCGTCTGCTTGGGCTGCATTAACGGTGATTGTCCAATGAGCCGCTCTGGACGTAAAGAAGAGAAGAGTGATGACAGTATAGGTCAGGAAGAGGAGCTAGTGAGCTACAGCGGAAGGCATACACCATGCTAGTCTCCGGTGAACAGAATAAAGCCGTCGTTATTGTCAAATGAGCACCTGTCGAAGCAGAATGATGAACTGTGTGAAAGAGAAAAACGAGACAAGAAGGAACGGCAAGCAAAGTAAGGATCAGAAGAAAACTTCGGAATCATGATGCTGGAACATTGAATCAATGAAAGTACTAGAGAATGGACATTGACAGCTGCTCTTCATATCGATAGGGTTGGGCGGTCGGCGGTCGCTAGATGCAGTCGAATAGCCAGACTGTCAATTTCTTGAAGTCGCTCGCTTCAAGGTGCCCATAAAGGTCCGATCTTGCCGATCTTTCTCTTTCAGACCTTGCTGATATTCTGTATAAGCTCCTCTGTTCTCGTACACAGGCACGTTCTCTCGCTCGCCGCCATCCCGATCCTTATCTTCGTAGTAGCTCGATCGGTCATCGTTAGCTACCATTCCTTGGCGTCGGCGATAGAGATGGAGAGCGACGCAGCCAGCGACCATCAGAAAGATGAGGCCGCCTGCAGCTGCGATTAATCCGAGAAGCGTCTCCTTGTTGGACTCCCAGAACTCTTGAAGGCCGCTCATAGAGTCCTGCTCTGGCCCCATGCTCTGCTCTTCCGAGGCTCTTGATATTAGCATGGTAGTTGGCATGATTGAGGAGAGGAGATAGGTGGTAAGGAAAGAAGCGAAACGGCGGCTCGAGATACGGACAGTCAGAAGCAGGCAGTGCAATTTTCAGTCGCGGTGCTTGACCTACCGCAAGAGAAGAATAATATACCCAAGACCAAGCATCAAGCCGCTGTCGTTAGAAGGTGTTTCCAAGCCCAAGCTCAATGCCAGATCACAAAGAAGTTGCATAGAGAGCACAACATAATAGCAGACAGACAGTCATGCAGCAGCACACAGCACATAGCAGTCGCAAGGTCAACCTCGTTGATGCGGACCAAGCGTAAATGTCAACCCAGAACAGCCAAGTGCTCTCATTTCCAAGGCAAGCGATAGAGTAGCGCTTTCAGTCTCATAACTGATCGCGCCGTTCGCTGTTTGCAGCTCAGCGCCACTATCTTCGCTTTACAAATGTCTGGCTGGACGATTTTAATAGTCATGGCCATCATGGCAGGTCTCGCTTTCGGAGGCTTTAGCGTAGTACCAAAGGGAGAGAACCAGACGTGCGCTCATATCTTGCTTGGGTAGCAACAATTCTGACGATATCGGGCACAGGGTCATAAGGACGATGATTTGCTTGACCATTACTTGCTGTACTGTCATGTGGGCCATCACGTATCTCGTATGTCTGTCCATCTATTGCTTGAGCTAGGCTGATCATTTGCAATAGTCGCAATTACATCCCTTAGTCTGTGCGTTTTGTCAGAGCATAGCTGTCGTTATCGCATCTGACGACTGCTGCACAGCGCCCAAGAACACGAAACTCAGGTCACACAGCGAGCTCAGTCTATGATGGCATTCACCACAAGTTCATTAGCATCGGGGTCTTTCGCAGTACATGTTGTAATTATACATTTCTACATCTATATCGGGTTCCAGCTACGCAATACCATCAGTCCGTGGTCTAGCTAGCAGCATAATCCTCACCTTTGAGGGTAGCCTTGCATTCCCTGCTGCTGAGGATAGAAACCCGTCTGCTGTGGTTGCATTCCCTGATTCCCATAGCCAGTCTGTTGTGGATACATACCCTGCATTCCAGTTTGTTGAGGTTGCTGGAAATTCTGCGTTGGCTGCTGCTGGAAACCCGTTTGTTGTGGATTTTGATACCCGGATTGCTGTTGGAAGTTCTGCTGATAGCCCGTTTGTTGCGGTTGTTGATAGCCTGCTTGCTGAGGCTGTTGATACCCGGTCTGCTGTTGTGTGTAGCCCGTGCTTTGCTGATTCATTGGTTGGGTATGACCGTATCCTGTCTGCTGGTATGACATTTGCTGAGGCGGTGGCGAGGAGATGTTGAGCTGTGGCATAGGCGAGCGAGAAGGTGAAGGTTGTGCTGGTCCTGTGTAGAGATCCTCACTATACATGGTCAGAATATGCGTAAGTACCAGCTCGTCCGCTAATCAGTCGACGTACGGCCAGTCTGTACGATATCCCTCTTCTACATCAGCTCATGGCTGAAGCAGAAACCAGAGACGTACCTGGTATCGAACGTAGACTTTCGTTCAGAGCAGTGCGGACTCGCGCTCGCGAAGAAGCATCTGTGCTGTGCTGTAGTACCAACAAAAGGAACATTATGCCAGAACCTGAGATTTTTCTGTTGAACTTACCCTGTAACCAGTCTGTAGAACCAAGAATTTTGCATCAAATACAATCTGAAAGCCAGATGCCGAGCCTACCTCGACTTCAGAAATCTGCAACATGGCAGCTACTATGAGATCGATATTCGAGTCGGCATCTTTCAGTAACTATATCCGCGTCTTCTCTTGAGCGCGGTAGCACAAGAGAGCAAGCAAACGTACGCTTTGAAACCGATTCATCTCTTCGTGATTCAAGTTCCTGCCTCCTTGTCCATCCAAAGCACTCAATACCTGCTGCTTTCGCTTCTCCCATGCAGTCTGTACGTCCTTCAAAGAGTTATCAAGGGATTTCCAACCAGCCGTGTTCCAATTCTCTGCTTTGTACGTCAGACCTTTCCTCTTACTAGATAGAAAGACGAACCTAGATCCTGTTTTCGATTCTTGACAATCTCTCGAGGATGGGTCTTGCCTGCATAACTGTTTACGTTCACAGGCTGGTTGGATTGAGGTGTCAAGTTCTGCTGCGATTGCTGCGAATTCCCCCAATTCGTATTGCCTAGGTTAGAATAAGGATCTAAATCTGCCATGGCGTGGTTGTTCTGAGCTGGGCCCGGTCCATAGGCGCCTGTCATGTGCTGTTCCAATTGCTGGCCGAAACTCGATGATGGGCGAAATCCTGAGCCTGTTTGCTGCGTTTGCATGTACTGTTGCTGTTGCTGACCATATTGAGGCTGCTGTTGCTGGCTGTACTGCTGCTGTTGAGGCTGCGAATAGCCATACTGCGGCTGAGTCGAATGAAACTGTTCTGGAGCAGCGGAATTCTGTTCTGCTATGCTAGGGTACCTCTCGCTTGGGTTTGGACCAAAAGGGTTGAGTATATTGCCTTCATGAAGCGGCTGCGGAGCAAAAGGGTTGTTCTGCATGGCGGTCTGCAGTCGAAAGGGCTCAAATGACTTCATTCGCCTATCCCTCCCCATTCTTCCCCTTCTTCTTCGCCATCTACCTTTTCCTCTCCTTCTATCTCTACGTAGCCATCCGGCAATTCACTCCCAGACTCTGATATTTCACTACCTTCAGAATCGCTACCTTCGCTTTCTTGCTCGACCGCAGCTGGACCCTTGAAGCCGACAGTAGTCAGACAGATCAACCGAGAGCCTTTCGTATCATGCTGTGTTATAGGCTCGACTTCGACTGGTTTGGCAGGTGAAGATGATACAGCTGATGCTGCGGACGAGAGGTTGTACAGATGTATGAGGCCGTCAGAGGATATCGTACTGAGTATGCGATGTGTTGAAGATGCTGGCGAGGAGAGAAGCAGTGATTCGATACATTTGATCCTGTACTATCGTGAGAACAAGACCAAAGAATGGATTTGACATCAAAGACGTACCGCTTCGCATGCCCTACAAGTTCAGCGACGCATTGTAACGGCTTTTCAGCTGTAGGTGCCTCCGTCGGAATAGCATATATTCGACCTTTGCCGTCCTCGCATGCTACGGCCATTAATTCCTCGTTGACGCCTTCGAGAGGGAAGAAGTGGACGTCATGAAAGCGTGACTTGGATTCGAGCGTTGTGAGGAGGGTCATGTCCTGTTCACCTCAAGACGAATTAGCTTATGAAAGCTACATCGCGAGATGGCGAACCGTCTTGTATAACCGGAGCTCGCGATTGCAGATGACAATGAACATGTCACCTTTGCTATTCCAACGCACAACATCTCCCTCTATGCCATACATCAGCGTTGAGATCGTCCAAGAGGGAAAGAAGCGTACCAGCACCCAATTTTGTACTGCTCGAACCTTGCTTTCCACCTCCAGCAGCCTGACCAGAGCTACCAAGCAGATCCCACATCCTCAAAGTCCTATCCTGGCCCACAGACAGTGCGATTCGGCCTTTCGGGTGGACAGCAACATCGTTCACTCTCCCTTTATGACCCTTGAAGCTCCTCAACACGGACCAATCTTTTGTCCTGAGCAACTGAAGCGTTTCATCACTTGAAGCAGTGACGAGGTATTTCCCTTCTTTGCCTACGGACCGCATGACCGTCACAGCGCCTTCATGAGCCATCAAACTGCCCATTTCTTTCCTTCGATGCAAATTCCAAATCTTGATGTTTTCATCCGTGCTTCCAGTAGCTAACCAACTCTTCTTTGGGTTCCCACCGGAACAAGCAGCTAGCGTTTTGATGCATGATAAATGGGCAGCGAAAGAAAATACGGGTTGCAACGACAAGCTGCTCTCGGACGTAAAGCGGCCTTCTAAGCCGTATAAGATGCGTTCATAAGATCCTGCGACCAGTGTAATGCTGTCATAGACTGTTTCGCCCTCTTCAACTGGAACAGCATCAACTTTTTCATTCGCTTCGACCTGATTGATCTTTTGCTTCTTGTTTGGCTTTTGAGCAGCTTGTGGTGCTGCCCGCTTTGATTTTGGCATGGCCGTACGTGGTTTGGGACAAAGCTTTGGAAAAAATGTTGATCAAAGATGTTCGCGTCCGAGCGTGTCTCGAGACGACGCGAGAAGGGGAACCCAAGTGTGATATTGACTATTCTACAGCGTGTATGTATATGAAAGTGTCCACCATTTCTCAACTGATCCTCGCAGCAGCAAGTGCACCCTTCTGTGTCGTGGGGTGGACTCGATATTGGCCAATCCCGTCTTCACCTCCGGCGTCCTCTTCACCTCTCTCTGCTCCAGTCAGACAAGCGTGAAGTCGTTCCATAGGTGACATCCTGTGCCACTTTTCGTGCTCTTTCCCTTCTGGCGCAATTGGAAAGACTCTACAACAGCGTATCAGAACTGTTACAACGCCGGGTAGATACACGTACGAAGGATGTAGCTCATCTTCTCTGGCAGGTTCAGATCCTAGCGAGGCAGTAGTTTCAAACACCACGAGAGCCATCCAGATGCCAGCATAGATGGCCAACATCTTTAGCGATGTATCGAGCGTGCCGGTCAGTGGTAGAAGAGCAAAGATCAGCGCGACGATGGCTCGCATGAGATGAACGAGGTTAGGTCGAACCAGTGCCGAACCGTGTCTGTCCAACGTCTTGTGAAATGCGCCGATGACTGCCAGACAAAGAGCGATGACTGCGCAGGATTCGCCAAAGAACCTGCATATCACGTTAAGATCGTAAGACCATGAAACAATGAGCGGACGAACCATCTCAGGCCTGTACTCGAAAATTCGGTCGATAGGTCGGTGATTTCCATGAGAAGCACGTATGAAGCTCCAACCACTAAGTCTGGGCATCAGCAGCTAGAAGGTAAGTTAAGACTGCTAGCGCACAGATTATAGAAGCTACCAGCGGGAAATGTATATTGCTGACAGTAAGGGCTCTGCAAGCAGATTCAGCGCTGTTTGTCTTCGGCTCGGTATAAACATACGAAATGTAATTCCGTCGCATGGCATGGACGAATTTGCTCGAATTGTCGCTATCAAAGTAAATCCAACAGATAGAGAATACAATAATCTGCGTATGACTCGACTGCTCAGCACTTGTCGAAAGTAATTGAAACCGGGCTTACCAGTCCGCACAGCGACTTCCAATAATTGTTTGTCAAGCCGACCGAACTCTCCTCTCGATTAGCGACATAGAAGATATTGAGCACTACTTCTCCCAGTGCGATAATGACGAAAAGGTTGACACGCTCGATAAAGTGCTCAGCGTTGATGCATGGCGCATATTCCGATGTCGGTATAAGTGCTATAGCGTATCGACCGAGGACTTCAAAGGCCATTCCGGCTGATGTGAGTATCCAGAAGACCGTTTGGTTTCTGTTGATCCAGATCAAAGGTAGGTAAATGGCGATGGAAAGCAATTGAGCTCCGGCTTGGGTGAGGAAAGAAGTCCGGAAGCGTGGTAACAAAGCCGCATAGGTGAACGAGGTGAATAGTCTGACCGCTCGACATACAGCAAAGAAGGCGATAGTAGCTTGTAGTGTGTCCAAGTTCAGCTATTACGCAAACGTATTCAGCTCAACTCTGGTAGCTATCATAAAGGTCGCACCTGGTTCGGTGTCTCAGCTGTAGTACCTTGAGAGACTTCGTCGGTATGTATCGACCCTGCATTGACAGTGTAGCCAACAAGCAGTGCCATGATGAACAAAATTTGTAGACGCTGTCAGGGCTCAGAACAAGGTCAAGTGACTCATCGAAGAGCTCACTTGAGCAAAGTCATCCGTTCCGCAGCTGCGAGAGAATCATTGTCAGCGCAAGCCGGGAAGGGTAAATTTCGAGCTCAACGCACACATTGACAAAGTTTCTAGTCTCTTGCCATATAGACCAGGCAGGATACAACAGAAGAATGAAGGCGGCCAAGTTGATACCGCGGAAATCGACCTCCACCACTG
Source organism: Kondoa malvinella (assembly GCA_039545315.1). Classification (NCBI taxonomy): domain Eukaryota; kingdom Fungi; phylum Basidiomycota; class Agaricostilbomycetes; order Agaricostilbales; family Kondoaceae; genus Kondoa; species Kondoa malvinella. The sequence continues at coordinate 54,846 of BCIM01000009.1, forward strand.
TACCGAATTTCTTGATCTGCTCGGGAATCAGCTAGAGCTTCAGTCCTCACGCCAGAGATGGCTCACGATGCCGACAAACTACCAAGAAGAAAATCATTACAGCTCTAAGTCATTGAGCACAGAACTCACCAGTAGATCGAAGAACAGCTCAAAACGGCTAGGATCTCTTGTATGTGCTTCACGATATAGCACTCCGTTATGCAAGTATTGTCTGACGACTGGATACTGTATCCAAGCCTCTCGTGCCGCCTTTACTCTTCGGTCATGGTTCTTCTCATTCGAGCCAAGCAACATTCGGACACCAACAGGGTATACTTCAAGTGTATCAAGGTCAAAGAAGCTTGAAGAAGAAGGGCCAAGTGCTCAAGCTAGATCAATTCAACAGATTGAGACCAAGGCCGGCGGTGCGTAGTTGGCGATCTGCAAAGTCGGAAGTTGAGGTGTTTTCTTGGGTGGACAGGCTCTTGTACAAAGAGAGAAAAAACAGGAGTAGCAAGCACCCTTTATAGCGGTGCCTGTGGAAGCGTCATGGTCTCGGGACCAAAATCCAGGTTGCTGGACCCGGTACGACCGTGCAAGTGATACCAGAGCTGCTTTATATCCTCCGGCCCTACTTTGGAACATATCCGCATAGCAGCTATACCAGGAATTCAGACCGTGCACGCTACAGCTAGTGTCTTCGCAAGACTGCTTTCGATCAATTTGATCAATTTGATCAATTTGCACAAAATCCTTCAAGTACATCAAATGCCCAGTGCCTTGCCAACGTCTGCAATAGCCTTGTTCAAGTCCGCTCCTGTGCCTCGAGCATCCAAAAAGACTGCGCCGACCAGACCTTCAAGCAAAGTTGCAGGCGCATCCCCATCTTTTTTCCCGGCCCCTCTGATTACGGCCTGGTCCATGTCAAGATTTTCGATTATACTCTTGAACCGCTTGTTGCAAAGCCTCTTCATCCGAGCGCGGTTCATTTCACCTGTAGAAAGATGTCAATCTACTCCTCGAGCTTGGTACTAACCTTACAAGGCTTGGCACCCTTCTCGTACTGCTCCGTAGCTATCAAAACATCAAGCACAGCGTCGCCTAACGTGCGAATCAGCAAGCATACGACAATTGACGAAATGAAAATGTTTCACGAACCGACAATTGCAATACGCTTGTTTGCTGGCGAAGTCCGAGCTTCCATCAAATGCCTATTGTCCGCAAACTTGTAGCCTAGGCGATTCTCAAGGCTGGCGGAGATATTCATCACGTTGTTTTTGGCACCCTTGTTGATCGCTTTGCGCAATGCTTGACTCGCGAGCATGTTCTCCCTTTTGCCCAGAGTAGACAGGCCTGTTCGAGATACGCCAATTCCTCATGCTGGCGAAGTAGGGCACGTGCCGCAGCACCTAAGGGCTAATGCACTCAATTTCAAATTGCGGAGACACAGTCAATATCCAGCCCATCTGTTTCGCTCAGACCTGCAGACCAGCTGATCACATCATATGCAACGCCGCTAGCTTCACAGCATCATCATGGCCAGTGATAGCTCCTTGGCGTAAGAGAGGAGGGAAGATCAAAATGCTCTTTGGACGAAAGCCTTGTTGTGCCTTTTTGTTGCAGACAACAACAAATAAGCGAGGACGAAGACGAGGCAATGTCTGCCTGCTTTGATCAGTAGACAGCGGGATAGAGGGCGATAGACAATGAGGCCAGGTCGCGGATAGGAGCTCTCGTAGGCACGCGAAGGCGACACGTCTGATCTCTCTTGAGCAATGGATGTGTAGTGCTGGTTCAGGCACTTTAGGTTGCTCTTGATCGAGACATGTAAACAGTTTCCAATGTTGACATTTCTTGACCAGCAACAATAGCTAGGCACCCTATTTCGACGACGTGAACCAGCATGCAGAAGCTCAACGTTGCCTTCCAGCGAGATCAGCAAGGCTTCTCCCTGCTTTCGTTCAAAGGCATACAAGATGCCAATGTTGTTGAACTCAAAGAGCTTCTTATGGCGAGATTAAAGGAAATCAACTGCCTGCCTTCCACGTTTGAGACCTTCAACGATTTGTTGCTGTTGCCTTGTCAGCCTCAAGCAAAGTTGGGCGATATCAACGAGAAATGGTCAAAGGCTCAAATAGCTGCTGCCAAGAAAAGGGCTGTAAAGACTGACGAGGCTGCCGAGCTGAGCGGTGAGCTGTCGAACAGTACATATACTTAGGAGCAGGCTCAAAGTTTGCACAGACTTGTTTCCCGATGGAGCGTTGAAGGGACATGTTCAGCTGCTATGCTGGAAGCCGGACTACGTACACGAGCAAGTTGCATCACCTCAGCCTGCTCCGCTCTCGAAAGCTAGCACATCGAAAGCCAGTACTTCTCGAGCCAGTACTTCAAATGCGAGCATATCAAAGGCTGCTAAGCCCTTGACCGAGACCGAAGGTACATTTGCGTGTGCCTGACTGGGCCAGAAGTTTATAGCTCTATCGATGTCGTAGAATCATGGACAAACACTACCGCCATGGCTTCACCTAAACGAATCACGAGAAGTCAAGTGGATGATGACATTGTCGCTCTCGATCTGGTGCCTGCAGAAGATGCGCAAGCGGATGATTCGGCGGTAGGAAGCGATCAGGGTTCTGCAGGAATTAGCCGAAAGCGAAAGTCTGCACCTGCATCTAAAGAAAGCACAGGCAAAGGCAAGAAGAAGGCGAAGAAGCAGTCTGACGAGCCTTATCTGGTGAGTCTCACTCGCAAAGATCGCTTTGCTGTTGTCTGATCAAACTGGTAGGTCGGCTCACATGCTGATTTGGAATTCCGCGTTGGCGAGAAATGTACCTGCGATTCCGAATTGACACAGCTCAGCCCAAGCGAAGAGCAGCAGATCAAGAATGACTTTGGCATCAAGCACATGTGGATTGTCTCGCACGCTAGGTCGCCTACCGATATGCCGTCCACCAAGCAGATGCGCAGTTGGCCATTTCTTGCTCAAATCCAGGAATTCTCCTTGGCCGGATGCAAGAAGCTCGACGACGCCGCCGACGAGCTACACAACTTTAAGAATCATGCAGACTTTCTCAAGAATCTGTACATCATTGCAACCAAATTGGAAGCAATCACCCTCAATTTCTTTCAAAGCGACATTCAATTTCCTCTCACCGCCTGTCCGCGCAATTTGACTGTTCTCACCATTCGACATTCTTCCATCAACCAACAAGATCTCGCCAACCTACTTTCAGCTTCCGCTCATTCCATCCGAACAATCAGCATCAGCTTGTACCATCCTTTCCTCGACGGCTCAACTTTAGCACCCATCATCAAACAACTACCCTTTCTTCGAGAACTCTGCATGGAACTCTACACGGAAGAAGATAACGCTCGTTTCGTTTCGTCAGGCGCAAAGACCATCTTCAACAATTGCTTCTCCCTCACTCGACTATCACTTCTCTTTTCCGGTCGGACACTTATTCCTGCATCAATCGCTAGTGACCTTCTTAACACCAACAAAAAGTTCAAAGCTGATTTAGCGAGGTTGGATCTCACTGGATTGGATCTGAAAAGCGGTGGAGCAAAATGGCAAGCGTTGGTTGAGGATTTACCCAATTTGGCTGTCTTTTCAACGCCTACTTTCAAGCAGAAGAATGCGAAAAAGCTCAAGTCGGTGTTGAAGAAGCAGGCTGTTGAGGTTATCGCTGAGGAGGTACATTTGGTACAAACGCGTGTTCAGATGAGCTGATCTTTTACCAGGCGTACGAGGATTCAATCGGCGGTCATTATGTCGGAAAAGCTTCGGAAGAACCATAGTCTGCTCTCGACGTGTTGTACTGGCGCCAGAGGATCGCACTTGTAATCTATATAACATGCATTGTTCTTTATACTATTACATCTGTCTTACAAAGCTACGAAACCCAATATCAGCACTAATCTCCTTCATTCGACAGACGAACTCACGTAGCATCAATCTGTTGCACCTGCGGTAGAGTATCCATCAACTTTCTCCTGTACGCCGTCCCTAGAGATTTCTGTAGCGGATTGGCTTCCAAATAGACGGTTTCCAATTTCTTCAAAGGCGATAATTGTGAAGCTACGTCTGGGAGAGAGTCTAGGAGGTTGTTATTGGCCTGTGCTCCCATGATCGCGTCAGATGGTATACATCGTAAGCGAGATCAGGACGCACCCAGAATTCTTCCAGCTCTGATAAATGGGAGACGTTTTCGAGTTTGGAAATCTTGTTGGCTCCCAGATCCAACACCCGCAGCTTGGTCTGTTCGTCGACATTTCCCGACTATCAGCATTAGCTGAAAGGCAGACCCGTCACGAACCAGATTATCCAATCCACTCAGGCTTTCGAGCCCATTATGAGAAAGGTAAATCTCTTCCAGATCTTGTAATCCTTCAAGTCCTTCTATCTTTGTTATTCGATTACTCTGCACGGATGTACTCCTTCATCAGCATGGAGCTGAAATAAGACAGTACCAAACACGTGCCTGTATACTTAGGATCTTTAACTTTTTAAGCTTGGACAAGTTTTCAAGTTTGGTAATCTTGTTTTTGCCCAACCATAGTTCAGTCAAGTTGGTAAGCGAGTCGAGGTGCTCTATCGTCTGTCCGCACAATCTCTCGGCGTAAGCTACATAAGCCAACACGAAGAAATGTTCGGACCCTGATCTTGTTTCCTCCCAATTCAAGAGATGTAAGTGTATTAGATAACCCGTCTAGATGCGCTATTCGAGAAATCTTGTTTTGGATGAGGTAGAGGATGGATAACGAGGTCAAAGTGTTGAAGATTTCTTCTGGAATGTGTTTAATCAAGTTGAAAGAAAAGTCTAATGATCTGTGAGATGCTTCAATCTCCGTCCACGCTTAAGAAGCGAAGAAGGATGAGAAGACTCACTTGAGGTTCGATAAACCTTTAATGCCTTGAATGACTTTGATCTTGTTGTCGTAAAAATCCAAGTCTTCAAGCAGCTTGAGCTCTTCTAAAGGTGCGACAGTAGGTTGGCCTTCTTCCTCTATCAGCAGGGAAGGCAAGAAGTTTTGACGCAGGCATATTTTCTATTCTCTCGACTTTCATCAGCCAATCGCTTCGAACGCATGAGGATCAAAGCTCTTACCTTGACTGTGGGAGCGAACCGGGATAGTTCCAGGCCTTTCATCGTCTTTACGCGTGAATGGGTCAACTCGAGTTCCTGTCATGTAAATAGCATAAGTGCTGAAATCATTACATCGAGAGTCGAAGGACGCTTTACATCCGCGTTGGAGGGCACATCTGTGAGTAGATCTATAGGCCTGCCAGCATCAGAATGCAGCAAGCGGTGCATGACTTGAGACGCACCTGCCTGATCCGATACTTCGTCGTCTGTCTCGCCTATAGTTTCTGTTTTCGCCTGTCTGACGCGCTTCTGATCTTCGAAAGCCCTTTCATCCAGAGTTGGCCCTGCATTTATTTCTTCGTCTGATGAATCTGACATGGTCGCGCAAATACAACCAAGCAACTTGTCAACAGAGAGAATGGCTACACCTCACAAGAGGTTACCGAGAAGCTCGCTATCCACACGCGAGTCTCACTTGGAGCCTAATTCAAGCACTTTGAACCTGTCGCCCGTGTTTAACAATCGTCGCATACTTGGTCTGAGGAAATCATCAGCCCCTACGCCTGGAAGCAGTAGAAGTTATACGCAGCCGAATCAGACCTTCAGCCCTTTACCGAGCATCAGGCGACCTGGAGGAGTGAATGGCACTGGCAGACATGACGCAGATATGGACGACAGCGTTGTGCAAGGTGTAGAAGAGGAGGAAGAAGAGGAAGAAAACATCATTGACAGACTCAGATTATCGAGGAACGATGCTATGCAACAGCATTTGTATTCAACAGCTAGCTTTTGGGGTTCAAAAGCTTATGAAATGACCCGTATGTCCTCTCGCGCTGTTTGACTCTGTATACACGAGCTTATATGTTTGGACAGGCGACCCGAATGATGCTTTCTGGTTAGCTCAAATCTACTTTCTCACGCACCAGCATGCAAGAGCAGAAAAGATCCTTTCTACACCTAAAGCTGAACCGACTTTCCGTTCTGGCAAAGGCAAAGAACCAGAATCCAACAACGCGCAACCTCTCGTTCGATTAACAGATATTTCAATCGCTTGTCGTTACCTCGCTGCTCAATGTATGGTTCGGCAAGGTAAATGGACCGAAGCTTTAGATCTATTAGGGGAATCCAACCCTTTCTCTACGAAACAAAAAGAGTCCAATGGAGCGGCAGAGAAACCTTTTCATGGCGGAATCAAATTCGAAGCTTCCATGTGTCATCTAAGAGGATTGATTCACCTTCATTTGAATTCAAGTCAGAAAGCCAAAGAATGTTTTTTGGAAGCTTTGACGTTGGATGTGAAATGTTATGAGAGCTTTGAAAGTCTGGTGGATGGCAATATGCTCATGGTTGATGAAGAGTGGGAGTTTATTCAAGGGTTGAAATATGCTGAACAGACGGAAGATGCAGAGTTCATTTGCATGGCTTATACTGTCAGGCTGAAGAAGGTCCGCCCTGTTGCCCCCTTTGCTGTCTAAGTCAGCTAATAGACAAGAGGTCGGACAGTACAAGAATCACGACGAATCAGCCCTATGTCGACAAAAGCTAACAGACGACTATGGTTTATCAGAAGACCCGGACGTCCTCTACGGTCTAGCAGATGAACTCTTTACCGGTTTAAGATGGAAAGACTGCTTTGCCGTCACTTCGTCCATCCTCGCTTTGCATGAAGGTCATGGTCCGACTTTACCGCTTCACCTAGCGTGCATGTATCAATTACCAAGTTTGCATTCGAGGTTGTTTTTATTAGCGCATGAATTGGTGGAGAGAGCACCGGATGTAGCTGTTAGTTGGTATGCTGTTGGGTTGTGGTATTATGCTAGCAAGCGATGGGATGAATCAAGGCGGTATTTCGGGTGCGTCCTTCGAGCTGCCTTCGGGTTATTACCCGTACAATAGCTGATGTGTTGCACAGCAAAGCAGTCCTTCTTGATCCTCGATTCGGTCCAGCATGGGTGGCTTTCGCTCATGCCTACGCACTCGAAGGGGAGCATGATCAATCCATCACTGCCTATTCTACAGCACAGCGACATTTCCAAGGCACGCATTTACCCCTCCTCTTTATCGGTATGCAGCATTTACAGCTCAACAATTTTGCCGTGTCAAGAGAACATTTGGATGCTGCTTGGGCAATGTGTAAAGTCGATCCGCTTTTAGCAAACGAGGTCGGTGTAGCTTGCTATTGGTCTGATGAGTGCGTCATATCCTATTTTTGAAGGGTGAAGCTGAATATTTGGCAGATTCGAAGATGCGATCAAGTATTTCGAAATAGCATTACAGCTAGTGAAGAGCATACAAGGAGTAGAAACGGCCTGGACGCATACGTATACCAATTTAGGTCATGCTCTGCGGAAAACAAAGTGCGCCTATTACCCTAGCTAATCGGATTAAGCTGATTTGTTGAGCAGACGCTTCAAAGAGGCCAAAGAAGCATACACGAGAGCGATAGACCTGGATCCGAAGCTTGCAGCGGCTCATTTGGGCTTAGGCTATGTCCTCAGCGCGATGGGTGAGAGGGAAGCTGCTGTTGAGCGGTTACATGAGGTACGTCGGCAGCTGCTATGGCGAATCATCGCTTATTTCTGGCTGACTATGACTTACAGGGACTAGCGCGGTCACCTGCAGACCCACTGGGCGCCGAACTGCTTCGAACAGCGCTCGAAGACTCTGCATCATCTATCAAACTCGCTTCATCACCTGGGACTTTTTCCTTCCCTGGCCTCAATCCGGAAATAGCAGCTACATTCGATCGAGAAGCTGCTGAAGAGGATATACATGCTATGGCTATGGGAACGAGTCAGGGTCGGCAGGGTGAGACGTCAATGATGTCGCTGGAGCAGAGCGAAGATATTTCGATGGATGAGAGTTCAAGGGCGTAATTCAATACCTGCGTTGCTCTTGGCAGACTTGTCGAGCTACTCACAAGTCTATATCATCAACTTGACTGATGCCGCCGAAACATGACTTGTCGCATGTTCGTTTTGACAGCCATCGCTTGACTGTACTCATCCGCAAGCAACTTGATCCACCTGACTTGGCACGACATGCCTATGTTCACACTATCGCTGCAGAGATATCGCTGTCCTGGCGCTTGACGTGCCCAATTTCGGTCAACGCTCGAACCTAACACGCATTGCTCGCGTGGCCGGGATACCTTCGCTTACACTCTGATCCTGTGTGCTTTGTGCTTCTTGATCCTGTTTGACCTCTTTCCTCTCTGCTTGAAAATGTTTGCCCAACGCTTTAGTCTCGCTTCGGCTCGAGCATGCCGCAATGCTGCTGTTCCTGCGAGTCGCTTAACGCGTCCTGTTATAGCTCTGGCCCGACGTACCATCTCGTCTACGCCTGTTCATTATGAGAGCCTTGCAGGAATCAACAAGTTTGTCCCCGTTAAAGCGTCTGTCGAGAAACGGACTAATTGGCCTGCTTTTGTATAGACTTCAGAAAGTACCGAACTGGCAAGACAAGGAAGTCAGTCTGAAGCAGCTACTCGAAGACTTTCGCAACCTGCAAAGCTTGGAGCGAGTCATTGGTAGCCGTGATCAAAGCGAAGCTAGTCTTGAATATCGCGTGAGTAGATGCCGCATTTTCAGAGTTCTAGACTGAAAGACGATACAGAATGCCGAGCGACAGATCTTTCAAATGAACATAGGAAGATCAGAAGCAGATATGTGCAAGTAAGCCTACCATACTTGCTCTGTTCCAGTAGCTGAGCGCCTCCGTAGACTCAAGGATCTGGAAGTGATCTTACCACCAAAATGGTCCCGAGCATGGCGCACAATTCGCGAGAGGGCTATGGACAACAAAGTAGAACGCTTGACAGGCTTGGACGCTTTCACTCAGAAAGTGGTACAGTTCAAGTGAGCGCCAGTGTTCTATCGTTCGGGCAATCTGAACCCCATCCCAGCCGGATCTACGGTATCGGTGCGACATATGCAGCGAAATTCGCAAACGCCGGAGCCAAATCGCCGGACGATCTGCTTGCCGAGATGAAGAAGCCTGAGGAGAAGCGAAGGTGGAAGCTTTCAAATGCTCAAATCCTCGGGGTGAAGCATGCTGTATGTTTCTTTGTGAAACCTTAGTCAAGGCAAGGCTCATCAGGTGTTCAGGCCGATATTGAGCAACTTATACCTCGCAAGTAAGTCTATCGCTGTATCGCGAAGAAAACATATGGATCTCGTATGTAACAGGGAGAGTGATAAGTGGAGTGATGTGCTGCTCGAAGCTGCAAATGCCGTCGACTCGAAGTTAGAGGGTGAGATCCTCGGCTCGTACAGACGCGGCAACGCCATGTCATCTGGTGTGTATCTCCCCAATCTGATGTCAGAGGTCTAAACAATATCTAGATATTGACCTGATCCTCCGCCATCCCGATCTGAAGCGTAAGCTAGGAATCAATTGTCATGACCTGCGCTTACGACTTTGTCAGGTGAGAGCTCGGAAGAGGACTTCAAAGCAAAGATGGAGCTCATCACGAAGAAGATGGGCAACAAGGTCGAGCTACTCGGAGTCATGGCGGATGGGCCCAAAGTTTTCAGAGGTAGAGCTGATCAAGCTAAGCATGAGACTACGCTGAAGCTCATTGCAGCTATGGTTCGGTTTAAGAAGGAGAAGAATGCAGTTGCTCGTCGCTTGGATATCAGCATTGCACCTTACGAAACGTACTATTACAAACTGCTTGTGAGGTCACATCGCTTGTCCTATTGTACACGCCTGACACGATGAAAGGGATCATCTGGAGACGACGTTAGCACGCACTCTGGGCGCGCCAGACAATGTACTGATTGCGCTTCGTAACAGCGATTGCAGAAGATTCTGCGTGCAAGGGCTAAGGATTTGGGGTAACTCTCTCATTCAAAGCAGCTCTCACATGCTCATTACTTCTGGCAGTCTGTTCTTGAATGAACATGGTATCGGCAATCGCATTCCAGGCAAGGGAACCGCCCACATTTTCGACCCTGAAGATTTTCGACACGTCAAATCAGAGGAAGAGATATTTGAGATGTGAGTGTTCCGGTCGTCTGATGAATCAGCGTTGACCGCTTTGTGTTCAGCTTGAAGCTACCATATGTGAGTCTACCTGACATAAAGCTTTGACACTCTTTAAACTGTCTTTATTAGCTCGCGCCTACAGAACGAAAGTATGCTGTTCTCGCTCGCTCTCAAAGCTTGACTGACTCCTCTCTTAGCTTTTCGTTCTACCAGTCCACTCACGATTACAACAAATTCCCTGTCTAGAGCAAACATCAACCGGATGGGTGATCGGTTTCGTCTGTGCTTCTGTAATACGTTCTGTACTGTACTTTGCATCGTTGCGCTCCTCTCACTGTCTGCGAATTGATGACGAGTATCCAATCAACAAAAACAGAAGGAAATTTCCTGAGTCTGATCAGCGACCTTTGCGAGCTCTATACCCTATCAAGGACAGTCAGCAATGTCGAATAAACGGTTCTTAGCCAGCAACACACGCAATGTTTGCATTCTGGCGCATGTCGAGTGAGCTTCAGCAATAGCATAATAGCTTGCGATGCCAGCGCTGACACGAGCGACACAGTCATGGCAAGACATCGCTGGCCGATTCGCTCTTAGCTGCCAACAACATTGTGTCGAGTCGTATGGCAGGCAAGGTCCGATATTTGGACAGTCGAGACGATGAACAGGAAAGAGGCATCACGATGGAATCCAGCGCTGTGTCCCTGTCATACCGAGTACAGCGGCCTTCTACATCACCTGATGAGTCTCCTGCAATCGAAGACTACATCATCAATCTGATAGACACGCCTGGTCATGTCGATTTTTCGAGCGAAGTCTCGACAGCGTCTCGTTTGTGTGATGGAGCTCTAGTATTGGTCGATGCTGTGGAAGGAGTATGCACGCAGGTATGTGCTGTCTCTGTAGATTATAAATTGAGCGTTGAGCGAACGCAAGGCAGACCATCTCAGTCTTGAAACAAGCTTGGACAGAGCAGCTCAAACCGATTCTTGTCATCAACAAGATAGATCGGCTCATCACTGAGCTCCGTCTAGCACCAATAGAAGCACATCACCACCTCATCCAGTTGGTAGAGCAAGTCAATGCTGTTATGGGAGGCTTCTTTGCGTCAGAGCGATTAGACGATGAAGAGCGCTGGCATGAAGAAAGAGCAAAGAGGTTATCAGCCAAGAAAGAAGCTACAGCAGATTTAATGACGGAACAAGCCAATCAAGCCAATGGCACAGAAACACCAACAGAAGCAGACAATGAGCAAAGTCGCTTTGACGAAAGAGACGACGAAGATATCTACTTTGCACCCGAGACCGGCAATGTTATATTTGCCAGCGCTATTGATGGCTGGGCGTTCCGCATAAACAACTTTTCGCAATTGCATGCTCGGCGGTTAGGCATCAAAGAAGCCAACCTCAGGCAGGTCTTGTGGGGCGACTTCTATCTTGATCCGAAGAACAAACGAGTGCTGGCACGAAAACATCTGGCCAAGCGCAACCTGAAGCCTATGTTTGTGCAATTTGTGCTGGAAAACATCTGGGCAATCTATGAGAACGTCACTTTGGAATAGTTAGTCATTCGGTACTTGACTGTGATATGTGCTGACCTGCAACAAAGTAATGCCGAAAAGATCACCAAAATCATCACTGCCCTCGGCCTGAAGATCAAGCCTCAGGATCTAAAAGCGAAGGAACGACGCACCTTACTCTCCGCTATCTTCTCGCAATGGCTACCGATAGCGCCTGCAGCCTTTCGTGGTATAGTCGAGCAAATACCTGCACCAAGAGAAGCGCAAGAGATTCGCTTGCCTCGAATGCTGCACCCTACCTTACCTCGCCAGCAGAATGCTCCAGAACCTGCCAACAGACTCGAAAGCGACTTGTACTCGTGTAATGCTGCTAATCAAGCTCATGTCATCGCCTACGTCAGCAAAATGTTTGCAATACCTACAGCCGACTTGCCTCAGAATCAGCGGCGGCAAATGACAGCGGAAGAAATGCGCGAGAAAGGTCGTCGGACACGAGAAGCGGCTTCAGCTTTGCAAGCTACTGGTGCTGTCGTGTCATTAGAAGAAAGCGAGCGCGACGCGGCAGCAATGGAACAGTCTAAGCCAGAAGAGCCTGAAGTTGAAATGGAGGCAGAGACGCTGATTGGCTTTGCAAGACTCTATTCCGGATCTGTTCGAGCTGGACAAAAGCTGTATGCCATCCTGCCGAAATACAATTCAGCTCTGTCACCCGACCACGAAACGAACAAGCGCTTCTGGGTGCCGATCACAGTCTCTCATCTGTATATGATGATGGGACGGGATCTAGTACCAGTAGAAGAGGTGCCAGCAGGCAATGTCTTTGGGGTCGGCGGTTTGGAAGGAAAGGTCGTCAGAAGTGCTACCCTTTGCGCTTCGCATCCAGTTTTCGATCAAGAGCTGCCCAAGTCAAGTATATCAAAAGAGATGCAAGAGAGCTTTGTCAATCTCGCTGCTTTGAACTTTGCTTCTGCCCCGATTGTTCGAGTTGCGCTAGAACCCGAAGACCCATGTGAGTATTTCGATATGGCCATAGTGTTCTAACTAAGTAGCTCGTCTTCCAGCCCAAATGCCACAACTTGTCGAAGGCCTTCGTTTGCTGAATCAGAGTGATCCTTGCGTCGAGACATTACGGCAAGAGACCGGAGAGCATGTCATTCTTACAGCCGGAGAATTGCATCTGGAGGTATGTATTTGTATACCCATCGAGCCATAGCTGACTTGTGCATCTGCAGCGGTGTCTGAAAGACTTGCGAGAGCGCTTTGCAAAAATCAAAATTCAGTCGTCTCCGCCAATTGTACCTTTCAGAGAGACAGCAATCAGCTCTGCAGACCTAACACCGAAGGCCAAAGGTGTTACAAGAGGTACCAGCTCCTTCACAGTACTGGAAGGTCTGCTCAGCATCACCATTTCCGCTCGACCCTTGTCGTCCGCAGTCACCTCTTTCCTGTCAACTCATCAAGCTTCAGTGCGCAAAGTCCAGCGAGAAAAAGAGGAAGCATCAGCTGCAGATGCTGTCGATCCCGATGCATCCCTCAACCAAGCTGAAGCCAAAGAGATGTCATCACAAGACTTTAACTCGCGCCTGTCTAGTCTACTGCAAGAAGCAGAAGTGACCGACTTCAATAGGCCGATACGAACTTTTGGTCCGCGAGGAGTTGGCCCGAACATTCTCTTTGATATACCGTATGCCTGTTGCAAGGTTTTATAGCGATTTGCTGATTGTCCAGATAAATAGATCGAAAGCAAAGTCAGAAGTGGAAGCAGCGGCAGATAGGAGTGCGACAAGAGCCTTCTTCGAGAGTATAGACACAGCCTTCCAGATCGCTACTTTGCGAGGCCCGCTTTGTGCCGAGCCAGTAGAAGGCATGGCTTTCTTTGTCGAAAGTCTAGAGCTGCGGCAAGACGAGGGAGATGAGCAAAATCGTGAGCGGCTGGTCACTGAGTTGACAGCAGCTAACCAATGTCGTGATAGTGCAAACACGCTTCTCCCAAGTTACAGGCGGCATCATCTCTCAAGGTCAAGAAGCGTTCGGGAACGCTTTCCTAGACTGGTCGCCTCGACTCTTGCTGGCAATGTATTCGTGTGATATCCAAGCGTCAAGTAAGCAATAATGTTTCGTTGTCGCGTGCTCCAGGCTGACATAGGTGTAGCGGATGTGTTGGGCAAAGTTTACGGAGTTGTTGCACGTCGAAGAGGGCGCATCGTATCCGAAGAAATGAAGGAAGGCACGACCTTCTTTACAGTTCGCGCGCTGCTTCCTGTAGTGGAGAGCTTCGGTTTCGCAGAAGGTCCGCTTGCTGTCAACATATTTTGACAATCGAGCTCATCGTGGCTTGCAGAAATTCGAAAGCGTACTTCAGGCGCTGCAAGTCCCCAACTCGTCTTTCACGGCTTCGAAATGCTGGATCAAGATCCGTTCTGGGTTCCGACAACAGAAGAAGAGCTAGAGGATCTAGGCGACAAAGCAGATCGAGAGAACGTAGCGAGACGGTATATGGACAGAGTCAGGAAACGCAAAGGTCTGGCTGTGGTAGAGAAGATTGTCGAGTTTGCCGAGAAGCAGCGGACGATGAAGCGTTAGATGTATGTATAGTCGTAATAGCACAATCACACTCATACATTATACAAGATACAAAAGGTACATGAGAATACAGCCGCGCAAGTAGCCTAATCTTTGATCTCTCCGTCGATGACATATAAGATTCCATCAGATGCTTCATATCGCCTGTCAACACCAATCCTCTGTAAGCGACATTCGCATACGGGTATGGATGGTCTGACCTGGATATATGCATAGTCTGATTCAGGCTGACTTGCTGCCAATTTTCGCCTTCCTGACTTGTCCGCTCAAGATAAATTGTCCGGTCACTCGCTAACGTGTCTAGCTCCACCGTCTTCTTGTCCTTATTGAACAGTTCCGCTTCCCCTGCAACGATGTATCCAGAGACCCAGTCTTCCAGATATTTTGCGAGTCCTTTCTCGCCGTCCTGCGTTTCGACAGTCTCTTCACTAGCAGGACCCTTGTGCGGCGGCTGAGGCAAATTCATGATTGCGTTGTTTGTGGGCTGTCGACAGGGTCAAGGCTATCAGCTGGTGCCTTGGGAGAGGAATTCGCGCTGCTTACGGAGAAGATGGTAGTCTTGATGGCTGGCGTGAGCAAGCGTCGGCTCAAGTAGCTGCTCTCGCGCAGGTATGAAGCGAATCTAGCCAAAGCTCAGCCGGAGACAGCGTAGACCAATACCGAGGCTTACATGCTAATGTCCTGGTTGATGACGAGCAGGTCATTCAGCGAGGGGAGAGTAGAGGCGGATGCTGGATTATAGGTGACATCGTTGACAAACGGGAGTTGCTGCTTTTGTGAGGCGAGGACTGGAGTGAGGGAAGCCGCCAGTGCTGCTACTAGTCTAAAGGATTTCATGTTGTTGTATGAATGGTTTGAGGGCAAGAGAAGACCAGACGAAGCGGTTGCTTAGTCAGCAAACAGTCTATGAAGACGTCAAGACTACAAGGCCAAGGTGTATCCCAATATGCACACAAATACAAAGTTGCCCTTTCTACAAAGCCATCTCACTGAACCAAGCATCGAACCTCTTCTTCCTATCGCTCTCCAGCGTTTCCTCATCTGTCGGCTCTTCATCTATCTTGCGATGTATATAGTCGCCGGTCTTGGCTACGAAGAAGAGACGGAAGCTGTTCAGGCCTATCTTGACTTCTAGATCGGTGTGCGCTTCGACTGGCTTATCGGAATTGAGAGTAGCAAGACGATGATTCCTGCAAACGCATCAGTATCGCTAGACATAGCCTAGGAGACGACATACCGCTTGAGTACAGGAGCAGAGACAATTGTAGGGATGCCTTCAGTCTGACTGGGCAGCACGAACGAGCTTGCGTAGTATTCGAACCGTTGCTCTGGTGTTCGCAGCACATCGTCCAGAGTGAGATCGGATTGACCTAGTAGCTGAAGTACGAGGACGCTTGCTTCTGGTAGCTAATACCAAGAATGTCACTTTTGATCTGCATCCGGAAAGGCAGACGTACCCATTCTATCCGATACAAATACTCATCGTCTACCACAGTCGCTTCCGCTTCCATCCGGTATGTGATTTGCTGTCGTATCGTTGTTTGCTCTATACTTCGGTCCTTCTCCAGCAACAGCATCAATTCTTGACACTTTGAATCAGAGTTGATAGCATGTGTCTGTATGTACCAAAAGTCTGTATCAGCGAGGCCGAAACAGTAATGTGCGACATACATGTTTTATTAAGGCAGCGACAAGCTTGTCGATGGTGAACAGAGGGAAAGCTTTCGTTCCCCACATATACCGCAGATGCTCTTCAAATGTGTTCTGATCGATATCAGTATCGAAAAGGCGTTCACAAAGGTCCAGAGAGTGGTCGTAGTATTGTGAAGGAGGCGAGACACCTTCTACGGTCGGTATATCGATGATAGGAAGAGGCTGAGCAAGACCGAGTTCGACAGCGAGAGGATTGAGCCGAGGAGCTTGTTCGCGCTGAATGACTAGCTCTGTGGCTGCATTCTTGACTGTGGAAAGACGGTGATAGAGGAGATGAAAGGTTCTGATGAGGCAGTAGAAGGTCAGATTAGTGTAGAAATTGTAACGTCGGCCATCTGTCTCCACTGGCGGTGGAGCAGGAGAATCGCCCTTAACAGGTGAGCCATGCCGTCTCTTCCGATTAGAGTCTGGCCAAGGTATTGTACTCGCTTGTATCCAGCTTTCTGTTGCTTTGCTGGAAGAAGCTGTCTGCTCAGGGTGAGAGAAGCCGTTCGTCTCGGGGTTGGGCGTCGTTCCGGAAGCTTTTGCCAGACCGTGAGCGTGCGCAAGTAGGCGACGGCGAAGATCGGCCGCGACTGCTTTCAGACCAGTGCGAGATTTCGGTGTCGAAGAGCCGTTGGTCATGTTCTCGTCTCGAGTGCCAGTCTCGCTCATCCCTTCAGCATCGCTCTCGCCTTCGTCATCTTCATCATGATGCTTGAGCACCAGTGCTCCAAGAACGTTCTCCATCTCTTCGCGATCAATGTTGAAGACCATTGAAACAAAGAGGCGCAGGAAGCCTTCGACTCGCTCGCGTTCCGGGGCGGAGAAGCCACTATTCGGTCGATCGAGGAAGGAGAAAGTCAAGCGCAGGACATCAAAGATGACGGATCGGTCGTCCATCTTGAGCTCAAACTGATGACGAGAGCGATCAGTTCTCGCCATATCCAGCTCGGAGATCTCGACACCAGCAGCGACGCGCTTTTGCTGTTGATCCGCTCGTAGCTGTTCTATCTCGGTGACGAACGACTTTGAAGTGATGGTCTTCTTGTCGTTGACTTTGAAAGCGCCGCCTTGATGGTCCAGACTGCGGTAATAGTTTTTGACATCGACCTCTCGCCAGACCTTGTTCCAGTCTTTGAGCGCACGCTTCCAATCTTGGTTCTTCTGCCTCATGCGATTGAGGATGATGGGTATCGAGATGGACGGATTGTCATAGAAAGCATTGATGACTTCAAGCGCATGGTCTGTCCTTGTACCGGAAGCCGCGCCAACAGCATCACTTCCGTAGATCTTCCGAATGGCTTTCTCTATTACACTAGCTGAAGAGCCGCCAAAGTTGGGATTGAGCTTGAAGGTGGCTTTGTCATCTGCATGCATTACTTTGAGACGAGCAGCTATTGGGTCGATCAAAGCGATAGCGCGACGATTGGTCTCGATGACGACGCTGAACCAATGCCGTTCTTGTTCAGACAGCCCTAGAGCTTCTTCGCTGAGATTCTTTTTGTGTGCGCCAGAGCCTTCAGAAGCCTGTGCACGTCACGCCCAGTCAGCCCAACGGCCAATTGTATCATCGCTACACGTACCCAGGTAGCATGAGCGACCCAATCATCATTCAAGACACTCCAACAAAGCGCATCTCGACCCGAACAAGCCAACTCAACTTCAGAATGCGGCAACTTCTTGTAGCTCGGCCCTTCACTAGGCAAGGTGTTGAGATCAATCCTTGGTCTCTCCAGCGCATCCACATTCTCTACCATCCACTCTTCGCCATCTACTAGTCCATGTTCGGTGGGATCCCAGCCGACGAGCGTTTTGAATTCGGCAAACAACTCTTCATTCGAGTAAAGAAAGAGGTAGACTTTCTCCATAAGCACAGGAAGCGTAATGACGTCGCACGAAAAGAGGTTGAGCGTCTTTAAGAATTCTTGATAGACGTCTCTGTCATCCATGTGTTTTTTTGCGCGTTCGAAAAAGCTCAATTCGTCCATCGAGACGAGCGTTTGTCCTGGTAAACCATGTGCACCTTTCGGATAGGGTGAAGCTGGTAAAGTACTGCTAGGCGGAGGAGGCGAAAGCATAGGCGGAGAAACATCTCTTGCTGTTGTGCTTTTCCCACCTCTGCCTCTACCTCGACCTGAATTGATGCTCCTTCCTTTCGCTGTCGCGCTGCCATCGAAACCCATCTTCTTTCTTCTTTTGTCTTCTTGACCTTGAGCAGCAGCAGTCAAGCTACTCGCTCCAGCTGCAGGAGTCGTCCTCGGCTTCTTCTTGGGTTGACCAGGTAAAGCCGCACTAGCAGAACGCTTATCCATCGGTGGTGCGAATCCACCAACAGGTCCACCAAGCGCAGAAGGACCATTGCTATTCTCTGGTAAGAATTGTTTGAATTCGTCCAATAAATCAGGAGCAGATGCGAAAAGCGTAGTGACTTGAGCATAGACTTCTTGGATCGGTCTTTGTTCTTTCTGGTACGTTTGCAGAATCTCGAGAAAGACTTTATAGGTGGATGGATCGCCTGCGAAACGGGTCTTGATCTTGTTGACATAATTGATGGCGTGGTTGAATTCGACAGGTGGACGTTGTGCTATACCGAGTATTGAGGCAGCTCCAGGAGTAGCTACGATGTTGTTGCCTGGGTTAGGTGAGGTAGACGGAACGGGGTGAGCTGTTGGAGGCGCGATTGAAGACTGAGGCACAGAAGCTGGAGCAGCATATGGACCTAATACTTTCTTAGGAAACTTCTTGACTATGTATGAAACGACTTACCCGATTCAGGAAGAGTGGTATGCGTCGTAGTGCTTGGACCAGCTGCCGACACAGAAATGGTAGGCGGCAAGGGCTGTTGTGACTGCTGACCAGGTCTGGTCTCTGCAGTGACACGATCATTTGAGCCACCTAGCTGAGTATGCGTTGTTGTGCCGCTGGGTGTTGTGACTGTAATAAGATCCGGCTCGCTTGGATCTGTCGAGCATTCGATTCGGTAGCCTGGCGGAAGGAAAGTGTTAACTGTAGCAGCATGTCAGAGTCGAAGAATGACAAGTACAAATACTCACAGCCTTCAATCAATGACGGATGACCTCTGAATAGATCTGAAACTCTTCGAATGACAGCTGGGGTGTCAATTCTGTACATAACAGGATTCAGCCAATGAGACTGAATGTAGCCTTTCTACACGTACGTCTGAGTCTTGAAGTCCTTCATAACATCTAGAAAGCGATTGTAGACTTCGGGCGCTTGTGAGAACTTGACTTTGACATCATCCAGATATGATAGCGCATCCCGAACGTTCAATTGTCCCCTATCAAAAACTCTGTTCAGCTGTGTCTAGCCGTGACAAGCTGATGAGAGCACTGACCTATTATATCAGACAGATCATGCGGAAATCAACATTGGAAAAGCTTTGACTGTGAATGATCTCACCTAGCAGGAGGCGGTTTATTCTATTCACACAAAGTGTCAGCGAGCGTTGCAAGAGCTAGAAAAGACACGAACCTGGGGATTGTTCGGTGCAGATCTGACGCCTTGAAAGCCAGGTCCAGACATGGTAGCGCTGTGTCCATACGGATTACTGCTTGAGCCAGGTTGTGTCTGCCTGTAGCCAGGTTGCAGAGCTGCGTCTGTCCTAAAGGCAGAGCTGCTATTTGCGTTTGCAGGTGCTGCAGAAGGCAAAGTCGCGTTCGCTCTGCTGTTCGGCGGCTGAGCCATGTTGCTAGCTAGCAGGGGCTATACGCTGGACTGATCCACTTGGCCTGCAGCGAGGGATTCGCCTTTATCGCGATATCGCTGTCTGACGCCAAGTTGCAACTTGGAGATCTACGACCGCTGTGTTGCCCGCTGTGCTGTATCCTCTCGGGCTGTGTCTGTCGCCTGCTGAAGCCACAAAGAGGAAGATATCCTGGTGTCTTGAAGTTCTTGCTTGGGTGACCTCTGTTATCGCAAAGATTGGAAGTCGGCATCTCGTATTTCGGAACGCTGCTCGCCTGTCTGTCGTATTAGGAGCAAACAAGAGACAGATTCCCTTTGCTCTGCTGGAATTTCGGTCACGACATTTTCAATTTACAGCTTTTGTGAGTCTATCATCGCTCTATTCACACTGCAAGCTGAAATGTGAACGGATTGAAGGATGGCCTCTAATGAGCGGTCTACTACGCCTACAAAGACACCCTCACCACCACCTCAAGCCAAAGACCAACGTTCCATTACTGGCTTGCTTCAACGACTTGCAACAGGTGGCCGAACCAGATCTTCCTCTTCGCTAGGCCACGGTCATCCAGAGAATGCTCAAGAGCGTCTCCAATCTATATTGAACAGCGCTCCTTCGGGAAGGAAACACTCTGCTTCATCTGATTTGTCTAAAAACGTCCTCGCTGCCGCTTCTCGCTCTGTAAGCGGTCTGTCGAGCCAATCTAACGACGACGTCGACAGCAAACCTCAAGATGCGCCCAGTCTAGAAGCCATCATTCATGCCTTGCAGAACGCTATTGCCGAGAAAGCTTCTTCGGCGAGAAAAATCGAACTCGTCAACCAATTGAATGAAGCTGTTCGTGTCCAAGACGAAGGAGATCCAGTATCGATATGGACAGCTGTATCTGCTCTTATCAGCCCAACAGAGCATGTCGACATTCGATTAGTCGCTTTGAATCTGCTGGCCACTTGTATTCGAGTGTCACAAGATTCACCTGCGCCTAAATCAGGCGATCGACTCTTCTTCTATTCTGCGATATGCCAATATCAAGTCGACCTCAAGCATCAGACCGATCATGAAATGGACGCGCTGTGCAATGCTTTGTCCGAGCTGTGCAAAGGCGGGAGAAACATACACGGCTTAGACGACCTGTTGGAATTGTTGTGTAGTTGGGCGGGAGAGCTTTTCAAAAGACGGCAAAGCAGGCGAGATAGGATCAAAGAGCAATTCTATGGTCAAGCTCCTGGAAGTGGAGCGAATCTATCACCATTACAAGATCCTACTTTCAGCACACCTTTTGTCGTCTCGCCTACTCATAACGAACTGCTAGATCGCGGCAACGGCACTTCTTCCCTCTCGCTTATTACCAACATTCATAAGTTCTCTTGGCCGCACCTGCCAGGCGAATCCATCTCTTTCGCGACTGCCTACCTCATAGCAGAAGGTCTGGCCACTTCCAACGAGCGCGTTGTCCTGCTCGTCCTAGATCATATCGACTCTCTCACAGCATACGGTTATATTCAGACTTCCTACACCGAAACTGTCGTTCACCTGGTCGCTCGCGTAGTCTCTATCGAAGGACGTACCTCCGCCATTCAACTAACAGACACCAAACATCAACCAACTGAACCATTCCTTCGACCTTCCTTACCAGAACTACCACAGAAAGCCCGTCAAGTAATGCACAACCTCCTTCGCTCACCCAACAACCAAGCACTTCGTTACCTCCGCGCCGCAACTATCCCTCCACCTCGCAACGATGTAGCAGACATCCAAATCGTTTCTGGCAGTCTAAGATGTTTAAGACAAGCTTTGATCGATTATCGCGTTTCGGCAGGTGCAGCAGATTGGGCAGCGAGTGAATCTTTTCACGCTATGCTCAGTATGGGCATTCCTTTTCTGTATGACAACCTTGTTGAGGCTTTGGAATGGGATGCGCCTGAAGTAGGTGAAGAGGTGTTGGGCATTATATCGGATCGAATCGCTTGGCATAAAGAAGTGAAAGCGGTACCCAAGAGTGGAGCTAATACACCTGCTGGAAGAGAAGGTGGTGCGACAGCTGAGACACTTAGGGATGCCAGCAAGAGATTGGAGGCGGATGAGGAGGAAGGTTGGATTGGATACGATGAGTGGGACATGATATTGGGGCTCGTTGAAGGCTCGTTGAAGTACCTTTGGGCGCTGGATCAAGAAGGAGTGACGTGGGCGCTGAATGTTAGTGGACAAGGTAAGGTCATTTCTTCAATTTGATTGAGACTTGGCTTAAGGACATAGCAGAGGAGGATAGCGAAGGCTCGACGCTACCCCCAGTATTAGCAGCTCTACAACACGTGCTCGCAGCAATAGTCTCCGTCTTCAGAGCTGGAACCTTCGAAGGTCCTCTCGATCGCTTCTTTCCTCTCTTAGCATCTCTCGAATCCAGTCTATCAGATCAATCTGCTGTCGCCCTTCTGGAATGCTACCACGCCGAAAACGTATGCATGCCCTCGAACCCAGACTGGTTGACCGACCTGTACGAAGTCGCTGGCGCCTTTCTGATCCCTTCCCGGTCTACGACGAGTCGACCGGCAGCAAAGATGCGAGCGATTCAGCTCTTGGCTGATGTATACGAAACAGTGCAAGATTTTGACGGATACCGCGACTCCGCGCTACATCAAGTCATCCTACCTCTGATCGACAAGCTGCTCAAAGCACCCGAATTTGATTTGGCATGCGGTCCTCGATTGATTGCTTTGATCAACATTATTGCCACGGACTACCTGACCTCTCAAACGCCCGAACAAACCGCCAATGAGCAAGAGTCGCCCATCCTGCACAGCCTAGAAGAATCTCTAGTGTTTCTGGCGAAGACTAAATCAGCAACCATCAAGACAGTGGTCTCTAAAGCTCATTTGCGGTCTACCAGTGCACCTCTAAATGGCAAAGGAATGCAGCCCTTATCGTCAACCTCGACGTCCAATGGCTCAACTTTACCTAGATCGAAAGCACCTTCACCAGTCTTTTGCGAACCAGACGCAAGCACGTTTGCCATCTCTGCGCTGCTTGGCATATTCGGTATAGCGGTTGACATTGGATCTCGACCAGCTGCCCTTCATGCTGTTCATCTCGCAAGGCGACTCCTGCTCCTTCTCTCTCCCGAAGAAGATGAACCCAGTCCACTCTCGCGTCTGTCAAGATTCACTGTTCTGCAATGGTTCTTGCGACTGCGCGCTAGACCAGATCACAGAGTCTTCATCGAACGGGATGTCGACATCGCCGGCCTGGCATCTGGTCTGCATAGACCTAGCGCTACTTCGGACCAGGCATTCTCTGAATCAGAAAGCAGTCGTCTAAGCGAATCAGTCCACCAAGACGATAACGAAAGGAAACGAGGTCGTACTCCGCGTCAATCAGCTGCATCTCCAGACCGCAATGGACGCTCGTCTCGAAGCGGCAGTCGAACAGGCCGCGCAAACGACCGCAATCAATCCGTGGATGAGGCCGACACAAACAGCTTTCTCTGGTGCATTCCTGAGATTCCGCCTTACAACATGGCCCAGCAAAGCGGTGGTCGAGCGGATGGTCTGGTGTCCTTTGATCACACAGTGGAGTGGGAAGAATCGGATAACGCAAATCTCGACGAGCTCGCTTCACCTTTTCCATACTACGACCTCGCCATAGCAGCGAGAACCAAAGATGCGCCTATTATCCTTCCTGTCTCCGAATACTTCAAAGTCCTTCTTCGCGTCTTACAAAACACAATTGACTGGGAAATCGCTTCATACATTCTTTGTCATTTACCGTCGCAACTCTCGTGCAAGCATTTTACCGCTGGGCCACGTGCATCAAGAGAAATACATGCGCTCCGCAGGTTCTTCTGCGAAGGTCTTTTGCGTGGTCGAGTTGTCGAAAAGCTTCGCCTGCCGCCCAACATCAAGAACGATTCCGTTTCAGCTCTGTCGTACCAGACTCTGGTGACCCTCATTGCATACAAAAGTCTCTTCACCAAAGGACAACAAGATGAGATCGTATCGACACTCTGCCATGGTCTTTCGCAGAGAGAACTCGCTAAACCCTGCGTACATGCACTCGCCATCGCATGTCATGAGCTTCCGCCTTCAACGATGAAGTACATGACCCAGTCTCTGCGCAATCTACACAAAGTCATGTCCACTGCCTCAATGGCGGTGCATATCCTGGAATTGATTGCCTCAGTCGGTCTCATCCCGGCTCTGTATTCAAACTTCACCGAAAGCGACTATTCAGCTGTCTTCGGTATTGCTCTCCAGTATATCAGCACACACAATCAAAACCTCTCTACCGAACGTCCTCAGTCCCAAACAGATTCAACAGACAAAAAAGATGATCTCGTTTTCGCCTTTTCTCAATATGTCTTTCATCTTGCCTTTTATGTCATCGATCTTTGGTACATGTCATTGAAGCAACCTCAACGTCGTCAATATGTCCCCTTCATCACCAACAAGCTGGTCCAAGCTTGCGAAGCTCGCGGATGTCTCGATGAACCCAGCGAAGTCTGCCTCGATATGATCGCCCGGTATGCTTATTCGAATGTCGATCCGCGACCAAGAAAGTTACCACTCCGTGATCTGCTTCAGCGAGGTTCAGCACGCGGAGGCAAGGGACCGATCACTTCCGATTCTCGCAAGTCTTGGGTTTCCGGCCATTCCCTGATCACCATCACTCTGCTGTCGATCAATGGTTGGGCTGATATCACGATCAGAAGACCCTCGGGCGTTGTCAGTATGGTACTGGAGGTTGAGAATTCGCTCAATCCTGGAGGTTTTCCATACGAAGATCTGCTCCATATGCTCATCCGTCGTCGGGACTCTGAAGCAAGCGAGTGGAAATACCTGCAGGGAAATACGGACAAACTTGGTCGTCCTCGCGACTTTGCCCCAATAGACGCCAAGCGATCGCGCTCAAACAGCTTCAGCACTTTCGGGCAGGTCACTGCAGACACATCGGTCAGATCTACTGTCCGGCTGCAAGAACCGTCAGTGTCCTCTCTACGAGCATTGGCCGGTCAACCAGCAGCGGCA
This sequence comes from Kondoa malvinella, assembly GCA_039545315.1. NCBI lineage: Eukaryota > Fungi > Basidiomycota > Agaricostilbomycetes > Agaricostilbales > Kondoaceae > Kondoa > Kondoa malvinella. Next base: position 79,422 of record BCIM01000009.1, read on the forward strand.
AAACCCAGCGAGACCACTACCATGGCTCAAAATCAAGCCGTTAAGCCAAGTTTCTTTGCACTACAATTCTCCTCACTTCCAGATTTCGGCGAGCATGGCCCGCCCCTGCCTGTCCCTGATGAACCTGCCTACCAGCGCGCCATATCAATGATGGACTCCATTCCTGTTCTCGACTTCCACAAAGTAGGCGTAGTTTATGTTGGATCAGACGACTACACGGAACAAGACATTTTGGCGAACTCACACGGGTCGAAAGAATATGTCAAATTCCTGTCTGGCTTGGGTCAATTGGTCGAACTTGCCGATCACCATGACTTCTATGTTGGCGGTCTGGACACAGAGAACGATGTCGATGGCAGATGGGCTTATATCTGGTTCAATAATGTCGCCCAGATCGTCTATCATGTGGCCACACTGATGCCAACAGATCTTCAAGCGGACCCACAATGCACTTTGAAAAAGCGCCATATCGGTAACGACTTTACAAAGATCATCTACAACGATTCCGGTCGCCCTTTCGCCCAAGACACCCTTCCAGGTCAATTCAACTTTGTCAATATCGTCATCGAACCTCAAACTCCAGCTGGCAAGGCGTGGAATGCTTCAGGCATGCAAGGCAACATGGGCTTCTTCAAGGTGTCGATGCAGAGGCGGCGAGATATGCCCGAGATTGGACCTCTGGGAGTCTTCAAAATGGTCTCGGCTGCTTCATTGCCTCAAGTGGTTAGGCATTTGGCATTGCATGCAAACGTGTTCGCTCTAGGTTAGTGCTTTCATACCACTCAGAAGCCTGCTGACATTTCTGCGGCGCAGTCTTTCTCGAATCTGTTGGTGTAGAAGGCAGCTCCAGCAAAAGGCAGCGCTCGGAATTTATATCCAATTGGCGTCATCGACTGACTGCCATAAAAAAGCTCAAGTCTCGGATAGTATCTGATGGCAAAGCACCTTCAAAAGTCGATGAAGATGGCCGGGCTCTTTCCGGCTTTAATTTCACGACGTGGACTACCTCATGATAGATTTGTATAGGTGAGTCCAGTTTGTTTTCTTTTTAGAAAGCCAGCTCATGTTGAAGGAATAGGAAGTATGATGTGCAGTGTATTTGTAAGGTCGTTCATGTACTAGTATGGGAAGCAAGGTCGTTCAAGCACAATAGATATCAAGCACTTAGACATCCATGTGATCATTATATACACATGTGTTTTCAATTTGGCTCATGACCCCGTTTTTGTTAATTTCCAAGCTGCATCTTTCCGTTTAAGAATCGTGGACCTCTTGATCCTTAGCCTTGTAGACGTAAGGGCGAAGTAGAGGTTCGGCATAGACCTGGGCGATCACGCGAGGATCTCCCGATGCAAAACCGCCGACCAGTGCGAGGGTAGTGTTGTAGGCAGCCAAGTCAGCGTTTGGCGCCTGTCAAGTACAGTAAGGCAACTTCACTACACGTGCATCAGACGAGACTCACATAGCGGACACCGCAATCGATTTTACCGTCGGAGACAGCTTGCTTGACCTCAGAGGTGGTTATGTATTTCTTGTCCGATGAAACAGCAAGCTGGACGACCTGGTAGGCGAAGTTACTGACGAGGAACTCGTTGTGTTGAATTGGGACATCGGGACAAGAATCTTGAGTCAGAATGTTGCCCGACATCTTTCCTGCTACGTAAGTCGCCGAGCCTTCCAGCGAATTGGAGGTTTGAGGTCGGACAGTGCCATCTTCGGCTGAGAAGATTGCGGTAGTTGGTATCCAGTTGTAGCGACCTAAGGCAGTTATAAGCGGGAACATGAGCGGACCGGAATTGCTACAAAGAGGCTGAAGACTTACCGCCCTTCTGTCTCAAAGTCTGCGATGTAGTATGATCAGTTTAAGAACGCCAACCTGATACAGCAGATTTGACTGACCTCGATCCAATCGGAGGTGTATCCCTGCTGCCAAACAGCTGGGTCACGAACTGTAGTGTACAAGTCCTCTTGAGCGACAACGGCGACATTGGTAGTGCCTCCGAGGGATCTGCAAGAAGCATCAGAGCAGATCCAAGCTTTGCACAAATTTAACTTACCCAGCGAGAGAGATGTAGTTGCTCAGCTCCTTGCGGATCGAAGGATAGTAGGTAATAGCGGCTTGAATTGCCATCCCGCCTGCAACACATGATGAGCTTAGTGGGGTTGCGTCGAGCGAGCCATTACCTTGAGAGTGGCCCATAATGGGCATTTTGGCTCCAGAAGCATCATAAATCTTGTGACTAAGGCCAACAATAAGTCAGAGAGCGTGATTCACACAAGCGAGACGTACACCGCATTGACAATGTATTCGAGGGTGTCTTGTACATCGGCAGTCATGTATGGCTGTTCGATCGTGCATGAGTGCATGTTCCGTCGAGAGCAATGTGGACAGTACTGACCGGCGGGCTGACATAGCATACATCCCAGCCATTACCCTCTAGGAATTCGCGCCAACCAGGCTCGTATGCCATAGCTGATCATTCGCATGAGCAACGTAATGCAAAGGAAGCGCCTTTCACTCACTCGCATTCGCCCAGGCTTGACTCACATGTTAGCTTGAAGCGCATGCAAAGATATATGAGCTCACTGCCAGGGACCAATAAGAAAGGCTTCTTGACATTCTCGATACCAACAGCGCAGGACAGCTGAGAGTCTAGCTGGATCTGTGGGATCGTGAACGCAGGATCACTGCCTCTTCCACTGTTGCCATTGCCTTTGCCATTATTACGGGGCAGGACAGCAGCAGACTGAACGCCTGAAGCTAGAGTAATAGCTGCCAAGAGGGAAGCGAAGATCATCGTGAAAAGGCTGATCGAGTGGAGGGAAAGATTGAGATCAACGAGTGAACGGAGACAAGATCAAGATCAAGCAAGGAGAAATGGGCAAGAGGCCATGCCAGCATGTGAGACTCCGGGAAAACAGCATCCCGCAATTTGTGTCTAGCGCGCGTTACCGCGTTGAGCAGAGGCCGAGACCTTAGAATGCTTGGAGCGTATCTACAGGACCAGCAATAGGCCCTCAAGGCGAAACTATAGTCGCGTGGTGGTCGAAGGGTAACAATGGATAAGTATTCTACATCCCAAGTCTAAAATATGCTAGCTATATACTTTTCTAGATAGAGATTGTCCTTACAGCCCTATAATGCTATACAATATGCATGCTTCAACTTGACATTGGTCGATTGTTGTACCACTGCGTCGCTTCAAATTGATTTCTAGCTGAAGCTCCATTCATGAGATCTTGGATTCCGGGCAGACGAACGCTGGAAGAGCCTCTTGGTTCTGGTGCGGGGTTATCATTCGCTGGATTAAGGATGGAGGAAAGCGACAAGAGCGTTCTGCCATGTTCGAGAGTCGAAGGTGATTGAGACCGACTACCAGGCGAATGAGGTTTCGGCAGTACTACCTCTTCATTAGTAGGTGCAGAGAAGGTAGAAGATGCTGGGTTAGGTATTTCGCTGTTGTTGGACGGATGATGATATTGCCTGTATTCAGGCGAACGCCGAGCGCCAACTGGATCGCTCGATCGTCTAAAGGCCATGTGCTCATCTCCGCTTGGATAGCTTTCACGCCGTCTTGAGATTTGCGGCTGTGAAGCAGATACTTGAGCGCCTTTTGATCCATTGTTAGGCAAGACTGGAGGTTCGAGCAGATGCGCATAATGCCGCTGGAACTCGCTTTGGCGACCGTATCGACCCATATCTGGAGCTGAAGGCTGTCTTTGATGTGTATTGTGTATTTGACCAGGTTCAGAAGTGTAGACCGGCCCAGAAGGGGTTTGTCGATGATCTGCTCGGGAAGGAAGAAGCGGCCAATTGATTGAAGTGCTTGAGCGCGAGACAGAATATTGCTGTCCATTCGATGCTTGTTCCTGCTGATGTCTCATGCCAACATGTACTTTGCTTTCGCGCTCTTCGAGACCTTCATGAGCTGGTGGTGATCTTCGCTTCCGCGTCGCCGAAGTAGCGGGTGCGCTGGCAGAGCTGACAGCAGTATTTGGTCGACTCGATGTGTCTTCCACTGGCGGGCTTGCTTTACCAGGTCTAAAGACATCTAAGGTCAGGCACAAATATAGCTATGTCCATCAGACCACGTACGCCGATTTCCTCAAACGCATTCGAATGCCTTGTTCTGCAAAACATTGCGACAATTGGGTAGATGCTTGCATACCAGGAAAGCGCTACTTATCGAATTGAGCTTGAGAATTCATCAAGGCCGCAAAAAGCAATACCTTTGCGCTATACACCTGAAAGCCTTCTGTGAAAGTCCTTGCGCAAAGTACGACCGAGCTCCTACTATATTATTAGGCATGTTCTTAGGATAAGAGTGAATAGACAAACCCCCTGATTTCGTACATGCTCAACTTGAACCTGTACTGTCCTTCGACTCGAACGCCCAGATCTACATGATAAGATGAGTTCGGAACATCCAGTCTATCAGTTGGCCGCACCCGGAAAGACAAAGAAAGCAGCATATTGATTGTTTTGCTGCGGATCTTTGAGATGGTAAAGGCTCGAGACAACGCTGCCGGTGATGTATCTGTCCGCACAGTCAGCAGAGCTTGCTATAGCACAATGATCATTGCCATACTTGCTATTCTGTCCTTTCGTGTTAGGTTGGCACTGCAATTCCTCGTCCGAGTCGGGAAGACACAGGCTGGCAAAGCAAAAGAAGTGCGGAGATTGAATGACGCCCTGGTGTGAAGTTTCTGAAGAGATGCAAGAAGTCTTGATGTCTACGATCTTGAGCCTGCAAACGGGAGGTGGATCTAAAATTCGGTCATTAGCCTGGATTTAACGAAAAGGTTGGAAATGAAGCGCACCTATAGGCCTACGATCGCTTGAACTGCATACTCGAGCTTGCTTAGGTTGCTGTCGCATTTCAAGTTGATATTCACTGCAGCAAAAAGGCCGAAGGCATGAGCGAAATGCCATGACAGCATGTTTCGCGGGCAGAGAACGCTTACAATCTCGAAGTGTCGAGCAGACCAGGAGTCATCGTCATTTCGTTCAAAGCCATCCAACCATTTGCAAGATACAGTTGCCTGGCTCGAATCAATTGGCACTGCCTGCGAACAAAGATCCGAAGCGAGTGGTGTGTCTACACGGACGACGTTGCGGAGTCTTTTGGAACGCCTTATTTCCACCAGATCTGTTTAGGCGTAACCGACTTGAGGAGCTATTGTCGAGCTTAGTATCGTCGTGTTCGCACGCGCTAAGGAATTAAGGTTGGAGCTTAAAGTCGGTTGACCACTTCGCTGATCAATCAAGACAATAGAGTCTTGGGATAGCGTTAGCTCGTTGTTGAACTAGTCCGTATCAAAGACCGATGCTCAGGTTCTGTTCTGCGGCACAGCAGTCGGAGCGCCCTGAATGTGACTCTGCGCATAAATGGAGGTGATCGACTTATCAGCTCACTGATAGTGGAGCTTCCAGAGATCAGAGAGGGCGAGCATTTACATTGCTCACTTGCCATTCGTCACCTACTATACACAATTCACCGACTTTAGATCTTGAGAAATAGATTTCGCTTGTTCAGCACTGTTGTTTTAAGCCCGTCGGCCTCGGGCGCCTGATTATTTGACTCGTGCACATTGGGCTGACAAAGCGTGGATTGGCGAAGCGATGGCAGAACTGCCCGAGGCGGCTGTCGTGACTGGCACGGCAACGCCAGAAGCAGAGGGCAGAATGTCTCCATCTTCACTTCAAGTTGCAGATGCCGACGCAGACATGGACATTGGTCCAGCTTGAACGAAACCGTTGAGCTGAGATCTCAGAATCTTTGTAGTCCGTGTACATTCAGCTCTGGTCAGTAGGTAGTGACTTGAGGACTGCTCGAGGGAAGAGTTCAGGGATGGGACGAGCGTATGCTCCAGAATGACCAGGAAAACAATGTTCATGCATCAGTCTCTAGCTTGAGATAACTGTACAGTAAAATGGATCAGCTAGGTCAAAGTCTATTCTTAGATCAAAACTTACTTGCTAGGTACTATTCCGACACTCCCATCCGCTCGTCTGCTCTGCCACTGTCACGGAGATCAGTGTCTGGTACTTTCATGCCTCGTACAAAAGGACCTACCCATTTCCCAGATTGATCAAGCACATCAAGCATCTCACCCTTTGCGAAACTAATCTCATTCGGGTCATCCGCCGACGCCTGATAGGCATAAAGCGCTCTCGCTCTCGCTACAGGTGCTCCCAAACTCGGGCTACCCATAAGAGGTTCTCCAGCGCCTAATTGCGGTTGTGACATGTTTCGTATCGAGCCATTACCCATTGGGGACATTGCGCGGTTGTTCATGGCTGGATTACCGAGCGAAGCTTGTGAATGCAAGCTACCGTGACTGGCACGGTCTTTGCCGAAACCATTATAGCTGCCTGTCTGGACCATGCCGTTTGATGTGTTGTGGTAATCGCTATGCGACACTGGGCCGCCGTTGATATTCTGAGCTGAAGATGATCGCCGTAGTTGGCCTGGCGAGCCGCGGCCTGAGCGAGAGATGAGGGACGGTCCTTGCGAGAAGCCATTGATCGTCTGCACTGTGTAAGCGTGATCATAATCACGCTGTGAAGGACATACATGAAAGATGACAGATGATTCATCCGAAGTGAAGAAGAGCAGCCAAAAGATCTAAAACAGCAAGATGAACTTGAAGCGATGCATGATCAAATGCGCACGTACATTCACGAAGCTGAGCAATAGATATCCAGCACCCATTGCTTTCGACGCAGTCATGGCTCCTGCTATCCCATATATCCCTCTATCAACGCCCATGACCGAAAAGACCAATGCTATAGCAGTCCAGATGCCGAGCTGAAACCGATGGACGCCCAGTATGCTCGTCGCCATTGTAAAGATGACAGCGGCAATGAGGAATAATTGTAGGAATATGGCGAACCAGAGCGTGCCGGCTGCGCTGCCTCTTGCACCATCTGCGCTTTGGTAATTGCTTTCAACAAGAATTTGGCCAATGAAAGCGACCAGCCAAGCTACAAGTGCAAACATGTGAGTATCCCTGTGTTTGTTTCTATGCGGGCCGACACTTGCCTACAGCGGATACAGCGACAGATGCGCCGACCAAGAGATTCGACATTAAGAGGGAAAAATCAAACGCCATGTCTCGCTTCTTTCGTTAAATACAGATGATTGGGGATTTTGTGGTATAAAAGTAGTACAGGGGTCGTCAAACAAGAAAAGGTCGTAAAAAGTCGTGGTATTGATCAAAACAACTTAACTTCGCTAGCACAACGGCTCCTCGGTGAGCTGAGGTGAGAAGGTTTCAGAAGTCAAGGGGTTCAAGTCTATTAAGTCAGGCGCGTGGTCATTGCTGTCTTCAGGGCTACAAGATAAGCTCATGCCTACCTCATTTAGGCGCGTCAAAGTGAGGACGAGACTTACTGCATCACGCGCCGAAAGCCGACTTCATCTATCCCCTAAACATCAGGAGAGCTGTCGCAAGAGTAGACAGACCATGAATTAGTACGAAGGCTACCCTAGACGCGATTTCATCATGCACTTGCTCACCCGCGAATGCGGCGCTTACTGGACTCTGAATGGGCACGAGCAATCAAGATAACAGAAGAATGTCAGCCAGATTGATAACAGCTCAGATTTGCCTGTCATAGCCGAGCAGATAAGAGCAAGATTATACCTTATGTCTGCGCATGCTGAAATGCCCCACAAAAAGAAGTGCGGCAGAGAAGCTAATAGAGCAGAGCACTACAAAACGGAGCACAGCAGCGAGCTTGAGAGATGCAGCGGAGGAATAGAGAACCTTCATGTAACAATTCAGGACAAAAGCAAGCAAGTCACGATGCGCTAATCGCCAAAATGACAGACAACGGTGAAAGCGGGACAGTGCATTACAAACAGCACTGAGGAACTAAGTGAGCCGATGTAGACAGATCTTATTGCGCTGCCAAAGCAACGACATGCTGGTTCGAGGTCAAGAAGCGATTTCTCGACTCTGTCGCTCAAACCACCAGTCCCTCTTTCCTTTGCACTACCTCACTTGCACTGCAGCAACATGTCTAGAACCAAAGGAGTGAGCTGCTCCTTGCCTTGCCCTGCAGCACGGGCTAATGACGATTGTTTACACAGCTGTCCTATGACCAAAAACGCGATAAGCGTCTGTCCTTAGCTCTGGAGCACGTAGGCATCTGGCTGATACTATTCGATAGTACTGGAGATTATACACGAGACGCGTAAGTCTCCATTGGACTGTGTTTGAGCGAAATGCATGATTCGGGTCGATAGGCGAATTCTACGTGAGTTGGCCTCTACGGTGTCAGACGTAAGCGTCTCTGAAGTCGCTCTACAGAACTTCAAAGAGCTCGAAAAGCTCGGTCCAAAGAAGGGCATCATCAGCCAAAGCGTAAAGGAAATCTTGCAGTCTCTGGTAGATGACAATCTAGTCATGAGTCCTCTTTCTCATCTACCTCTTACCTGCGCTTATTCCTCTTGTACTGTTCCGAAAAGATCGGATCTGGTCAATACTACTGGAGCTTTCCGTGAGTCTGCTCTGCTAACAGACAGACCGTTCTCGACCTGTTGCAGTCAATCTGCACAATCAATCAAGACGCAACACGAGTCCAAGATGAAAGAGCTAGAAAAGTTGCAAGCTCAGCATGATGCGATCGAGAAGGAAGTTCAGGCTCAGACTGATGACAAGGCTGATTTGGTTTGTTGCCTGAACTGGTCTCGTCTTGTACTGAGAATGTGACTGCAGGAAGAGCGCAACCGACTCGTTGAGCAGTACGAAGAGGCTTTGGCTCAGCGAGATGCGATTTTGCAAGAGCTGGCCAAATACAGCACTGGTGACCCGGTCGCTTTTCAGCAGCGAGGTACTGTCAAGATGAACTGGCGCTTCTTTTGCTGAACACGCGCACAGGATACGACGTCCTGATCATGCGCAAAGGTATGCTTTCCCCGCTCATCAAAAAGACCACAGGGGGACTTCGATCAAACAGCTGCCATTTACTGGACTGAATGCCTCTCCGGCCTCATGTCGCATGTTCAACGTCATTTTCAAGCTGATCAAGCTCAATTATTGGACCTCGTTGAACTAAAGGACGACTTTGAAGACATTGAACAAACTTTCTTTCCTCTCAAAGCACCTGTCGAGACTGTAGCGGAAGTCAAGAAGGATCTTCCTAGTCGTTCAGCGACGCATGAGTCTACTTCTACTTCCACTGATGCTGGTACGGTCGATGCGGAAATGGAAGGCTAGATCCATTGTTCTGTGTCTATACATCGAAACCGAATGAAAAGCCCATGGTGCCTTCTGCTTCCACCTTGTGATCCTCTTGTTTGAGTGACGTCCATAACGACGAAGTCTTGTTTGCTTTATCGTCCTTCTTCTCCATGTCGGCGACTTCTTTTAAAGCTTCGAGTAGGAGAGCATTATCGTGAGATCGAAGCAAATCACAGAAATGACTGTAGAGCGCTTCTTGTCCTGCTATGCCACCTTCGACATCCTCGTCGCCTGCAGTAGTTTTGAAGCCAGAGACTTGCTCGGGCCCTGTCATTCAAAGTAGTCAGAGAACAGCCGATTGCCTTGACTGATAGACTGACGATGCTTCATGAAATACAGCACAGAGGCCACTTCTTTCCTCGAGACGTAGTTTTGCGTCACAGCGATCGCGTCTTCGAGATTGATGACCACTGCACAATTTTCAGCTTATTTTCTGCCCTAAAAGAGCTAAACACGCACAATGCCACCACCCTGAAGGCACATGAAAACATTCACCCGCTCGACAAATGCCCTGCATCATCGTATTCCTCAATTTTGAGTCTTTCGCGTTTGGTCCATAGCGCATTCGAGCTTGGGGATAGTAAGACATTAACCATTCTACTCCACGCATCAGATTTGATTGACAGCAAAGATTGATGTATTACCAGCTAGTGATACAGGCGTCTCGACTTGGCTCATATCGTCTGAAACGTAGACTCCAGGCGGCGTGATATGCGATGGGAAAGCGATCCAAAGTTTCGAGCCTTGGACAATTGCGTTCCAGGCTGAGGTGTTGTTCGGGTCTTTGTGAAATCTAACCGAGAGTGAGGGAGGTACTAGGTGAAAGGAGAATGACTTACGTTGATCCAGATCGTTTCGGTCCCATGATCTGTAAATAGAGAATCATCTGCATGTATCCAAAAGAAGAGGCATTCGGAACGACTCACAAGCCAGCGATAATCGGGTCTTTCGATACCGAATAATTTGAACAGATCCTCATGGAATACTCCAGGCACAGCAAAGTCACTGCCTAATTTACTCCCATCCTTCTCGCTCTTCTCGACAAAATCACTTTCAAAAAGATATACGGGCTGATCCTCAAGTACACAATCTTTGCAATAGTCGATGTAGGTCGACATGGAGCTCAAGACTGCTTCTGCTCGATACAAGGTAGAAGAAGGGCAGATAGTGCGGAGTGTATCGAAAGTCCATGGTCGTGTTGACATAGCCTGCCAGTCGTCCATTGTATGAGTGAGGATGCAAGGCGTAACAGGCAAGTCGGCGCCGGATTTGAGCGTTCTCGCGTCGATTCGGGGAATGGTCTCGATAAAGTGTTTCGATAAACTGATGGTGCAGGGATCGAAGGAAGCTGCTAGGTAAGGCTGATAGAGCACGTCCGAGTAGATTGAAGTCTTTACTTGGGTGCTAGAGGGCTTGAGACAAAGAATGGTTGAGCGGTAGGTGTCTCGCCAATTGCTCCGCCATTCTTTTAGCAGGCCATTAGATTTTTGTATCAGCCCTTCTTTGAAGGTATTTTCCTGTCTGCATAGCGCAAGGAAAGCTCTAGCATGGATGTGAGTGCCGACAGCAGCGAATTTTGACGAACACTCACTTGGAGGTGGTTTCGGCTCGCAAACAGTCTTCTGGCTCTAGACAGCTGAAGACGAAGGATAGCAGCTCGTGCGAAAGTGTATTGAGTCTTCCTAGACTGGCCGCCTGTGACGCAGAAGATTTGCTCGACAGAAGCGCTTGGCCCTGTGAATGACATGAGCCAGTGCATCTCAGTAATTGAGACAGTCATACGCTGGGCATGATCTGCAGCGGATTATTCATCCTTGATACTATTTTCTACGCCGAATTGGATCTGCTGATGTGTTTTCCAGCTCTTCGGGCCGCCTTTACTCAGCAACAGCGACTTTGATACCCTTTGCGCGGCCGAGTTTGGATGATGACCCAGCGATACTTGTAGAGACTGCTCGGCTATTTGGAGGACTTGTCTTGCAGAAGTGACGGAAGAGTGTCAACATGTCGTTTTTCGATGATTTCGAGGAAGTGGAAGCTCCGATAGGCAGTAATTGGCGACAGAATCTGACCACTGCTCCTGGTCAACCTCAAGCTGCTCCTATCAGACCCGCCAAGTCTGCAGCTGAATGCTTTCGAGACATGGAAGCAGAGTGGGCCCGCGATGTTGCATCACCTCAGAATGGCTACCCGAGCCTGCAGCAATCTTCAAGCAGCTCTTATCAGCCATGTAACTTTGGGAACGTGTCCACTGTGCGCAACATCGCTGGCAACAGCAAGCGGCCAAAGTTGGAGCATCAATCGCAAGAATCCATTACTATAGATGATAACTCGGACAATGATATTGCTTGCACTTCACAAAGCCTACCTTCAGCTGCTCCATCTCCTCGAGCGTATCCCGCATCGCAGATGTACAACATCTCGTCGAATGGCGGATTCCAGCAATACGTGCCACGAGCTTCGACATCTCAATCTCCCTTTGGCGCTGTGCCTATGATATCCGGCTCCACTGCTCGTCTTCCTTCTCAAGCAATTTCAAGATCGCAACAGCCGGCTTTTGCCAACCATACAGAACCGAAACAGAATTCCAAGAAACGTAAAGGCGACGTGGTGGACCTCACTTTATCGTCTGATGACTCCAATGCCGGCTCTGTGGACTCTGATTTACAAATTACCGGCTCGAAAGAACCTTCTATTATGATTGACAACAGTCATCAATTCCTCGGACAGATCAGCTCGGTCGTGCTCATCCTACATCCTGTACCAGAACTCAATATGGAAGCGAGAGAGAATCAGCTAACTCCTCCGCCTTTACCTGTCTCGTTCAATCGAATACAGCCAGTATCGGTACCGATGCAGAAACCTAAAGAATCAGTTTATATCGTCAGCGGCGAGTCTGGGCAACGCTTCGGCGCATTGGAAGCAAGAGTAGCGGACGTTCTGGGTCCAGTTCTTGGTGGGAAGCCTTGCATGGATGGAAGAGTAGTGATAAGAGGTTATGCTATGCGGCCAGGGAAACAGCCTATCACAGTATGTCTCCGCACTAAGCCATGAAGGCCGTTTATTGATGACCGACAACAGCCAACAATAATTCAACTCATCATGCTCGTCTTTTCCGTACCAAGCTTTATCAAACCATTATCAGACCATCTCGCTAAAAACTCCTTATGGCTCGAGGCGCCTACACTGAACTATCAAGGTCCAGAACGGTACAACAACCCTCACAACCCACAATTCAGACAAGCGGAAGCCGAACAACGCAGAAGACAGATGATGTCCGGTCTGAATGGCGGAAGTGGTTTCGCCAGTTCTGCTGCACGAGCGAAACCCGGTCAAGCGGAAGAACAAAAACGTCAACAGATAGAATCAGTCTTTTCGAAAATGTCTTCCGGTGCAGATATCGAGACTGTCGAGCCGGATGACATTGTCACAACTCAACTCTACGCTCATCAGAAACAAGCTTTGGCTTTCTTGATTGATCGAGAGCGCTTGTTGCCTTTACCAGAGAAGAATGCAACGGAAGAACAGTCCTTCATCGCGCTGTGGCAGCTTCAGCGAGGCGATCAACCGTGCTGGGTCAACGCTGTGACCGGCGTCATGGTGCCTTTCTCACCGCTGCGTCCGGTACTACCACCTCAATGTCGCGGCTCGATCTTAGCGGACGATATGGGCCTAGGCAAAACGGCATGCATCATTTCTCTCGTCGCATCGTCTCGCCAAGCTGCTCTCGATTTTATGCAAGCTGCTTCCACTGAACTCGGAAAAGCGGACGACTGCCATTCTCAAGCCTTTGACGCGCTCAAAGTTCACCCAATATCGAAAAAGATCGAAACTTCTAGCAGTCTAGCCAATTTTGAGACCCAACTTCCTTTCGGTGTGCATGCGAACTCTATCACGCCAAAGAAAAAGAGCAAGAAAGCGGGCAAAAAAGAAGTCCAGCGAGAAGAAGCTGAAGCAGCACGCAAGACCCGATTGCGTGTTCGAAGTAAAGCGACCTTGATCGTTTGTCCACTATCGACGGTCCAGAATTGGGAGGCACAGATCAAAGAGCACGTCAAAGGTGGTCAACTTAAAGTCTACGTCTACCATGGGCCAGGTCGAACATCCGATTGTCGGGATCTGTCCAAATATGATGTGGTCATTACTACTTTCTCGACTGTCGGTTCCGAATATTCCAAGCAGTGCAAAGCGGAGGAGAAGGCTGCTGGTGACGCTGGAAGCTCTGGATCCAGTGATGTCGAAGCGCTCGATTCTACTGGATCATCAATTAGCAGCAAGAAGTCGAAGCCTGTGCGCAAATCGAAAGCGATCGAAGGGGCAGACAATTCGAGTATATTGCAGAGGGTCGAGTGGTTCCGCATTGTACTTGATGAGGCTCAGTAAGTCGCTGTCATTTCTAGCAAGATGATTGCTTAGGATGCCCGGGCTTTACAGCATGATCAAAGAGCACACCACGATACAAGCTCGCGCCTGCTGTGATCTTTCAGCTGAGCGAAGAGTCTGTTTAAGTGGAACACCACTACAAAATAGCTTGAATGACCTGTTCTCGCTGGTCAAGTTCCTGCGATTCGAGCCATTTACAGACCGGTCCATTTGGACGCAATATATCGGTGCGCCTGCCAAGGCTGGCGATCAGCTGGCCGTCTCGCGCTTGCAGCTCCTCGTTCGCCATGTTGCGCTGCGAAGAACGAAACAAACCACCGATGCGAACGGCAAACCGATCCTCGATTTACCGCCAAAGAAGGATTTGCATGTCTTTGTCGATCTTGATGAGCAGGAGAAGGCCTTCTATACCTCGCATCATCATCGCTACAAGTCTGACTTTTTGGCCAACTCGAAGAGCGACACTTTGATGAAGAACTACGCTTCGATTTTACAAGAGCTACTTCGGCTACGACAGATCTGTGTGCACATGGCTCTCGTTCAGGACAGCGAAGATGCAGCCAAGCTCGGGTGCAACGACGACCCGGTCGCGCTAATCCAAGAGCATGGCATCAGCAAGTCTCGAGCAGTCGCATTGTTCAACTTTCTGCGCGACACTGATGGGGCGCAATGCGGCGAATGCGGCGGCGAGTTCACTCAAATTAGCTCCGATGCAATACCCGATATCGATCCAGATGTCGCAGAAGGTCAACCGAAACGCAAAGGCAAGAAGCCAAAGACCGAGACCGGCGCATCGCAGCTTACGCCTGTGCAAATACCTGTTCTCACTCGATGTACACATATCTACTGCCTCCAATGCTTCCAAAGTTCCGTCTGTTCTACTTTTCCGCGGACGGTCACAGCGGAAGAGCGCGCGACATGTCGACAGTGTCAAGCAGACATCACACCAGTGGCTGATGCGATAGCGTTAGCCGCAGCTGATCTTTCGGTCGCTCCTGAGTCTTCTGTTGGTCTGAACAAAAAGGAGAAAGAAAAGCAGAGGCGGACTGTGCAGCACAGTAGTAAGATACGGTCAGTCCAATCTCATGATTCGTTATTTTCAGACTGATGACAAGCGTTGTTGTTGACAGCGTACTACTTGGCGACCTCCTACCTTTCTCACAAGCCAACCCCATGAGCGATAACCATGTCAACGGCTTTGGTGAAGATCCAGCCTCTTTCGATACAATGTCAGAAGAGAATGTAGATATACCTAGACGAGGCGATGTAGTCAAATCGGTCATCTTTTCGCAATGGACCAAGCTGCTAGACCGGTAAGTCTGCACAAGTTTTGCTGCTTTACTGTAGCTAGACATTGATGCGGATTTACAGGGTCGGAGATGCTCTGGACGAATGCAATATTCAATCAGCCAGGCTCGATGGCTCGATGAAGCGAGAAGACCGTAATCGCGCGATGGAGACTTTTGGTGCAGATCCGCGGTGTGAAGTCTTGCTTGTGTCATTGCGAGCAGGTGGCATGGGGTAATTTATAATTCTCAGCCCATTTGTTCACATTGCTGAGTCTCGTATCACAGTCTGAATCTGACGATGGCAAATCGGGTCTATCTGATGGTAAGCATCTTATTTATGGCTGAACGATTCGGTCTAAAGACGAGAGTAGGAACCGTTCTGGAACCCAGCAGTCGAGAACCAAGCGACAGATCGAATTCATCGTCTTGGACAACGTCGACCCGTCAAAATCACGCGCTACATTGTCCGAGATTCAATCGAACAAAACATGCTCGAAATCCAAAAGCGCAAAACGGATCTAGCCAATCTTTCCGTCGGCCAGACCTTGACCAAGAAACAACTGGCGGAGAGAAGAGTGACGGATCTGAAGATTCTGTTCAAGTAATTCTGATGTGTGTTGTAAAGGTGTATGATAGCAGCAAGGGGTAAAAGTGTATACAATTGCATTGTCCTATAGTTTCTCTTCTAGCGGCCTGCGCATGAATCGATTCCCTCTACCAGGGTGGGTGATCAGTGGAAAGGTTCAGCAGTATGATTAGGCATACAATCTGGTAAAGAACGGGTTGAAACGAAGTCCCACTGTGCTTGCTAGCGGTGGAGCAAGCCAGACACAGAGTCCAATCCGAACAGGCTATCGTAGCATTAGCAATCTAGCTACCACAGGATGTTGAAACTGCTCACCAGCAGAACCTAGCACGCAATCAGAGACGGAGCAGAAGAAAGTTGGAAGAAGCCCACCTTAATAACTAGATACGCAGCAACAGCATTCGCCGTTGTCTCTAAAGCCTTATCGCCCACCCTTTCAACCTGCTCTTCCGCCTCGCTGGCCTTACTATACCCGAACCATCCTTTCCGTTTACCTACCCTTGCGATATACTCTTCCGAATCCTGAATCCAAGAACCCAGAGTGCCCTGCGACGACTTGCAATAGTCGACTATAGATCGACCGACAGAGAGGTCCGAGTATTGAAAGACTGCGAACAGCGCAAGGAGGGGAGGGAAAGCGGTCAGTTCATGTAGTATCAAGAAAGCTACAGGGGCCACATAAGATGAAGACGAGACATATAGCAAGGGAAGCTGACAGCCTATTAACGTCGCTGGATTCGCATTTGGATGTTTTGCTCGCAAGCGATTCACTTGTCGCTGAACAAAGGTCGTTTGCTGCTTGCGCGGGAAGGTGTGCTGCTTTCGGACTCGCCGAAATGACCGCAACATGTCAGGAAGAAATTAATGACGCGCAGTTGTTTTGGCTCAAGGCAACGATGGCTGAAGTGGAAGATGATTGTCAGGCTCAGGCCTGCTCGCTACAGTCAGCTCGATCCGCGTCTCATACATCAGGCAGCTGACGAGGCGAAAGGACATGTTTGAACAAAAATACCTATGCGCCCGATAAATGCGACAAGCATGTCAAGGAACTCTACCTGTGCTGCGCGAGAATGTACAAGAAGAACCCTAAAGCGGACTTTCCTGCCTGTCCTATCGAAAGCGCGGTCAAAGCAAAGCTGGATAAGCTGAATGTGGACTATGCGACGACGTAGAAGAGTTGAAGAGGATGTACTGTTCGAGGCGTTGGCAGGGAGAGGTGGACGGCATGACGCTGCATTGAGCCAGGTCGGTACTCTCCATCCGCTGACCAAATGAGACTTATAGAAAGAGCAGGTTTGCGGCTTAAGTCACGGCAAGGCCATTGAGCAGTTCTCATAGGGTAAAGTCTCACAATGTAGATTTTTAATAATGACAGCATGCAACTGCGCTTGTCAAGAGTACTCTGGCGCAGGTCCAGTATAAAAGGCCCAGACACATTTGACCAGGAAGAGCGGATCAAACATGATCAGAGGAGTGTCGAGCATAGTGAGCACTTTGAGGAGATGAGCGCCGAGCTTTCCAGAAGAGTCCTTGCAAGATAGCCGTTAGTTTCGAATGAGCAACAAACAAGAGGACTCACTCTGAAAGAAGCTTGGAATACAAACCATTGAAACTTGCGCATAAAGCTGCCGCAAGAGTGTTGCTCTCCTTTAACCGGTTTCGTAACAGTATTTGCATAGTCCATGATTTTGGTCATATCAAACACTGCAACGTTATGTCAGTCGCAGACTTGCTGTCGAGCGGCATGACTCACTGCCATTCAATCGAGAGGCATGTAAGGGCAAGAACTGAGCTACCAAGTTTTCAGGCACACTTGGCTCCTGGCTGTGCTTCCGAAAGACATGATCCAAAGTCAAAGCATCGATCAAGGCCTTTGAGCAACCCTGCGTTTACTGTCAGCAGTGTCTCTAGCTGGAACGAGCGAATATGATTTACCTGGCCAAAGACTGGATTGAGGCGCAGGGTCGCGTCTCCAGCAGGAATGTAGTTTCGAGGTAGATCTTTGGCAAGGAATTTCATATTGTAGCAGGCGCCCAAGTTGACCTGCTAGCTGATGAGCACTTTCAAGGAATTAGAGTGAAGCTACGCACTGTTCTTGGTGTATGAAGAATACCCTCATTTTCTGCTTCGTACGCGTCCCAGATCATCCCCATCATTTTGCGAGACCAGGGCAGGTGAGCGTGTGATGCCGTCATGATACGCAACTCTTCCAACGTTCTTGGCGCATTATCGGCACCTTCAACAGTAATAGCGCCGCCCCTGACTACACCCTGACCAATGTTCTGGAAGAGTGTTGCATCGCATCCGCCTCCCTGATCGAAGGATGCTCCGAGATTACCAAGCTCTTCAAAAGATACAGGTAAGCCGGCTTCTGCGTTGAGCTTATCGATTGTCTCTGGCGTCAGAGTCCAATCCCAACTATCCCGATGTCAGCTGAAGGATGAATCGGGTGTCAGACAAGCTTACGTGGTATAGCGCAAATAGGGAGTATAATCACTCTCCTCTGGCATGGCATAGCCAAGCTTGCGCAACCACTTTAAGCCAACCTGAGCTGGTCCACTAGCATCGACCAACAATGAACAAGGCATAGAGTTTGTGCTGCCGCTAGCTTGACGGTATTCGACCTCTTGCACTTTTCCGCCGTTCGAAGACATGAGCATACCATTAGCGGTCGCGTGAATGGTCTGAACATTCGGGCAATCTTGATTAACGAGTTTTCGGAGCGTCGTTTCGAATGTTTCCCTTCCCATACTGAGGGTTATCCAATCGGCGGGACATTGATCGATCGGCACACTGCGTAGAAAACCCCTGAAGCGATATAAAGCAGCTAAAGGTAGCGGTTTGGCGAAACTAGGTGGTACTTAGCTTGAGGGGTGATTTAGTTGGGACGGATAGCTCACATGACACCAGAGTTTACGCATTCTTTCTCGAAAGATGGAAACAGTTGCTGCAGACCTTTGCGTAGGATAGGTAAGAAAGCATGTATTTGATCCCATTGTGGGAGCCTTGTTCTCTTGATAGCCGGATCCGTCGAGACCTCTTCAGCTTCAATGATGGACACCTCCTCAAAGTGATCTTGTAACTTATCAGCTCGGACCTTTCTGAAAGAATGCGTGATTTACCGCTGAGAACTCTTGCCATGCAAAGTCCAGTTATCGATCCTCCTACAATGATGGCACGGCCTGGAATCCGTTCATCTGGCTTGCGAGGTACACCAGCCTGTTGTATATCGGCCAGAGCGGTGAAGTTGACGAGGATGTAGCGTTTGAATCGGTGCCAGGCAAGCGCAGCCAATGGTATCACTAACAACGAGATATACAGCATCATGCTGGTTTGAAAGAAGATTGTGATAAGAAATGGCGACGCACGGAGCACGCGCTTGGGCTGTCCGCATACTGAGGAAGAAGATGAAAGATGTGATGTAATCAGAACTCCTCCAGAGACAGGACTATGCAGTCACAGTGTATATTTGGTGCGCTCAGTAGACTGAGCACCGATGTGATAGTCCATGTGGTGAGGCAGGCTGACGCAAATGACACTTGCTTGTACTGTATCACTATGATGACTCGCTATGAAGGCCACTGCAGTATAGTACTGCAGGCAGTGATCAAGGAGGCTTGAACTGATCATGACAGAGCGAACTGCGACATGCATGACCCTCTGAAGAAAAATTATCCAGCAAGACTTGTGTTCAGCGGCCATGGCCAAAACGAAAGAGAAAAAGAGCAAGGACGAGTCTAAAAAGCCCAAGAAAGGCAAAGAAGTCGAGAAAGCAGTGCAGCCTGTTCCGATCAAGGCAGCAAAGAAAGATGATGCGCTGTTGAAGGAAATTATCGAGTTGGGCGGAACAAAAGAGGATCTGGCGCTGGTAGCAGGTTTAGACTCTGATGCAGAGCAAGATGGAGCTGTTGCGAGTGGTAGCAACACCAAGAAAGCCAAATCTCAAGAGGTTCGTTCATGTTACAAGTGTTTTTATATATATTTTTGGGCATGTCGCTCAGCTGTGCTATGTTCGATAGAAGCTGGCTGCCAGTGAATTGAGCAAATTCATTTCTGGATTGGGATTCGACGCCATTCAGCGAGAAGATGTCGAGTCTGAGCAGGAAAATGCAGACACAGAGCTTGAAGAAGATTCAGAGGAGGAAGATTCTGAGCCCTCTGAAGTTGAAGAAGAGACGCCTGCCATAGCTGCACCTGTTCCTTCAGCACCTGTTGTTCCACCTAAAGCAGCAACGCAAGCTCCTCCATTGCCGAACGGATGGTTGCTTGCACCGCAACCTTTATGGCACGCTGTAGAACTACCTCAACTACCAACCGCACCAGATTCTTTCTCTTTGACTGTCTCAGCAGCACTAGAGAAGAGAGCGAACGAACTTCTCACTCAAGCCGGGACGCAATACACTGACTCGCTCTCACCGAAATCCAAAGTCTCTTATGCGGAAGAAGCTGCTGCTACTCTTTCTAGAGCAGACAAATCCTTCATCATCACCATCCTTCAAAGCGGCACTTCTTCAGACAAGCTCTCCGCTTTGACTCTACTCGCATCTTCTTCCCCGGTACACTGCACTGCGTATTTATCCCAGCTACTTGCGCTCTGCGGTAAGAAGAACAGAGAAGAGAGCACCAAAGCCCTCCGTTCCGTCGTCGATTGGCTAAAAGGACAAGGTCTGCCTGGTGATCGGAAACTCAAGTGGTTTGCGGATCAAAAGCTCAGGGATGTCGCTTGGGTCAAGGAGAATCCGAAAAAGGCTAAACTGGCGCCGAATGTTGCGGATCAGTATCTGTTGCTTTGGGCGTTTGAGCATTGGTTGAAGAAATGGTATCTTGATTTGCTGAGGGTGATTGAGGTGAATCCACTTCTCGTTCTTTTGGTTTTAGAGCTCACATTGGTGCTAGACTATGGTCAACGATCCGCTGCCTTTCATTCGAACGCAGATGGTCGGTCATCTGTACAGTCTGCTAACGGACAAGCCGGAGCAAGAGCACAATCTGCTCATACTTTTGGCCAATAAACTTGTATGTCTACCTCTTCTGTCACTCTACGAGCTGTTAAACGATGTGGGTACATGCAGGGAGACACTAACCGCCCTCTCGCCTCACTCGCTTCATACAACCTTCTTCAACTCCTTCAAACCCACCCAAACATGAAACCCATTGTGATTCGAGAAGTAGCAGGTCTGGTACTCAAACCGGCTCCATCAACGAAAGACGACTCTTCAACTCGAAAGCACGATCACGCGCGCTATTACGGTCTCATCACCTTGAACCAAATCATGCTCGCTAAAAGAGAAACGGCAGTAGCTGGCAAACTTATTGAAGTCTACTTTGAGGTGTTTGGTGATATACTGAAAAGGATTGATGCTGTCCGAATGCCGGATGAGCCAAAGAAGAATGCGAAAAAGGGAAAAAAGGAAGACAAGAAGGAGTTGGCTGCCAAGGCGGAATTGGAGGAAGAAGGGGATAGCAAGCTTTTGGCGGCAGTCTTGACTGGCGTGAACAGAGCATTCCCTTTCGCTGATTTGGAAGAGACAATGTGAGCTTGGTCTGATCTACTCGGGATTGAATTTGACCTGTTAGCAGTATGCGCGAACGCATGGATACGCTATTCAAAATCACTCACACCGGCTCATTCAATGTCTCTGTTCAAGCTTTATCGCTCATCTTCAATGTCGTTAATTCGAAGAACGTATGTTCACGCTCGAACTATGTCTGAATCTAGCTGAATCGAGTGACAGTCCACCTCGAGCAGATTTTACAGCGCTCTATACGCCTCTCTCCTCGATCCTCGGCTTGCAGACTCTTCAAAGCAAACTCTATACCTCAACCTTCTTTTCCGCGCTATCAACATTGACACTTCCATGAATCGGATCATGGCATTCGTCAAGCGTCTGCTGCAGACTCTTTCAGCTCACTCTACTCCGTACATCATCGGATCGCTGCATCTGCTTGGCGAGGTATGTCTGTTCGATCCTTTGCGTGATCACGCTCAGAAAGCGTGCGATATACAGCTTTTCACAAGCAAACCAGCTTTATCAAGCATGCTATCTCAGCCAGAAGATGAAGATCAAACCGAGACGTTCAAGGATGTGCCAGAAGTCGATGACGCAAAATCGTCTTCTGACGAGCAAGACAGCAAAGAAGCAGTCGAAGCAGGCAAGATCGTGGCCAATAGTCGCTCGACAGCATATGATTGGCGTAAACGAGATCCTGTCTTTGCCAATGCTCAGACCACTTGTCTCTGGGAACTGGTCGGCTACTTGAATAGCATTATGGTCATTGCTAATACTGCATTGTTCCAGGTGCCGCTGTTGCAACACTTTCACCCATCAGTCCGATCGCACGCTGCAGAACTTCTCGCACACCGGCAACTGTCCACAACACAAGACCTTGAGCAGCACACACTAACCCACTTCCTCGACCGCTTCGTCTACCGAGATCCAAAGAAAGCTGGCGCTATGCGTGGTGTATCTGCTATGCAACCCGCTGCAGCGGGTCACGATCGGACCGGCAGAGTACTCTTGCGGAAAGGAACCGGCTTGGCGAAAGACGAACAAATGAATGCAGAACAGTTCTGGCGCAGAGACACTGCAGACGTCCCTCCTGATCAGGTGAGATCCGCATACTGACAGCAAGACTTCAGCTAAGGCGTTTTGCAGGTTTTCTTCCACAGCTACTTCGTCAGCAAACACGGCAACGCGGATGCGATGCAGTCGAAAGCAGAAGTGAGGCGAAGCAAGAAGCGGGACAGAGAAGGCAGCTCAGAAGCAGAAGATGTCGAAGATGGAGATCCAGCAGACGCGAATGCCTCCGACCTAGGCTCGGATGGAGAGGACGAAGTCTGGAGAGCGATGAAAGCCAGCATGCCCAAACCAGATATGGACGATCTCGACGATGAGGATGATCCGGAACTGGACGACGATGACGAAGACATTTCCCTTGATATGTCGAGTGATGAAGAAGTGCTGGAAGAGCCGACAGCGGAAGCACAGCAAGACAGCGATGACGATGACGGCTTCGAAGGCTTTGCCGAAGAGCCGACAGATCTACTCGATAGCGACGTCGATATGAATGTCATGCTCGGCGGCTCGGACGATGAAGCAGATCAAGGGGAAACGGGCAAGGACGACTCGAGGAAACGCAAGAAGCGCAAACTCAAGCACCTTCCATTATTCGGCTCTGCAGAAGATTACGCCAAGCTTCTGGGTGATAGTGATGATGAGGACATTTGATGTTGCCATTTTTCTAATGAACCTTGTCCCTTCACTCCGAGTCCGAGTCGTGTCTTCTGGCTCTCTGTCTGTCTGCAGTCCGGATCGCTCTCTTTACAAAAGGTCTCGCTTTGCTAGCAAATTCACAAGATCATTGGCCATCTGAATATCATTGAAGGCATGCATAGTATTGATTACATCATAGAGCCAGTCGCAATCACACCAGAGTCTTTCACCGGCTTGCCTCTCGCCTCATATATCGAGTCCAGACGAATAACATGGCCGAAACGGTGATAAGGGAGAACATCAGTGATCCTCCAAAGATAATAGCACTGCTCCACAGTCAGCATGGCGAGTAAGAAAGGTTACAAGAGACCTGACTAGTAGGTCCAGAAGTTTCCAGAGCGAATCATAGACTCCCTCATGACTTGAACAGCGATTGTCCACGGTAGCACCCACACTCAAGCACGATGAACAATGGCCAGGAAAAAAAAGGAACTACTCACATAGATTAGAAAGCAGACTGTTCGCTAGATAAAGGTGTGGTTTGGTAGCCGTAAGGATTGTAGCAAGCAGAGCTGATGTCGCATAGCCGACCTGAGCGCCTCATTATTCTTACGCAGGTTCGCGAATTGGATGGACGTACGCAATAGCACCAGTCGATACTTCTCCAGATTTCTTGAGTGATTCTCGATACTTCGTCCGACTCTGCAACAGCCTCGTATCAAATGCGATCTCTTATAGCGCAATGTGAGCACATGTACCTGACAGCCAATGCGCAAAAGGACGGATCAAAACAACAGATAACAGAACACACAGCACAACTTCAATGCTGAACGCTATAGCTGCGCCAAGGACGGCAGGTTTGGCGATGTCTAGAGCCAGCGTAAGCGATGGCGACGCATCAAGGTGACACTGACAGTACAGATCTTTGTATCTAGCTCCCTTGATCTGCTGCATTTGCCATGATCCGTAGCGGTGCGCAACGTGAACAACAGCCGTGATTTCAAGAGTTTGAACAGGAACCATGATGATTCCCCATCGGATAGTACTGTGTAATCCGTTGTAGCTGTGCAGATGTGAGGGAAGAGTAAGCCTACTTGAAGACGCCAAAAGCAGTAGCCCAATCTGTCCCTAACCCGACAATCGTGTGCACTTGCCATAAATACAAAGCATTGCGAATCGCCGATTCGATAAAGAACCAACTACCCGCTTTGGCTAGAACGAGTAAAGATTGACCGGAGAAGAACTTGACGCGCAGGGAAGAGCGCTTTGACAAATGTTTGATGCTGTAGATAAAGTAGGCAAGTCCGGCGATCGTTCCGAGGGAATCGCAAGCCAGACGAATAGCTGCTTGTGTATTGACTGTTGGATTGATGCGAGACGGTCTGAAGGTCGACAGGAAACACAAGTCGAGCACAATGTTGCCCAAGATCGTCAAGGCAGAGATCAAGAGCGGGACATCTGGTCTATCGAGAGATCGAGTTGCCGCAGCTAAAGCCGTTGAGGTAGCGCCGAAGAAAGACCCAAAGGCACCAATTCGAACGTATTGCACGCTTTCTGAGGCGATTGCTGCTGGAACGAAAGCATTCGCAAATTGCTCTGCGGCCCCAATAAAGCAGATTGATAAGATGAGGCCGAGGAGCATTTGGAATATGAGAAGAGTACAAGAAAGGGTGAGGCGATCTTCTAAAGCTCTTCCTGCTCTATTGCCAATCTGAAGGCAGCGTCAGCATTGCAGACTTTTGCGAATGTCAAATACGTACGATCAAGTATGCAGCTCGCGGAAGACCTTCATTGATGACCTCAGTTACGGTAGAGGCGTCTGTGTCAATGCCTGTCAAGTCAATCACGTGCACAAGTAAGCACGAACAAGTGTAGCTATCTGTCGTCGCAACAACAGAAGCATCGACATTGGCAATCCAAAGTTTGGACAGAGTGCCATATAAAGCAGGTAAAAGAAAGGTTACGAAGTTGATAGCGAGAGCGCCCAGAAAGCTGTTCGGAATGAGCTGGTACTCAAAACAGGACAGGCATCGGGCGAACGTAGAGCGAGAAAAGAGCTTCCGACCAGCCGCGCTGTTCAGAGTGTCTTCTTCCAGGAGGTACGGGTATTGCACAGCACTGTCCTGCGCAATACCCGCATCATCGATTTTGGGGGACTGCACTTCATCAATCTTGGACATCTCGCAAGTTCAGATGGCTGCTCTGAACACAAGCCAGCAGGCGAAGGACATGGCGTGGGGCCAAAGACACAATTTAGCCGCAGCACTATAGCCAGCGTTTTTTTGATGATAAGCTTGCTTGACCGCAAGACAGTCGTGCTTCTGAAGATCCTTCGTTGGTCTATTCTATTTAGCTGTGGAAATCGCGGCGTGCGATCGTGGTTCGAGAGAAGATGGTTCGTTGATTTCCTTCACAACATGAAGTCTATGGCCAGGTTGGTAGAAATTTGCCATCGTTTCATAATCATTCACTCAGCTCTACTGTACAAGAGACTTGATCTAATTGCAGTATCTTACAAGCAGCACGATGACTTGCTGTCGACTTGTTCATGAATGTGCGAAGCTCTGGACTCTTGCCTTGCCTTTCCTATCCTTGCTTCTTCTCTTTCTTCTGTGTGGTGCTTTTCTCTCTTCGCGTCATGTGATGAGCTCTCGTCTTTCTTCTGCTTTCTCAATGCAAATTGCGAACGATGATTCACCGTGGGTATCGGTTGAATCTCTTGGCGAATGCGCTGAATAAGCAGGGCACCGTGCAAGTGGATCCACATCGGCAGCGGTCTTGAGGCCAACATTACGCTTTGCCGTCTAATGAGATCCACAAGGGCAGAGTAAGGGCAGGCAGAGAGCGGTAGAAGTAGAGTCGGCAAGCAGGCAAGAACGGGAGGACCTCCACGAAGTCTAAATTGTCCCCGGCATGGTAATTGCTGAAAACGCGCTAAAATGCAGGATCGAGGTACCAAAGGTAGCTTGCCATGCCTTCGTGACTTCATACTTGCAACGCCCACCTGCTGCGCATTCGGCTGTCCCCGCAAGACTTGGCCTGACTTATCACAATCGTCGCCGCCAGAGGCAGAACTCAAAGTGTGAAAAGCCTGGCGACCCTAACTTTGCCCAATCGGTTTGCTTGATATCCTCTTATGCTACGACAGATGTGTTGGATCCTGTAAGCATAACCTTAACTATCTCTGGTCTCTGCACGTGAAGCCCCAGATCCGCCGAATAGCCCTTTCTGCAGAAAAGCGCATTTGTCCGACTTCTATATCAAGCCTGCGGTACAACACTCAAGCACGTCTACGCCTTCATTGTTCAAGACGCTTCAGCCAAATTCAGCCTGCCGCAAAGTTGCATAGAGCGCCACTTGCCAGTAAAGACCCGAAGCGACCTTCTTATAAGACCTAAAGCCATTCAAAAACCGCTTTCGATAGATTCACATCTTGGGCCCGTTTCTCCATTCCCCGTTATCTCGCCCTCTCGGTTCAGAACAGCATCCAGCAAGCCAAAAGAGACTGTGTTCAGCACAGGGTGATTGCACTAGGCTATAGTACACCGGACAGCCCGACTTACATGAGCTGCACCGCTTCTCTTCAATAGTCCGACCTCAGCTGCTTTTCCAGTCATGGCTCCTCCAGATGCTATGAAACCTACCTTTCGCGGCTTTGTCGATACAACTCATGACGCTCTGGTGCTGCTTGAAGCCTGCAATCAACAACAATGTGATCGTGTGACCAGGCGTTTGCAAGAGAAGGAAAGGTCTGAAATCACTTCGGGCTCGGTCTATGTTTTTGACGAGAACGAGTCAAGAATCAAGCGTTGGACGGATGGCAGGATGTGGAGCCCTTCGCGGATCTTGGGCAACTTTCTGGTGTATCGGGAATTGGACAAGCGAACTGTCGATGAGGAATCTATCAACAGCGCAGCATTAAGTCGAGCGGAAGAAGAACGCCTCTAGTAAGTCAGCCCTCACTCAATAGAGTAACCATGCTGAGATCGACATTTCAGCGGGGGCACAACAGACGAAAGCAATCCTCGATCAGGCCGTACTCGCGAGCGCTCCTTGGTTGGCTCCCTTACCTCGTCCTTCAAGTTCAAGAAGAACGGTCTGGTCAAAAAGACCATCAGTAACGGCACTCTTCATCTAGTCTGCTACTATTGCGTCGATGACGTGCTGGAAGGTCGCCTCCGCACTCCCTCTTCCTTACCTGAACTGCTCGCCTTCTCCATATCGGCCTCTCTACTCGATCCATCTATATTCCGCGTGCCGCCAAAAATCGATCACCTACCCGACGGAACACCAGTCTTTGTGGCCGAACGCGATGAAAATGCGCCGCCTCGACCTTCGACAGCAAGGTCCTCTTTCGCAAGCTCATCCTCACTGATATCGCCAATCGACACCAGTCTCAGCAACACGTCTGCTGACTATTTCAGCTTTACAACTGACGGTCCAAGCTCGGCAAACTCCTCTGTGTCGTCTGGCGAACTGAGAAATGGGTCTGCGGGATCTGAATCTTACATCTCGCCCCGTCTTCCACTCAACTCCTCTGCTTCTGCTCGAATACACACCGTCTCCGGCGGACCTGCTCGGTCGACCAGTTCTCGAGTACGTCACAATCCGTACGGGCCAAGAGGAAGTGCCAATGATCAGCTGCTTGCTCCTGGTAATGTCCCTGTCTCAGACTTTGGGCAAAGACTCATTCTATTGGGTCTAGGCTATGAAAGTCGATATGATCAGCCGCGGTATTCAGACAGCTATTCAGCATCGCAGCCTTTCCAGCGCAGCCCAATGCATCCGAGCAACGAACCAGCGCCAATTTCTCCCGCGTCTTCTACTTTCGCATACAATCCACCACCGCCCGCAAACGAACCAAACTTCAGTACCATGGCCGAATACGACTTTCCGCCGCCTCGGAACAATAGCATAGCTACCAGTCGACCGTATACTTCATACGATACGCTCACAACCGGTAACAGCCATCATGCGCCAGACTTTATGCGGTCATCTTCGTCTTCCGGGCCAAGTCGAGAACGCTCTTCTACCGGGCCGAGCTTGGGATTCTTGCGGCCGCCACAAACTTCAAATCATCATCAGACATGGATTCCTGATTGTGGCATGCTGCTGGGAGCTCCCTCTTCACTGGAAAACGTGCCGGAGACCGTGTCGTACGGTCATCCCAACTACACGAATGATCGGATTTCCCTGCAGCAGTATGGCACGTATAATTCTCACAGCGCAAGGCAGAATTACACATCGCCTTTCTTTACCAATTCGCCTGCTCCCAGTCACGCCGTGCCACCACCACAAGCGAGACCCCTGTCGCCTAGAACTGCTGCTCCGCCGACTTCGCCATTCTTCTACAATTCGCCCGGTCCAACAGAGTCGCCAATACGACCGCCTATACCTTATCCCTCAGACCATTATTACACTCAATACGCCCCTTCGCGAACAGCGGAGCAGCCCCAGCTGCCTCGTATGGTCCAGCCCATACCAGTTTACAGTCAACAGCACAGGCAGCGGCAACCTCAGCGATTGGAGCAAGAGGTGGAAACAAGTTCGCCGTATATGGCGCATTCTTCAGTACCAGTTTGGTTACAGCAGCAGCAGCATGCGGTTGGTCGTTAGTCATTTTTGGTCATCGTTCAAGCAAACAAGGGTCCGTACATACAGAGGCGATTTATAATCTAGGCGAGTTGTAAGATAGTTGAGTAGGGTGTAAGTAGCACAGGAACATGCATAACAAGGTGTATATAACTTCGCTTCGAATCGTCACCTAAGCATTTCCTGCAAGCGGCCATCTTCCTCGACGAGTCTGCGCCTGGTGTATGCCCTACATACCTTCAATATGAATGGGACCGAGCAGCAGCGCGAACCTGCAGCGCAAGCTATGGACCTTTTGATCAGCTCTGGGCAATGGCCTCGGTAAAGTCTGTCCTACCTGCTGTTGATCCAACTGACGTGTCTGCGTAGACTACAGCGACTGCTACAGGCCAGACTACGCGAATGTGGCTGGGATGATTCCGTTAGAGGTAAGCCTCTTGCACTTTCGAGCTGGCATTTATGCTGATGCATTTGGCAGCTTTCGCTCAAGGTCCTTAGTTTCTACCTATCACTCATCCTCGTACTAATCCGATGAGCAGACAAAGCGCGGGAGTCAAATAACCTAACGCTGAAAGGGCTGTTGGCAGACATTGGTCCGCATGCTCAAAGTGAGTTTTAGCTGCTCTCAGTGAAGTTTATCTGACTGAGAATCTCAGGGAGCGTGCCTCCTGAGGTCAGAGCAGAGATATTGGGCATCATCAAGGCGTTTGTCGAAAAGGTATGTCTTCAGCTGACAGGTTCAAATCTTCATGCCAATCTCCTACGCGTGCAGAATGTAGCAGAGGCATAGAGCATCACGGTTGCAGATTGTACAGATACCATTTCATGTGCATAAACACTTTTATTCCCTAACATCACTTTGTGCCATATCCAACTCCGTCCCAGTTATACCGATAACGATCTGCTCGTCTGCCTGTGAACTCCCATTGCAGATTCTTCATCACCGTATTCTGAACACAAAATGAGCGACTTTTCGGTTGACAAGGACAAAAGCTAACTTTGTCATTCGTCGAGGAACCGTAAAGTGATTTGAATGCGGCCAGCGTGAGGTCAATTGAACCTGGTCGACGTATCCAGAGTGGATCGAACCCATCGACAAGATAGAGAAGAGCCTGCTTTCCGCTGTCAGGATTGGTTGCGAGCACTTCGAGTCCCTGTGAACCGATTGTGAGTCGAGCACGCTCTAATTCGCGATGAACACTCACGCAGTAAGCTGTAGCTGCTTTCGGCAGGTCCCAGCCATAGTTGTTGAGCATTATTGAGACATCAGGCGCAACTGGAACACACATGAGCTCGTTTTTGGATTCTTGGCTGTAGACTTACAGCCCATCCAATCGTCCTTGTAGGATAGTTGACACCAAGATCGACCGTTCGTGTCATCCGCGGGGTTTCTCGTTCGAAACCAACTGCCTATACCGCTGTTCATTCCTCTGAATCCCCAAATGCCCAAATTGTCAAGTGAAACCCAAAGGAATTCAGACCAGCTATCAGAAGTTGGCGCAGGAGGTGCAGCTGTAGTCTGGATGCTAGTAGAAGTCGCTGCTGGTGTACCTGACCCGGAAGCTGTTATTCGTTCATCAGTATCAATCAAGCGCTTTCGGGAGCGCGACGTACTTTGAACACAGTAGGCTTTCCCAGCCCATAGATTCGTACAGGTAGCATCGATTTCCGGATTCAAAGCTCGAAATTGCGCAAAGGTGATGCCATTGGCTGAGCAGACCGCGTTGCAGGTTTGACCACTTTGAACAGTGTAGGTCTTTGTACATTGAGACTTGCTTGGCTGGCTCGTCGTCGCTTCTGTTATGGTAGTAGATTGTGTGGTTGGTGCAGGATCAGAAGTCATCGTTGTTGTGGCGACTTCTCGACTTGTTTGTGAGGTGACAATCGTTGAAGGGGAAGGAATAACCAAAGTGGTTTTAGTTTCGACAGAAGCTTGTTTGGGTCCTATTGCGACGTGATTAGTTAAGCTTCAGTACAGTGAAGCAGAATGCGTTCACCTGCTACACAGTAGGCCTGCCCAATAAAAAGATTTCTGCAAGTAGCATCAATAGCAGTATTCCACAAGCGAAAGTCTTCGAAAGTAGCGCCATATCGGCTGACTACAAAGTTGCAAGTGTTGCCAGGCTTGACAGTGTAGAAGCGGGTGCAGCCCATTCTATGTTGGATCAGTAGCGATCAACATAGTCTGCGCAAGCAAACATACGAGGTATTGATTGTTCCACTAGCTAAACCCCTTGCTTCTATAAGATGTGGGAGAGCAGCAGCAAAGTTTGCGCCGCAAAGAAATAGGCAGAGAGCAACCAGGCTCAGAGAAAGTTTGTTCATCGTACCAGCCGACAAGATTGAAAAAGACGAAAGAAGAAAGAAAAGCGATGCACAGCAACGTATGAGAAGAAGAGATATCAGAGAAATTGCAGCACTTTCATGCTATGACTTTTTTGAGACAAGTCGACGCGCCATCTTACCCGAATCCCTTTTGGCGATAATACAAGTAGAAGGATGGCTCGACGAGTGCGTCACATAGCACGTAGCAAGATAGGCAAAGCATTGGCATACCAGTATGAGGCAGCGGTATCGTAAAAATGTCATGTCATGGCCTCTTGTCACTTGCGACCGCGAAGGATGTCGTTCGATATCAACTGGTCCCTACTTGACAGTCAACTTGCAGACAAGGTTGTCGACTTCCTCAACACAGCGTTTGCGAGCTCGCCATTGCCTTCCTTTCTTGGGCCCATTTCCGTGCAATCAGTCTCCTTTGGCGACACAGAGCCGAATGTAGAGCTTGTGGACATCAGAGACGTCTGGCCAGACTATGCAGAGGAAGATGAGCGAGAGCAAGACGACCCAGAGCTGTTTAGGCAGCACTATTTGGCTCAACACTTCGTCGAACGAGGCGAACACAGACTGCCTCACGAACAAGATCAGGATGCCCAACACCAGCAGCCGCAATCTATCCCAGACCCATCTGTCCAACTGCACTTGCGCGTAGCATACTCGGGAACCCTTCGTATTGCTCTGAAGACCTCTCTCATGGTCAACTACCCAAATCCATCTTTTATGGCCCTGCCTCTGTCGCTCGCAATCACTGGTCTCGCCTTTGATGGTATATTCATCTGCGCTTTCGACGGACCAAACAGAAAAGTACATGTTTCGGTGCAAGAACCAGAGAATGAAGAGACTACAGAAGATGTAGGGAACACAAGCGAGTTCGGGAGAGTGTGTGATCGGATCTTTGCGGATTTGGCATTGGAAAGTGAATTGGGAGATGCGGAAAAGCATGTTTTGAAGAATGTGGGCAAGATTGAAAAGGCTTTGCTCGAACAGGCTCGTAGCGCACTGACAGTCAGTCATACCAGGTCTGTATCGCGCTGTAAACTCATCCGCGTGTCTAGGCGGAACTCATTTGGCCAGCTTATCAGACTATTGCTTATTGATACGGTCGATCTGCGGTCTGATCTGCAGCCTTCGCCATGGCCGTGCTCCTGTGGCCAAGCTCTTCAGCTACGGTTCTAAGCGTACAGAGGCAACTTCTCGACCTTTCTGTTACCAGCACATGTCCGTGCTTTAATGAACAGAAGATGCTCAGACCTTCAGCGACGCTCCGTGTCCTTCTGATGGTCTCTGCTTCCATGGTGTCGGGAAGCAAGATGGCTTGTTATGCACCGTCAAGAAGGGCTGGTTGATGCCCAACATGTCGTCCGTTCATGGGTCATTCAATCGCCTTTCACAAGACTCGGATATTTTAACAATATCGCCTGCGAAAGTCAGACAGAGTCGCTTGGCTTACTTGCGGGCAAGCTCTAGTACTGGCCTTTCAGGGTTTACTCGAAATACAACCTCCTCGTCCAGTACGTGGTACCTTTGAGCGCAAACGGCCTGTCTGACTTCGAGATCAAGCTTCAACACCTGTACCAGATTGGAGAGAAATGGTAGAGAAGATGTATGTCTCCTGTACGCCTCTGGAGCATGGCTGACCAATCCTTTAGGCCTTTTGAGATAGATCCTTTCGTCGCTCTCGATGCGCAACGGGAACCTCGGCAGAAAGTACCGGTGCGACAGTCTTCCATCGCATCTCTCAACACGCAAGACGACATAGATATAGGCTCGGAGCGATCATATGAGAAATCAAGTAGCTATGCAGGAATGGGAAGCTCGGCGTCGGGAGGTTCAGATATCAGTGGTGCGGCGGCGATCAGAAAACAACAGAAGCGCAGGAAACGCTTGATCCAGATGGCTATCATCAGTGCTATCCTCATCATCGCTCTTCTCATTACTGTCATTACGATCCAGACTCAGAAGAATGGCAAATCGTCGGAAGATGCTACGGCAACAGATGTACCCGATAGCAACACTACCACGAACACTCAAACTGTTACTGGCTCTCCTTCGACCGACCTCTCCTCAGCTCTTCCGCGTTCAGCACAGTCTATACCCAGCAGTCAAATATCCTCCAACCAGCTTTCTTCAAGCACTTCTTCCGGGGCAGATCAATCACCAACGTCCTCTCCTAGCATAGTGCAAGTCTCTTCGTCCACACCGCTGCCAGATCTTCCCGCTACAACTTCACCACCAGTATCTCCAGCATCATCTAGTTCCTCTATACCAGACAATCCCGATCAGTCCTCGCCGAGCGACTCTGGTGTGCCTTCAGCTCTCGTGCAAGCTCGATCAGCAGCAGGTCTTCCAGCGCTGGCATGGTCGAATGAACTACAAGGCTATGCTCAAGATATCCTTCAATACTGCTGCGACAGCTCTTGCGATGACTGGAATTGGCCTAGTATGGAGTCTGAGACGGTTAATGTGATTGGGGAGAGCAATTCGTTCGATCAGGCATTGGACTATTGGCTGTCAAGTCGCGCTGGAGTGGACAATGGAAAGGTATCGTCAGATCTGCAGTACATCGGGAACAAAGGCTGAGGCTATGACTAGCTTATGACAGGTCGATATACTCAGATTGGGTGCGGGAGTGGTGCTTGTGGGAATTGGTTTTCCTGTTTCCTTTCGGGAGAATCGTCAAATGGCCCATCAAGGTATTCATCAGGTCGCGGTGGACGTAGGGGCTCTCGCAGAGCATGATTATGCGCAAAGATGTCCAAAGCCTGTTTATCTCTCGAGTTCAGCGCGATCATTGAGAACTTGAAGGTTGTGCATATACCATGAATCGTAAAGCTATATACTGCGCTGTGCTCGATGCTGTCCAAGAGCCTCCAACTGTACAGTGTGGGGAAGCGCGCGAGAAGCCTTGCAAAACAAGAACTTGACGTCTTTGCCAAAACCGAGGACATGGCCAAGACACGCTCAATGCACGCTTGGGCAGACTATGCGAGCTTGCCTACTGTACTGTATCAAGGCAGTCTCTGTATGCAAAGAAATGAAACGCCTGTGCTTTCCGCTCGAACTCGATTACCTACATGATCATCAAGACCTGCTTCAGTGTGTTTGCCTTTTCTGCTGCGTACTTTCTTCAGCTACAGGCTAGTACAACACTCTGCCTTGCGATGACTGTATTGCAGTTGCGCTACACGAGGTCGCAGCCCGAGCAATTAGACAAACGCGAGACTTCTGCCATGTTCTGTCTCTGCATGCCGTCCAGGTGTTTCCGCGAAGTTTCTTTCAGCCTCAGATGGTCTGTTTAATTTACGCCGCTTGCCTGTTGGTTCACAACAAAGCCCATTCTCCGTCTCCAGCAGCACAATGTCGTCTTCTAGCAGTTCTATAAACCGGACCTCACAAGATTCCGATGTCTTGTGCCCCAATCCTGTCGTAGTCAAGCAGAATCGTATTGCTCGTATGCGGGAGAGCAACAGTACAGGCCTGTCTAGCGGCACTCTTCGCCCGGAAACCTCAAATTCCCGTCAGCAACATCTGCCGCGAACTAAATGAAAGCTTATCTGCTTATCTTCTCCAGGCCGCTCGACTCCTCAGCCCAATTGGAGGGAGATGGTGGAAAGGATGTGAGTGCAGCAAAGTCAATGTGCGGCTCGTTCTAATGCAGGTCCAGGCCATTCGCCATTGATCCTTTTGAAGCGTACGAAAAGAGCAAATTGAACCGCTCGCAAGAGACGGCAACTCGACAATTGACACCGATCTCACGCCATGACAGCGTATACGACTCATCGGAACAGTCTTACGACATGTCAGAAGATACAAAAGGCAAGACTCTACGTGTAGCCGTAGGTGGTGGTGGAGGATCAGACCCAAGGAACGATTTACTGGCGTCTCAGAAAGCTCGAAAGCATCGCAGCGGCTACCGGCAACTGGGTATCATTGGCGCACTCCTTTTCATCGTCGTCTTAGTCACTGTTGTTGCGGTTGTGATGTCGAAAAAAGGCCAGGAGAAGAAGCAAGATGATCAATCCACTTCTTCGAGCGTCAACCAAGAAACAGCCCTAGACTCTCAGACCCTCCTCTCCAGCTCCGACCGTTCTCCCGCATCGTCCCTATCTTCCTCAGCTACCTCTTCAACCGACTCGACAGCATCAGAAGTACTTCCTTCCAGTTCATCTACTACTACACAGCAGCAGTCCGTATCTTCTAGCTCGGCTACAACAAGATCTGTGAACAGCCAAGTCGTGTCGCCAACACAATCACAGCCTTCTCCCTCTACCGAACCTGCCACAGCCGTACCAGACGCGATCGTCCAGGCCAGATCAGCAGCTGGTGCTCAGCCCCTCGCTTGGTCGAGTGATCTCCAGACTTTCGCACAATCTATGGTCGAATCCTGCTGCACCTCGTCATGCGGCGACTTTGACTATGATACTATCGTGCGTCCATCGGTTCCTTCTTATTGGTTGCCGACTGATGAACTTTTCCAGCCATACACAACCAACGATGTTTTAGGCCAAGCCACTTCTCTCGACGAAGCAGCTGTGGTTTGGTTGGCGGATCGAGGAGGGGACGAAGCAACAGTAAGCCTTCCCGCATTATTGAGCTTTTGCGCAAAGCTGACTTTTGGTAGTTGATATCGGGTCGAAACACTCAAATCGGCTGTGCTGCTGGCAGTTGCGGTACAAGATATGCTTGTTTCTTGTCTGGGACGAGACGGAAGCGACTTGTATAGACGGGGTTTGTATTACTTTGCGCATAGCAGTTGATGTATCGTGTTAATTAATGGTTCTATGCCATGTTGGTGCAAAATGATCTAATCTAGTTCTATAATGCCTTTAACCGAGCCTTGTCCTTCCCATGCTCTACCACCTTTTTGCTTAACCCGCCTTTCCTCTTGTACTGCGCTTCTATCCCAATCGCCAAGAACACCATACCTACACCTACCCATTGGCCAAAGGTAAGTGAATGGTTATACACTACCACACTCAAGACCATGGTGAACAATTTACGAGTGACGGTGAGCGTGACCAGGGTGAGGGAGCCGAAATGTTCTAAGGTATCGAAAATGAAGAGTTGACCTAATGCGCCGCATGCAGAATAGAGGAGAATATCTCTAAGTACTGCTGGATGGGAAGTGATGAATGATAATGCTGTGCTGAGTTCTGATGTGCCTGATGATGTTATGCCGAGTAAGGGTATGGATGGAAATGGAATGATGAGGGATGCGAGTGTAATCAGTGTCGAGAAGAAGTTCATGAGGAGCATCATTTGTGAGCCTGATACTGGGAATTTGGTAAAGATTTCATCTTGGCTTGAATTCGTTAGACCGTCAATGACTAGACTGAGGAAGAGTAAGCCCAGACCGAGGGTGCTGCTGTTTGTAGGTCCTGATTTCTTGCTTGATGTAGGTTGGTTAAGGGTGAAGACGGCGATACCGATAGTGACCATGGAGACTACTGCATATTTGTGTAGGGCGAATCTTCTTCGGTAGACAAAGACATTCATGATCATGACTGGAATCAACTTGCATGATTTGCCCAAAATCATTGTAGGGTAGTCAATATGCCTTAAAGAAGCGAAAGCGATAGGTGATCCAAGTGAATGCAGTAGAGAACATTGGAACGTTCGGGCCAGTAGAGCTTTCGCGTTGACTTGTCTAGGTCGAGACTTTTGTGAATGCCCGTTTGCTGTTTCCCCTTGCAAGCCTAGCACTTGCCATATCGTTTGCCCTCTTTTCCACTTGTATGAAAGATATGCTAAAGCGCTTATGCACGATATTGCAGATTGGACAGTGTTGAGGAAAACAGCAGAACGGAAAAAGCGTGGTGCAGCTGTTGGCGATGAAGGATCTGGATAAGGTGTTGTACCCACTATCGATGTGATATCCGCTTAGCTTCACACAGACAAAAGAGGCGAGGCTAGGACTGACTGCGTTCTTGGACCAAAGCCCAGAGCAGGAAAGTAGAGTAGATGCCTGGCACCGGCATGACAGATCAGCTTGAATACAGAGAGCGTTTGATAGACTGATTTCACCTAGAGCATCACAGGCCAGCCTGAGTGACCCTCCTGTACTCTTCTCGGCCATTGTAATGCTGGTTGCTCTTCAACTTCCACTTGGGAAAATGCCGTGTCAAGCAAAGCGTGTCGTGCTGCGTGCAATGACTGTAGCGACGAGACCATAGCAGAGCTGTGTTGCTGCTTTGGAATTGCTGCCACTGCTTTGTGACGCGTCGAGGTGAGATAGTCTGGGGTAATGTAGTCTGGTCAGGCAGCTCTTGGTCTGCGTTGGCTGCTAGTCTGGAAGACTGGGCAGAGTAGCACAGTATGACAGCTCGCCTTATGTCCTGTAATGCCTGCCAGTCCCATGAGCCATGTAACAGATGATGAAACCTTTGTCGCAATTTACGCGCTCTGCAGGCACACCTAGCATAGCAGACCTGTTCTAGCTTGCTCATCAAAGTGACCGCGCTGCTCGCATGGGACCTCTTCTTTTCCCCGACGCATCGCTACCAAATATTTACCGTCTCGTCTTGTTTCGAAGCAGCGATCCTGCTGCAGGCCTCTTATCTGCGGCCATGTGGCTCATTCAAGGCAAAGTAGGACTAGATCCTACTGAAGGTATGTACTTGAAAGCATCCTGTCAGACATGCTTTGACGTATCCAATAATGCCCTCAGACAAATCACGATGGCTACGACCTCTCAGGTCCTATCAAGTAGGCAGAGGCAAAGGTCTAGAAGGTCGAGACTTTAGCTGGAATGGTCCTGCAACAATCTCCAAAGCGCACATGACCTTGAAAACGAGCGGTGTCGATAAAGCTCAAGTCGCCTTTTCTACTGAAGCAAACCAAATGAGCTATGATCCTGATTATCCTACGTATGGACTATCTGTGCAAAATGACAGCAAGAAACCTTTTCGTGTCTATCGGAGTGATGGGGACGAGGAAGAAGAAGTCATGGTCCAGCCAAAGGAATCGACGAAGATTCGCAGTGGTGATCAATGTCGCTTTGGTCTCAACACTTCTGGTGGTCGGGAAATAACGTTTATTTGGAAACCTGTTGCCGTCTCATTCGAGGGTGTCAAAGACAGTCACGACAAGCAGACTGCTCTCGCTCAGATCGGTTTGTCTGCCCCTATCACTCACTTACCAAGACCGAGACTTTATCAGGCATTCGTACTGGCGAACGAATCTTCTTCCACGGCTACACCCACTACTGCGCTGGCGAACTCAAGCTCGGACCCGTTGCTCTCTTAGCAGCTATGCGAAACGGTCACTTCATCTCACCAGAATGGGTCGACTTTCTTCTCGGACAAGCTACAACACCTGACGCACCACGTCGAGGTGGAAACCGAATCGAAAACGATGCTGGTTCCGATGAGCAGTATTGGGGTTTCAGTGGCTTGGAACAAGACTTCGTTACTGCTTGGCCAAGTGAAGAACCTAAATTCCCTAAATGGAAATCTGCAGAAGAAAAACGATTCACTCCTGATCCCAAGAAATGGGCGCCTAATTCTGAGAGGCAGACGCTTTTTGCTGGGATGGCTTTCTTCATCTTTGATGAAAAGGACAAGCATATCGTGCGTCTCACATATCACTTTGATATACGCGTCATAATAACAGTGTCGTGTGCACAGGCTGTTCAATGGGAAGCCATGATCGAAGCGGGAGCCGGTCGATGTTTCAATCTTTATTCAGTCCGAGATGATCCTGAACCTACAGGAGAAGATTTGCAAGCCAAAGTAGAAGGCTTACTTCGGGCAGAGAACTTGACTGGGACATTCGAAAAGATGTTTATCCTGCGCGCGCAACCTGGAGCGAGCGAACCTATTTGGCCTGCTGTGATGGAGATGGCTACCAAGTGAGTTTTAGTCCTACTCATGTGAGGTCTCGATTAATGGGAATATAGCATGGGCATTGATGGTGTTTTGCAAATTGCGGAATTGTTAAAGGTCGTCTATGAAGTTGAACTGGATCCTCGCAGGTATGGTTTGGAAAAGGATGCTGCACCTACACCTACTCCTTCGAGCGCACCTGGACCAAGCGAAAAAGCTGTTACGAGAAGAGCGTCAAAGGGCAAAGGTAAAATACTTCTTTGAGCTGACTTGAAGTACACTGATGTTGGGCAGATGTTCTGGTACCGCCTTCAAGCGCGGTGGAAGCTCCCGAACCGTGCGCTTCTGGTTCTAGTGTCGGTAGCAGCTTTGCTAGAACCGCAATCCCTTCTACCAACCCGAACGAAGCATCAATGGCACCTCCACCTCAAGAAGAAGCAACACCTCGTCAGCCTGTGGAAGAAATGCCTCCTCCCGCTCCACCGACGAAAAAGAAACCTCTGGTCCGTCGAGCTGCAAAGGACAAAGCTTTTGATCCCATGGCAGACATTTTCGCCAACATGCCCGCTCCTACTAGTTCAGTAGCTGCAAGTCAAGCTGAATCAACAGGAGGTAACACTCAAGGTGGTGAAGTGTCTCAGTCTGGGCCAACGCAAGGATCTAGATCGAGTAGATTGAAGCGGCGAGCGGGTACGACTACTGAAGGTGTTGATGACATGTTTTTCGCTGCCAGTAAGGATCGGGACTCGCAGGGGTCTAGTGGGTCTCAATCGCAGGGTAACAAAAGGCAAAAGATGGATAATGGCGAAGACGAGCCGATGATCGATGTGTCCGGAACGTATCAGAAGCGAAAAGTAGAATTGGTAGACGGGCCTGAAGTGGTTGAAGCGAGAAAGAGGTTGAAGCACCAGAAAGAGTTTGAAGAGAAACAGCAAGCTGCCAGAGAAGCTGCTGCGGAGCAGAAAAAGTCGTACCAGACTACTGCTGTCGAGGATGATGCGAGAGCTCAGGCTGAGGAAGAAAAGGCAAAGTACTTGCAGATCGACCATGGCAAGCGAAAAGTTTCCGCGCAGGACAAGCAGTTTACCAAAGAGTTCAATTCCGTGCGTTCTTAAAGTCTCGTTCCTGATGATATCTGAAGCTTTTGAACAGCTCAAAATTGCCAAACCCAAGTTGAATGCCCCAGGCAAAATCTCGAGCGAAAAGGTCAAGTGGAATGGCAGAGACAAGAGAAGAGACGATCTAGAAGATAGCGATGATGACTGGACTGCCGATGCTGGCAAGAGCTTTTTTGTCATCAAGACCTTCTCTGTCAAGCCCAAAGTGGACGCGCAACAGCCTAGGACTGATTTGCGGACTGATGATCGTTGGGCTGGTCTCCCGAATTTCAAAAGGTTCAAGCCGGTAAGTCATACTTGCTCTGTGGTGCGGCAGATGGCGAACCTTTTAAATAGAAATCGCAACTTTCGCACGAGACTAGACAAGCAGGCAACCAGCGAAGAACAATCGCATTGGTGCCTATCATGATGAATCGAGCGAATCAAGAAGCTTCAGAAGGCGAGCTCGCTCTAAGAACCTAACATATGCCCAGTTGACTCGGCTTGGTGCAGCTCGAGCGGCCAGTAGGGCGGCAGAAGAAGAAGAAGAATCGGAAGAGAGCGATACACCTCGATTGGATCTCAACAAGACCCAAGCTCAAAAGAAGGCAGATGCAGCAGCCAAAGCAAAAGCTGCCAAAGCTGCCAACGTGAAAGCCAAACCATCGACTCGAGCGCGCAAGGCCAAAGTCATCGAAGAGAGTGAAGAAGAGGAGGAAGATGAATTGGCAGAAGACTCTGACGCTTCAAGCAGCACAGCAAAGAGTCTGCCAAAGACGAGGTCGACGAGAGCAGCAAGTACAGCCAAGAAGCCCGCTGCAAAGAAGAGGCCGTATGTCTGATTTTCAACTCTTGAGCAGTTTCGCTGACATTGTAATGCAGTGATCCACCTTCTAGTGACGATTCAGACGAGATTAC
Source organism: Kondoa malvinella (assembly GCA_039545315.1). Lineage (NCBI taxonomy): Eukaryota > Fungi > Basidiomycota > Agaricostilbomycetes > Agaricostilbales > Kondoaceae > Kondoa > Kondoa malvinella. The sequence goes on from BCIM01000009.1 coordinate 119,913, forward strand.
CTTCCGTGAGTCCCTCTATCTGTCTTGCGCAGCCCCTCGGGTAAACTCGGACTGCATGAATATTGATTTTGGCTTTGACGTGTTACAGGCGGCTTCGGTGCTTCACAGGCAAAGAGAGGTAGGCGGTAAGAACGAGCTTGGCTTTGTAGATAGTTCTCCTTTGTATCTGATGGGAAATCCAACGAACTTCATTGGCTCCGGCAATTTCGGATGGCAAACTGGGGAGACTTTCGAAGATGGAGATCTCTCTCTTTCCCTCTCTCTGTCAAACTCTTCTCTCTTCAGAGCAAATCAGGTCAGTGATTGTCTTAATGCTGCTGCGGCTGGCTCTCTGTCGCTCGTGTACTGCTGTGTTCGCGCACCAAGTCAACACATTGGATTGGATAATACCCGAAACATCCTTCCGCTCTTATATGAAAGCCACGCAAGCAGCTGCTCGGCCCTCGAGTGCAGTGCAAGAGGCTGCGCCGCTGTCGAGTAGATGAGCTGGCGGAAGCATTGAGGCTCGCTTCGAGTCTGAATATGCGCCGCCTTTCCTGTGTTTTGCCATCTTGCTTTTGATCGGCTGGACGCGCTCACTATTACATGGCTAGTCTTTGCTATCATGCATGCAAAGAATTGGCTTTGAATTTGGAGCGCAATTGCTGAACCTTTTTGGGCGTTATCTACAGACATGTTGCGCAACGCAGCTCGCAAGGCTCCAGGCCTCAAGCGCACCTATGCTTCTCCAGCTAGCCGGATAGGTATGTCTTGTGTTATATAGAGCGGTCAGGTGGCTGAGATGTGCTTCAGGCGACACGAAAGTGGCCATGTCGGCTTTTGAGCCAAACAGCTACATCAACTACCAGGTCGGTCTGCTATACCCATCCTGGCGGAGCTTGCCTGATTGTGATGATTGCAGCGTATCGAGGACAACCTTGCCATCGTTCGCAGCCGGTAGGTATTGAATGTTCTTAAAATTTGACGCTTCACTGACTCTATACTAGTCTGAATCGCCCTCTTACTCTATCCGAAAAGATTCTGGTTCGTCAAAAAGTTAATCGATTAACTCAGTAAGCTGATGTTGGAACAACAGTACGGTCATCTCGACAACCCTCACGAGCAAGAAATCAAGCGTGGTGCCTCTTACTTGAAGCTTCGCCCAGACGTTCGTAACAGATATACATTATCTAGCAGTGTCTGATCTTTCTCTGTCTGAACAGAGAGTCGCATGCCAAGATGCTACCGCTCAAATGGCTCTACTTCAATTCATGTCTGCTGGTCTCCCAACCGTCGCTGTCCCAACTACCGTTCATTGTGATCACTTGATCGAAGCACAGACTGAGGGTATTGCCGACTTGAAGAGAGCCATCAACACCAACAAGGAAGTTTACGACTTCTTGGCTACCTGCACGGCGAAATACGGCAGTAAGTCGCCTCCTCTTAGCCTATCAGACGTTACCTAACTGCCTTCACAGTCGGTTTCTGGAAGCCAGGATCCGGTATCATTCACCAGATTATCCTTGAGAACTACGTGCGTCTTATTGATACCGTTCTTCCGCTGTGCTTATGCTCATAACCTGCCGTAGGCGTTCCCAGGAGGGCTTATGAGTAAGTCAACAGCCTCGTATCAAGCATAGTAGCTCATGGTTTTACTTGCGATTATTTCAGTTGGAACCGACTCTCACACTCCAAACGCTGGTGGGCTCGGCATGATCGCTGTTGGTGTAGGAGGAGCGGATGCTGTAGATGTGATTGCGGATCTTCCTTGGGAGCTCAAGTGCCCTAAAGTCATCGGCGTCAACCTCACTGGTAAAATTTCTGGCTGGACTGCACCAAAGGGTACAATTGGTGTCATTCTTTGTCTTACTTGACTGATTGATTTTATTCAATAGATGTCATTCTCAAGGTTGCTGGTATCCTCACCGTCAAGGGAGGTACCGGGGCTATTGTGGAATACACTGGCCCCGGTGTAGAGAGCTTGTCTGCGACCGGACAAGGAACTATTTGCAACATGGGTGCTGAAATCGGTGCTACCACAAGGTGAGCAATATTCCACTGCTGCAATCTCAGTCTGAACTTGCTGTGTAGTATGTTCCCTTACAACTCTCGCCAGGGAGACTACCTCCGTGCTACAAACCGATCCGCCATTGCCGACTATGCCAAATCTTTCCAACACAACCTTCAGGCAGATGCCAATGCTGAATATGACGAAGTCATTGACATCAACCTTTCCGAACTCGAGCCCCACATCAATGGACCTTTCACACCCGATCTAGCTACCCCTCTTTCCAAGTTCAAGGACGCCGTTGCCGCCAACAATTGGCCAGCTGAGCTCAAAGTCGGTCTCATCGGTTCATGCACCAACTCATCTTACGAAGACATGGGTCGCTCCGCTTTCATCGCCCAAGAAGCCCTTGACCACGGTCTCAAGGTGCAATCAGGCTTCAATGTCACTCCTGGTTCTGAACAAGTCCGTGCTACCATCGCCCGTGATGGCATCATGGGAACTCTTCAAGACGTTGGTGGCATCGTTCTTGCCAACGCGTGTGGTCCTTGCATTGGTCAATGGGACCGAAAGGATGTGGCAAAGGGCGAAAAGAACTCCATCATTACTTCCTACAACCGAAACTTTACTGGCCGTAATGACGCTAACCCAGCCACACACGCTTTCGTCGCTTCACCCGATCTCGTCACCGCCATGTGCTTTGCTGGAACCTTGAACTTCAACCCTGTCACCGACTCGCTCAAGGGCGCTGATGGGAAAGAATTCAAGTTCTCCGACCCAGTTGCCAAGGACCTTCCTCCCCGCGGATACGACCCAGGAGAAAACACTTACCAAGAACCACCAGCAGACCGCACTTCAGTCAATGTCGCCGTTGACCCCAAGTCTGACCGTCTGCAACTGCTCAAACCTTTCAAGAAGTGGGACGGACAGGACATTACCGATGCACCAGTGTTAATCAAGGCGAAAGGCAAGTGCACAACAGATCACATCTCAGCTGGGTCAGTCTTCAACTCTTTTCTGAAGTGACTTCAGGTTGCTGATGTGTTTTGCAATAGTGGTCCATGGTTGAAGTTCCGTGGACATCTCGAAAACATTTCTCAGAACTGCCTGATCGGTGCCATCAATTCTGCCAACGACAAAGCCAACTCTATCCAAAACCTGAACACTGGTTCTTGGGGCCCTGTGCCTTCAGTTGCAGCAGAGTACAGGGATGCTGGTATTCCATGGTGAGTTCTTGGTCTGGCAATATTTTGGGTAAACGCTGAAATATCGCAGGGTTGTTATCGGTGACCACAACTATGGCGAAGGATCCTCAAGAGAACACGCTGCCCTTGAACCTCGTTTCCTGGGAGGTGCTGCTATCATCACCCGCTCTTTCGCTCGTATCCACGAAACCAACTGCAAGAAGCAAGGTCTCCTCCCTCTCACTTTCGTCAACGAAGCCGACTACGACAAGGTGCAGCCAACAGACAAGGTTGACCTTCTCGGTGTCAAGGAGCTCGCGGAAGGAAGCAAATTGACTTTAAGGCTTAAGCACAAGGATGGCTCGACTGAGGATGTCCAACTCCAACACACTTTCAACGCTGGCCAAATAGAATGGCACCGCGCGGGTTCTGCGTGAGTAAACCATTGTCGTCGCTATTTCAGAACTGATTCCGCGGAAAATAGACTCAACCGTATGGCTGAGAAAAAGGCAGCAGCTGCATCATAAACGAGGTCTGTAGGGGTATCACTTTTTGTGTCATTCATTCGTGTCCGTATGCAATCTATAGCACGCATTTGTAACATCTTTGCACTTCTTGAGACTTGAGTTCGTCTGCTTCATGCAATAAAGTTCCCGACGCTCTGTTCGAGACCACCGTTTTGCTCAAATCGTATGCGTGAGGCCATTATCACACTGAAGCTAGTAAGCATCCTCTCAATGCTCCTCTTTGCTCTCTCCTCCTTGTCCAAGCTAAGAGGAAACTTCTACGAATTTTTGTCTATCGCGCCCGCCCTTGAGGCAGGGTGCTTCCATGAGGCTGTCGTTCTGCGACTAAAATATACAAGCATATGTCTGAGCCATTCATTCTACTTACCAAGCTCTCATTTGAACGGATCATCAAGCTGACAATCTTTCCGCGCCAACAGGTCCTTCGCAGCGAGTGTAATGTACAAGAGCTCTGAGTGATGCAACATCTTGGTTCACCTCTATACGAATGATTTCGCTCCGGTTTCTTAGGTCCAGGTCCTTTGTCTCAAAAGTTGATTGACAAACCATCCTTGATCCTCGCGGTATGAACCTACAGCTCAATTGCTTCTGTCTGCTCTCCCTTCTTGCATGTCTAATCCGTCTGATCGCTTTTGCCTCGCCTACTGTCCTTGCTTCTTGTCTGCTCTGGCTTAAACCGTCTCAAGTAGCATTGACCTCTTCTGTTCCATCGCGTTTGCATTGACATTCTTTTGCTACGCTATGTTGCAACCTTCTGTTAGCTACAGCATTTGATCAGGCAGATGCTGTGTTCGTCTCGGCGACTGCACCATGGAAGTCGAGCCTGCAGCGAGCGATATCATCTCGGGCGGAGCAGCAGACGGTGCTCTGCTAGACGAACTGTCGAGCACATTAGACAAGATCGCCAAGAGGTCTTATGATTCAAACTTGCGTGCGCTCGATGTTGCTCTGTCGCAGCAGCTGGGCATAGAAATCAAGTCAGCCCTGCTGGAAAAATGCCCAGTCAGTCCTTTGCTTTGCCTGGGGCTGGTTGGCTGGCTAGAGTGGATAGAAGAGCGCAAAGCGAGAAGCCAGTAGAAGCCGCAAGATTTGGACGCTGTCACCTCGGTAGTTGATCTATACGGGAAGGCCTTGAATCATGTGCTCTGTGAGTAACTGTCCGTACTAGCCAGTGAAGAGCTGACTATGTTATAGCGATCCGGATTTGTCGATCTTATGTCGCTTTCATCCTCGAAGGCTATTGCTATTCTTGAGGTGTGCCATTACCTCATCAAGAAGGTCAAGAGCCAGTGGAGGACACTTCAACAGGAGATGGCGTTAACGAGACCTTGGCTGCATTTTGGACGGAAGAATTGGCCAGTAAGAGACTGCAAATGGTTTCTGATAGAGAGACTGTCAGCATGTCGCCCTGGTATGTAGCACTCTATCCATATTCACTTCGCTCTGATGATTGCATCAGGGCTACCTTGTCTGGAAATGTTGGCGTGATTTCGCGGCCGACTTGCTGCGAAGGGAGCCAAGGTGAGGGTGCCCATTCGTGCGAGAAATGCTCACTAATAGCTTGCGGAAATACTATAGCGAACAGCAGACAGAACGGATTCAACAGATGTACATTTCTCGTCTCGAAGACCCGCATGACCGTAAGTTCAAGCTCTTCCTGTTCCCTCACACAAGATGCTGACACCTGACAGACATAGACGAAACCTTCCAATCCTATTCTACCTTCATCTCAACCCATTTCTCCCCTGCAATCTAAGGGACGGCATGTTTTCCAGTAACGAAGCTTACAGCGCTATGAAAGCCAACTGGGATCGAACCGACACCAAAGCGGGCGAACTCGGTCAAGCGCAGTACGCTGCTCCAGCCTACCTGTCTTGCGCTGCTTGGTCGCGGCACCGGCAAGAAAGCAGCTTCTACCGATCCTATGCTGGCCAGAGTGTGTATTCGAAAGAGCGATCAAAGACTGTGGGAATGATTGGTCAGGTTGGGAAGCGTATTTGCAGTTCTGGAAGGATCGCTTGAGTGAAGTCGAGATGCCTGACGATGCTGTTGAAGAGGATGAAGCAGAACAGAAGATACCTGAAGAGATGCAGATCCTGCTTGTCGAATGGATGGGAGTTGCAGAGAAGGCTGCGAAGCATTTACCTCACTCGGCCGATTCTTGGGTCGCGTTGATGCGCATACCCGAACGAGGGATTGACCTCCAGAAGGTATGTTCGATGATCAATGTCTACACTGGTGCTAAACAAGGGGGATAGAAACCTTCAAGTAAGCATTTGGCACACATCGATGGACAAGAACCAGTCAAGCTTTACATTGCTCGAGCAGAATATGGCCTAAGAACTCTTGGAGCCGTTGTAGCAAAGAGTATAGACCCGTCTGAAGGCTTACTGGATCTGACGCAAGTCTTGCCTGAGGGCATCGAGAAGATCCGAAAAGGTACGCGTGTATTCCTGGTAGTTAGAGCGAGCTCATATGTCACAGCGGTCATGAAGACTGATCCTTACAGTTGTCAGCTGGAGAAGTGCTCACATTCCCCAAGGCGAAAGGCAAGTGCACAACAGATCACATCTCAGCTGGGTCAGTCTTCAACTCTTTTCTGAAGTGACTTCAGGTTGCTGATGTGTTTTGCAATAGTGGTCCATGGTTGAAGTTCCGTGGACATCTCGAAAACATTTCTCAGAACTGCCTGATCGGTGCCATCAATTCTGCCAACGACAAAGCCAACTCTATCCAAAACCTGAACACTGGTTCTTGGGGCCCTGTGCCTTCAGTTGCAGCAGAGTACAGGGATGCTGGTATTCCATGGTGAGTTCTTGGTCTGGCAATATTTTGGGTAAACGCTGAAATATCGCAGGGTTGTTATCGGTGACCACAACTATGGCGAAGGATCCTCAAGAGAACACGCTGCCCTTGAACCTCGTTTCCTGGGAGGTGCTGCTATCATCACCCGCTCTTTCGCTCGTATCCACAAAACCAACTGCAAGAAGCAAGGTCTCCTCCCTCTCACTTTCGTCAACGAAGCCGACTACGACAAGGTGCAGCCAACAGACAAGGTTGACCTTCTCGGTGTCAAGGAGCTCGCGGAAGGAAGCAAATTGACTTTAAGGCTTAAGCACAAGGATGGCTCGACTGAGGATGTCCAACTCCAACACACTTTCAACGCTGGCCAAATAGAATGGCACCGCGCGGGTTCTGCGTGAGTAAACCATTGTCGTCGCTATTTCAGAACTGATTCCGCGGAAAATAGACTCCACCGTATGGCTGAGAAAAAGGCAGCAGCTGCATCATAAACGAGGTCTGTAGGGGTATCACTTTTTGTGTCATTCATTCGTGTCCGTATGCAATCTATAGCACGCATTTGTAACATCTTTGCACTTCTTGAGACTTGAGTTCGTCTGCTTCATGCAATAAAGTTCCCGACGCTCTGTTCGAGACCACCGTTTTGCTCAAATCGTATGCGTGAGGCCATTATCACACTGAAGCTAGTAAGCATCCTCTCAATGCTCCTCTTTGCTCTCTCCTCCTTGTCCAAGCTAAGAGGAAACTTCTACGAATTTTTGTCTATCGCGCCCGCCCTTGAGGCAGGGTGCTTCCATGAGGCTGTCGTTCTGCGACTAAAATATACAAGCATATGTCTGAGCCATCCATTCGTCTGCTTGCCAAGCTCTCATTTGAACGGATCATCGAGCTGACAATCTTCCTGCGCGAACAGGTCCTTCGCAGTGTGTGCAATGTATAAGAGCTCCCAGTGATGCAGTCACCGCAAGCCCATGTGAAGGGTTTGGCTCCAATCTTACAGTCCTCCATACCTTTTGCCTTGAAAGTTTATTGACCGGACATCCTGGATGCTCGCGGTATGGGCCTGCATGTCAGCTTCTGTCTTCTTTTCGGTCTTGCATTGTCATTCAAACTGCAGCATATTCTGAGCCAGCCGCTGTGGTCTCTCATATCGGCGAGATGATCCCATTTCTGTTCTTCCCTTCGTCTCTCGACTCTTCTCATCCTCATTTGTGCTCACAAAGTGTGCTCGCTCGCTTTCTCTGTGACTGTTCATTCTTCTGCGCAGGTATGACAGCGATGGAGCGTCGCTTGCGGACGTTCTCATATCGCCCTTAGCCAGGAAGCAATTAGGAGCGAGTTGCAGTAGCGTAGCTCTGCGTGATCTGTAGTCGCTGTGTAGTTCTTGTCTTGTACAATGCAGTAGGCACGCGAATGTCAGCGATAAAGAGATTGCTATTGCCCACCACTCAGCGTCACACATTGGACGACACTCGACTCGCTAGCAGCTACACCTTGGCTACAAGTGCCATGAGGGCATGGAATCAAAGCTCGTATCATTGTCTGCAGCTCTCCTTGCCTTTATAGCCGCATATGGACTGCGCTTTGTCCTATCTCGACTGCATGGACTGATCGCTTGTCTGCTCTTCATTGGCCTGAGTCTACTATCTGGCTTGGGTATTTGTCTATTCAGCAGCGTCTGGCTGTCATTACGGAGGTCTAGAGGAGCCAAGCGTCGCAACGAGCCGACAAGACTTGCATTCGCAACAGCAGCAGCATGGGCACGGACACAGACTCGACATGACTGGGCGTCGGCCAACGCAGAGAAGCCTGTGAAGCAGCAATTGCATCCAGCGCTAGATACAGAAGCTACTTCGGCCATTGATGAAGTCCTGTCGTTAGCAATGCAGCACTTTATTCTGGCGTGGTACATACCTCTCTTCGGTCAGTATGCCCCAAGAGCTTTCCCTGCAGCTGTAGAGAGCATCATTCGCTTTTGTTTCGCTGGTATCATCAAGCGAGCCGAACGACTCGACTGGCCAACTCTGCTCGTCTCCCAGATCTTGCCGAAAGTTACACTGCACTTGCAAACTTTCAAACAAGCTGGTGGAATCGCTGTAGCGGATAGTGAACTGGATCTGGCGTTGGCTTCCAAGTACGCGGCACTATTGCCCAATTTGGCAGGAGGGCAAAGTGGTCTGCATGAGGCTGTCAATGTATCCAGTCTGAATACAAAACCATCGGAAGAAAAGTGGCTGAGACCAAGGGTCGTTGCTCTATTGCGGCTCCTCATGCCAAAGTCGTGAGCAGACCGCTGGCCAAAGATAAGCCGCCTGTACTAATCTACTAGCAGCGAATCATCGTCTTCGGCTGTCTTTACTATGACAAGAGAGATCGTAGCATCGACCATCGTCTTGCCTTTGGTTGATATGTTGTCGGACCCGGATTTCTGGAATCAGCAGATTGATGAAAAGGCAAATTCTTCTCAACAATGGAACCAGGCTCAGCTAACATTATCTACAGATTGCTACCTTCATGCAAGAGCGTCAAATGGTAGATCAGCTTCTTGCCGCTCTCGACAATGCGCCTTCTTCAGTCCCGATTCCTGCTTCGGCAGTGACTGCCAAACCATCTATCTCGATCAAGTCCATCACCTCTGAGAAGGACTACGAAGCCTACCTGAAAACTATTCGCCGTTGTACATCGCTTGCTGAAGCACGACGAATTCGTAGCGACATTGTGCTAGCACTGAAGAGGGCAAATCTACCAATCGCAAATCAGACTTCTCCTACACATGCCTCGTCAAGTGCAACAGCATATCTTGAAAGATTACAGAGTGCCAAGAAGCTTGTGGATAACCGCATCAAAGAGCTTGGTGGTGATTCAGTGCGTTGCCAATTTAAATTTGCGGCCTCGTTCCCTGACATTAGGCTGCAGATTCGCGAGTCTGTCACAACTCTACCGGGTCAAGATATCACTTTGATTAAGATCCTACAAAATCCTACTTCTCTGTCGCATTGGCTGGAGCATATGGATCGCCGCCAGCGCTCTTCTCTAATTCAATTCTGGCTTGTTGTCGAAGGCCTCAAAGATGCCCCTCTTACCGACCTTTCTAAGACACCTCAGTCAGGTTTGACTAAAGACGATGTTCAATTCATCTGGTCGAGCTATTTCGAGCACAATCCCATCATTCCCTTGGACCAACATATCGATCAGATCAGCTCATTCCTCGACAATCCTTCGCCTAGTCAAACCGACCTAGATCGCATTCGCCAAACTTTGATAACGCTTCAAGATGCGGCTCTCAGCGAGATGGCAGAAGATGACTTTGACACATTCCGGAATGGGGATCTATACATTAAAGCATTATCGTCCTTCTCCACCGCTGTGGAAAGTACCTCACCTCCTACGACCCCTCGCAAAGGACGAGGCAGAAAAGCTAGCTTGGTAAGTGCAGCCTCGCTAAAGTCGCCCCTTCAACGCGCGTCTTCATCTACAACCTCGCCCACTGCTCGAAGACCAAACTTCCCATCACTTTTACCTTCCTTCATGAGTTCAAGCAAACCCAAGTTTCTCAGTCGAAGCGATACTGCACCGTCAGACATGGCCATACGATCTGCCGGTGACCTCAATAACCGAGTGATCAGTCCACCTACCTCTCCTAGTGTTGCTTCCGATGGCTTGGGCTTCCTGTTTGGCGCGGACGACGAAGCAGCACGAAGTCCGCTGTTTGGCAGCGTACAGCTATCAGATGACCAAGGCACCAATGTTGCGCCTCGACCTGAAACTATGGATGCGATTCAAGAGGCGCTGAGCAGTATTCTGGCCGGAACAAGGGAAGAAGAAGTTCGACCTCGACGTTCAGCAATGAGAAGCGCGAGTGAGAACAGCACCACTTCTTTGGACGGTCTATCTTCGTACGCTTCGTCTGCAGCAGATCTCGCCTCTCTTGCTCCCGGTCTAGCCAAGAAACTGACCATGACTAGTCTTGATGTTCATTCTGCCAAGGCAAGAGCGTCGACCGGCGTTACTAGCGGCCTCTTCGAGGACAACCTTATCAACTCATCGCCTGATGTCGAAGACCCAGAAGATGCATCTATGTCCGGGTCGATAGACAGCTTACCGGCGCCTTCCGCCCTGACGAGCCCATCAACTGTCAGTCTACCGCTCAAAGATGCCAAGATCGATTTGCGACTTGCCAAACTGCGAGATCAGGAGGGTGTCATTGCCCTGCTTCTGCGAAGTGCTACGACAAAAGGCACGAAGCGTGAAGTCAAGCTGCTGAGCAAATCGCTACAAGCTGTTCAAAGAGAAATTAGAGCGCTTCTACTTGAAAAGGAACAGAACTCTGAATCTGCCATCGATGTCATTCAGCCTAACAATACTAGCGTCTCGATACCTGGAACGACGATAAGCGAGGCGAATGGTAATAAGTTTGTTCTGTAAGCCAGGTCTAAGGACTCGCCGGCAGGTAGCTGACTTTGATCTGTCACAGATACCTCATAGAGGTTCGTCAGAACGGCTCTGACGGCTCAAACGCTTCGGGATGGCTCGCAACGCGCCGCTACAGCGAATTCTTTGCCCTATCTACCGCTATGAAGGAGCGATATCCGACCCTGAGGCAGGCTGACTTTCCAAGCAAGCGTCTAGTCACCTCAATGTCAGAGTCTTTCGTACAACATCGAAAAGAGGCTCTGGAGAAGTACTTACAAGTGAGAGAGCTATTCTGCTCTTTTGTCCAAGCTCACACCCGTGTGCAGTCAATGGTCGCAAATTCTCAAGCCTGTTCTACACCCGAGATGCAAACGTTTTTATCGACGCAGACAATATATCTACCCAAGATGGATGCAACCGATGCAACGACATCAAAACGCCTTGTTGATCTGCTACCATCACAAGGCACATTCAAGACGTTGTACAAGTCAGTAGCAATCGGCTTCGACGAATTGCTGGCAGGTCCAACTTTGGTCGAAGCTGTCGCAACTCGCCTCAGCCAACAAGCTGCCGAGCTCGCAGGACTGGCGCCTACAAACGTGACAGAGGAAGATATGGAAGGGCTGTCCAACTCTGATGTTGCCATAGGCACTTCCACCGAGGGTTTGACCTACTTCACTGCGCCCATATGCGATCTCTTTGTCGAGCTCTTCGAATTGAAGGCCCGCAACAACTGGCTTCGACGTCAAGCTATCCTTGTGATCTTGCAAACAGTCCTTAGGGGCACTATCGAGCGGTGCGTAAACAGCTACCAACCTCTTCAATTCTCAGGTGATCTGCAGCAAAATGCGAGATGGAGTCAAGGTAGCGCTGGAGAACCAGAATCTGGTCATTTATGCCGATACATTGAAAAATGTCATGTTTCCCAATGGAGCAATGCGACCTCCTTCGATACCAAGAACGGCAGAACAGAAGGAAGCGACAAGAGCAGCTGCCCACCGCCGTCTTGGCATCATGCTTCCAGGTAAGTGCACCATGTCGGTTGACAGCAGCGCTAATACTGTTACAGACCTTGCTGCAAACCTTATCGGCAGGCAGAATGCAAGGAAGGCCGCTCGACTTATTTTCGCTGTTCTACAGAACCGCCGTCTGACGAAGCATTTGATCTATTCTATAGCTGAAGACGTAGGTGGTACAATCGCTACTTACTGTCCTGCTGATCACACTATTCTCTAGCTACTGATAGCAATATTTCCCGAACTTAATCGTCTATAATTGTCCATCGTCCTGCTGTAAACACTATACCCACATCACTTGTAACGCTATGCATGGTATATTGGGTTTTCGTTACATATAGCTACCGAACTTTGACTTGAGACCTGTTGCCATAGGCGCTGAGTCGAGCAAGTGCGGTTTCACTAGTTGGAAAACCGACCTTGCTTGAAAGCCAAACCTTTCGCCTCTTTCAGCATGTCCTTTGCTCCTTGCCTGGGGCAGTTACAGAGTCAGACCGGAGCAAGACGAAGTCAACACTGGACTTACCCGATATTCTAGGCAGTTGCGAGCGCAGACATGAGCGAACCGAAGTTACTACTAAAGAGGCTGAAGCCTTACATTCATCGATTCGTTGAGATTGCTCAGCAACTCGCCGCGCTCTTCTAATGCTTGATTCGTCCGTTGCATTTCAGCACGAGCAGCCCTCGTTTCTGGCACATCTCGTAGATGCCGTTGCTCTTGGCCTCCGCCAAATGATGGCATCGCGGGTATTGCTGGCATCGCGAACCAAGAACCTGCTGCAGCAGCTGGAGAAGCAGATGCCGAAGTACCAACAGCTGGCTGGTGAGGTTTGGGCTTCGGTTTAGGGCGACCCGGACCGCCCACTGGAGCTGAATCAGCAATGTCCTTGGCAGAAGATGTAAAGAGCTAACGTATTTCATCAAGCGAGGCAGCCGTCATTTGGACATGGCTACCCCACCACGACGAAACATTCTTGGCTAAATCGCCAGCAAAAGGGCTGTCCACCAGACTGTGTGCTCCGGTACTGAGTGTGACATTGGGCGGGAAAGCGAACCGGCTGAAGTCAAAACTCGTTGACAACGTTATTTGTGAGTCGAATGTTTCGCAGTAGTCTCCTTCGGAAGATATAGAAGCCTCGGTCCGCAATCTATGGCTGCAATCAGCACCATGATCTAACAATCTAAGTCTTGACCGACCTGGAATCGCGCGAGCCGGGCATCCGCTGTGACCTGTACGCTTCCTTCAGACTTGGCAAGCTAAGTGCTATGATCGTTGTATCTTCGGCTAATAGTAAAATAGCCGAAGCGTTCTCCTTCGATATGACCTTGGCAGCGATAAGCGGCAACGTCGATTCGTATTTTGCGAACCGCGTTCCTGTTGTATTGCTGATGGCCGAGACAGAATGTCTCGCGGCGAGGATGAGCACTGAAAGCAGCTGATCTTTGGCCAGACCATCATCGGGCTCATTCAGCAAAGATTGCAGGGCTTGGCCATCTGGTTCGAAAAGACGGCCCCCACGAGGATCCAATGCGCAGGACGTCAAAGGCCGAGTGAGACTGCCATGCTCAGAAGTCTGGACAGATTCCGCATTGCAAAGCCAGGTATGAAGAGCATGCTTGAGAGTGTAGACGCGAGTTGTGCCGTTGTCATAAGAAGAGATCAGCCTCAGACCACGATCAGTATCTGCTTTGCGATGAGCGCATACTCGTTTGTCTAGTGTAGATCTGCTTACCTTGCTCAATGCCACATATTGCCCAGCTCATGACCTTACAGCTTCCTGAAACTTTCTGCTGCAACACGACATCCGGGCCTCTTAGGTCCAATATCACTAATGTCCCATCCGTCCATGCAACAGCCATGAAGCCAACATTACTCAAAGACACACAAGACACCGAGTTTCCCGAAGCGGGCAGCCCAAACACAGCTGAGAAAATAGCACTCTGATTTATAGGATTCGCATTGCCCAGGTCGATCAGATTTACATGAGCTGAAGGAGCATGCTGTGTTTCTTGTGCTGGAGTGGCTCGTCTGGTGCTCTTTTTCGGTCGGAAGGGTTTGAGAATAGATCGCCTTCTATCAGGTGCAGATTCTGGCTGAACTTGTAGCTCTGCGAATTGTTCCGTTGGTTCGTCTTCATCGTCTGCGAAGGAGTCGTGCGCCCCTACCAGATGACCGAATCGATAGAGGATCACTTCGCCTGTACTGAGCGCTATTGCTACTTCGAGCGATTCGAGAGAGACGGAGAAATCTGTTATGCTGATGAGTGAAGGTGTGGATCTGTACAGTTGGCCAGCAACGAGTTTGCGACTGTTCAGTAATACATGTCGTATATCGATCTCAGCTAGGAGGTTTGGATAATGATTCGGTATGAGTTCTTGTGAAGCGGAAAGATCGACGCTTTTCTGAGGTAGCGCCAGTAGAGAAGAAGAAATGTCCCAGAATCGGATATATAGATTCAGATGCGTAGTAACGAGGATTTTCTTTCGCTCGAGCACAACAGCTGAAGAATGCAGCTGCTGTCCAGCACCTTGGGAATTCTGTCGAGGCGTGGCTTTTCCTCCATTTAGTGGCAGAGGCGGCGGGACATTCGAGATTCGCATAGCTTGGAGTTGCGAATAAGCTTGACCGGTACAAGTTTCGATAATGGCTTTTGTTGTTCGGAACTCTCCAGTCATGCCCAGTAGCGGTGGGACAGATAACGGTTGCTGCTGGCCATGTGGGTGAGGAGGGAAAGAGTATGCAGCGAACGAGCGAGTAGGAGCTAGCTGAGATGGGAGATCAGGTAGGCGATCGTCCGTGCCATAAGTGATGAGAATGGCTGAAGGGTCGAAAGCCGAGCCATAGTATGGACTTTGAGGTAAGAGTAAGAAATCTTCGGGCGGCGTAGGAGTAAAGAAGAAGGTATGCGCTATCGGCGCGACGGAATCTTTGAGGGCTTGTCTGGTTGCTGGTGCGAGATTAGGCGATGATGCCGGTCCAGCGGCAAGACCATACGAAGCAGCATAAGGCGGTAATGTAAGGACATGAATACCTACAGGATCGCTAGGCAGAGTCCCGCCCATGATGGTCAAGGTAGTCGATCCAGCAACTGCAGAATCGGCTGCAGCCTCTTCAGCTGTCGGAGGAATAGTCGAAGATGAGCTTGTTCCAGCGAAACGCGCATACAAATTATCGGCCAAACTTGATGCTTTGAACCCAGACCAAGCAAGTTTGAAAATTGGTTCTCGCAAAGGTCTTCCGTGAGCTTGTTCTTCGATGGATGGATCTTCGAAGAGACTTTCGGCATTGGCCAGATGAGTTTCATTCCGATCAAAGGTCCGAACGTCGACAGGTTTGTCTTCATCGAGCGTAGACCAGAATGCCAAACTCCCATCATCATGCCCTACAACAAAGACCAAACCATCCGGTCGCCAAGCACAACAAGTCACTTGCGGTCTTCTCTCACTGAAGAGCGCATCCCCTCTGTCGCCGGATCCACCTGGTGCCCCAGGAGGAAAACACAACTCGTATGCCTTTTCCATGACTTTATCACTGAAATTCCACAGGACGACCCCACCTTCATAAGCAATCATAAGGACGTTCAAATCTGCGGGGTGCATCTTGACGTCCACACACATGGGTATATGTCTTCTACTGGGCGCATTTGGTATTCCACTTCGACGTAACAATTCTTCCTGCTCCAACCAACAATTGGGTATTCGATAATGACTAGATGATTTTCCTGAATCGCAATCGAAAGCATCGACTGTCCCATCTTTGAAACCGATAAAGGCGTGGGAAATGTAAGGAGAGACTTCGAGGCAGGTCGCGTTTGATCGAAGGGAATGGACGGATTTCCGATGTGGTTCTTGGGTAGCGGATAGCTGGGATAGGTCATACAGCGTTAAAGTATCTTTTGAATCTATCTGTGCAGCGTCAGATCTGCTGCGTGGTTTGACAAACTCAACTCACTGCTATCAATAAGGAAGTGTTTGGCCTGAAACTGAGTAGCTTGATCGGGTGAGTAGGTCGTGTGCTCCAGGAGATTTGTATGCCCTAGCGTGTACGACTGAGACGGACACAGCAAGCCAAGACAAAGAGCAACAAACAGGTCTGCCAAAGAGATAGAGTTGACCCGCCGCGGTGCCGACACAGAGCAGTGAAGCAACAGGATCGTATGCTAGACAGGCTATTTCACCAAGAATGCCGAAAGAAGAGAGATCCGCCTGTTTCCAAGCGCTGCCAGATTTGAGAGCATGAGAGAAGTCGGATGCATTCAAGGTATTTGTGGCTTTCTGCCCTGCGCGATTGAACATTCAGCGGTGGTGTATCACAGAGTCTCTGGTATCAAAGCAATAGCACAGGTATATCACCCTTTTGGCCGAGGTTGGACGTTTCGAGGCAACTTGTGATAATCGTCACTTTCCATCCAAACGGCCAAGTCCCAGCAAGACAACAAGACGCGTAACAAGCTACAACATGGCAGATAAGGAAATGGAGAGCATGGAAAATGCAGACATGAACAAGGTGAGGCTCGTCGACTTCTCTACTTCCCTTCTGCCCTACAGCTGGCTGCTGCTGTCAATTGCCTCTTTGGAAACATGATTTGCTCATGGATGTGCACTTTATACGCTACAGATGGTCAATGGTAAGCCTGACCCATCTCGCAACTCTTGTACATGCATCAAGTCTGAACACAATATCTGCTCAAACAGAGGAATACAAAATGTGGAAAAAGAGCGCTTTCGTTCTCTACGATCTCGTCATCACCCACGCGCTAGACTGGCCTTCTCTCACCGTTCAATGGTTTCCTGATGTCGAGACGCGAGTTTCTTTAGACCTATTAACGCGTCAAAGGAGCTAACAGTAGAATGTAGACCACCTGATAAGGACTATACGATTCACCGTATGCTTATTGGCACCCACACTTCAGGCGAAGAAAAGAACTTGCTGCAAATCGCTGCTGTTCATTTACCGAAACAGACTGCAGAACTGAAGGAAGATGGATACGATGATTCACGAGGAGGTACGCTACGACCTCTTGCGAATCAGTATCGATCTGATCAAGAAGATCTTGGTGTACAGAAATCGGCGCTCACACAGATGTAGCACCACGCTTCAAAGTCATTCAATCAATCAATCACGAAGGCGAAGTCAACAGAGCGCGGTACATGCCCCAAAATCCAGATCTGCTCGCAACAAAGACTGTAGCGGGCACAGTCTGCATTTTTGACCGCACCAAACATGCTTCCAACCCTATTGACGATGTCGTCAAACCTCAAATTACGCTGAGGGGTCATTCGAAAGAAGGTTATGGGCTCGCTTGGAACCCGACGGATGGTGGGAAAGGTCACATTCTGAGCGCGAGTGAAGACACGACGGTCTGCCATTGGTGCGATCGTTCCTTCCGCTGTTCTCTTTCCCGATCTCTTATCGTCCATACAGGGACGTGAATGCTTATTCGAAAGCAAATTCGATAATGGAGCCGCTTGCAGTGTACAAAGGTCACACTGCTATCGTAGAGGTATGCTTGTATATCACCAAGGCAAATCCGATCGCTGACGCCAAGGTATAGGACGTTGCGTGGCATGCCTTTAAACCAGAAATCTTTGCTTCAGTAGGAGACGACAAGCGGCTGTTGATGTGAGTCTCGCCATGTCGCCAGGTAAAGTCTGGCTGAGATGGCTTTCAGATGGGATAAGCGAGGCAGTGGATCTGGACCGACGAAACCTACAGCCGATATTGTAGCGCACGATGCAGAAGTCAATTCAGTCGCCTTTAGTCCTTGGGATGAGAACATTCTCTTGACTGGGTCAAGTGACAAGGTTTGTCCTAATGCGAATTCTGTACACACTGTTGCTGAAATGTTACGGTGAAACAGAGCATCGGGCTCTGGGATCTTCGGAACACGAGCAAGAAACTACATTCCTTCATTCATCACGAAGACGAAGTACTACAACTCGCCTTCTCCCCTCACTCAGCTACAGTCTTTGCATCTGGCTCATCAGACCGCAGAATCAACCTTTGGAACATGGCCAGTATCGGTTTAGAGCAAACACCAGACGATGCGGAAGATGGCCCGCCAGAACTCATGTTTATGCATGGCGGCCATACGGACATCATTACTGATCTGAGCTGGAACATGAATGCGAAGTGGACCTTGGCGTCGAGTGCAGAGGATAATGTCATGCAGGTCTGGAACCCAAGCAGAAACATTACCGCTGCTGAAAACGTGGTCATTCCGTGAGTCTGGCTTGCTTAATCATTGTCAGCTACTCAAAGGTGCTTGTCAGGATCGAGGACATGGAGTAGAGAGTTCTGGGCGGGTGCTTGTTGTCAAAAAAGAGGAATGAAATGGTATTGAAGTACTGCCAAACGCGTTTGGCTATCGCAGTGTATCATCCCGCAGGTTCCACGTCTTGTACAATTGGCCAAGAATATACCCCTCGTCTAGTCATAAGAAAATCAACCTGTCGCCAGCTAAGCCTTGTCTGAGTGTGAGAGCATGCCAGGACGTACCTCATCAATTCCAATCCTACTCCTCCAAAGATCACAAAGCCCAAGACGTATCTGTCGGACTCTCTCAATACGCGTCCCGACCTCGCTTGACAGCGAGACTCACAATGTCCAAGCTGGAATTGGTAGCTTTCCAGAAGCAGAAGTCTTGGGCGCTGACTGACTCGTTCGTCCTTCTCTAGCTTTTTTGGCGTATAGCTCGTTCTTGCGACGTGTGAGGAAAGGCGTAGCCTTGAAATGGAAATGAGATTAGCGCGACGACAGGTTTTGGGCTAGACAGGGACCTTGTTGCCTGTGTTGCTCATCTTGAGCTTAGGCTGATATTCAAGCTAGCTGCTGGATCCTCGGCGGCAGCGGATAGAGCAGTTGATGATGTGACGTGTCTCGCGGTAGCTGAAGAAGCTTGTCACGAGATTGCGCGGATAATCACATGAAGTGCATGCTGCTCTACTGTACAATGCAATGTCCTCTTCCTCGTGTCCCAAACTGATACGAATACTGAAAAGGATACTACCAATGTCCCGCCGAAAGCCCTCTTACATTCTTTGCTTCATGAGATCGTACAGCATAGTCGCTCTTCCAATACATCATCATGATATGTCTTTAAGCAGAGTCAGCCAATTAGCGACGACGGACGAGCGAGAGCTTACTTTACGATCCCAATATGCACGACCTCTGGAATCATGGCGCATTATCTCATCGTACCGACTGCAGTGACTAGATCAGTCTGGCATTCAGATAAAGCACAGCTGACTCACTGATACGGATTTGAAGCATACCCTCCGTATTGACCTGGTAGAGGCATTTGCTGGCCATACGGCGAGTAAGGCATAGGCAGAGGTTGTTGCTGCATCATGACAGGTGATTGAACCATGATTGGCTGTTGTACCATCTGAACCGGTTGCTGCATTACATAGGCCATGTCTTTTTTCTATGCCATGAAATCAGTATGCATCGCCGCATCGTGTGAAGTAGCTTACCTGGTAGATGATGTGGCTTGTACGCTAGTGTAGGAAGTCTAGGAAGAAGGAAAATTCAGCATCTGACACGTATATTGAACACGACAAATCGGGCGGCTGATCTGCACTGCTTGAACAGTAAAACCAGATGAAAAAACCCGCCTCAACCAGTCTGGGCTGACTTACGCAAGAAGAATTGGAAGTCTTTATCTGGGCAGGTCGTCGATCTGAGAAGTGAAGCAACCGATATAGGCAAGCCGTCAGAGAAGGACAGGCGGTCACGCGAGCATGAGCAAGAAAACTTTTGCAGCGGGACTTGAGCGGTGCATAATAGGCTGTGCTCTTTTTTGCAGCGGCAGGTCGCACAAGATCATGGAAGATTGGCTTCAGCTTGTCACAATGCAGGTCGTGAGATAAGGGAGAAGAAGCAGTAGCAGCGCTCGTCATTCAAATACCGTTTCCAGCAGCGGCATCAGGAAAGGCAGTGAAAGGCGTATCGCAGAGAGAGAGAGAGAGACAGAGAGTGAGGAAGAAAGAGAGAGAGCAGCTCATGCAGAGCAGCAATCGCGTTAGCCAGGAGCTGATAGCCTGGCGTCTCCGCTCATATGCTGCTTGGTCCGAGACATCCACTGTGCGCTACTGACAGCCCCGAGCAGCGAACAAGGATTTCTCAGTCCATGAACCTCGCTTGAAGCCAAAAGAACAGGGTGTCGAACGAACGAACATGGCATGTTGAACGCGAGCAGTGGCTCAGAATCAAGCCTGGCAAGACCTCAAGACTTTTGAAGGGCCCTATGGGCTTCGTCCCTCTGCTGTCAGCTATTGACTGGCTTTGGACTTCCAGCTTGCAATCTCATGACGCTCACCTACCTTGAATTGTCTCTCGCTCAGCACATTCCGACCAAAAGTTGCCGGAAACCGATATAACCGTAGCTCGTGATGGTTGTGCTTTCTACTCTTCTCGCAGCTCCCTGTTCTTCTCCTCGTGAAGCCTCGTAGTCGTGTTATCGAGCGGAAACATTTGAAGCGATTCTCAATTCTTGAACAAGTCAAATAACACAGTGGGTGCCGTGCAAGGCTTCACATCCGCCTGCTGATCGACCTTCTCCGTTGCTAGTGTCTTGGTGCTGCTTTTGCCGCAAAGAGAAGCGCTCTAGAGCTCCAAGGGCGCAAGTCATGGCGGATGTTGAGGCGGGCCTAGGCAGTAAAGAGGGTCCAGTCGCTCGTCCTGAGGTACGTCTATGCATACACTTCTAAGGTCTTGCGCTCAATTTGATCTTTAGGCTACATATCAGCCAAAGCAGGCCGTTTCTGTCGGACAGGCATCCAGTCATTCCAATGGCCGCAAAGAGCCAAAGTCTTCTCCTGCAAAGCAACTCGAACTCCCCATGGTCTCTGCTGCTCTTCCCAGACCTTCTCCATCTGTAGCGCCCCCTCAATATGGTCAGCATGAATTTGATCTCGCTTCACCGGAAGTAGCACCACCAGTTGCTCGCAACAAGTGATTGCGTGACTGGTCAAGAGACTGAAACGCAAGACGAAGATAGCGTAGTGTTATCAGGATGTCTGCATTTGTGCCTGAATATGTTGAATGTCAAATGATGTAAAGTACAAATGGACGAGTTCCCGCTTCTGCGCTGCATGAACCGTTACTTCTATCTACACTGCTAGGGTGCCTGCCGGACTGCCCTGAAGGGCAATTCGGTGGCGCACTTGAATTATGACGTGAGGTCAGACTTGTTTGGCTGAGACTTCCTATTCAGGATCTGCAGAATCCTCTTAGATGTCAACGACTGCACCACAATACACTAACAGCAGTGTCTATACTCTCCCTACACCTCAGTGCGTCTCTGTGCTGCCTTTGAGCAATTTATTTCCAAGTGCGGTCAAACTGATCGACAAGCCATTTTCTCTCTGCTTAGAATTCTTGGTGCATATCCCGAAACTCCTTCTTCAGTGACGGGCGCGGACACTCCGAAAGCCAACTACAACCAAAGAGAAGGTCCTTTAGAAGAGGCCGGTCGAAATATATCCGCTACCAGTACACCGCCAGAAGTCCAAGACAAGGTCACCATGACTTCCGAACTACAGCCTGCCAACGACGCAAAGTCAGGCTTTCCTGTGAGTCTTCTTTATCCGCAGGGAGAGCATTCCGTTCTTATCCTCTTGCGTGAATTCTCAGGTACACTTGATGCCCGATGACCTCCGGCACGCTGCTGACAGCAAAGCTTCAAGCGTATACTCCCAGCCGGACGACACAACGGCTACTCATGCAAGGACGGAAGGCGAATTGCCAACTACTTCTGACAATACCAACTTGACGGAAGAGCGAACTGCTACCAGGCCTGACTTTCCTGAAGTTTCGCAAGCCTCTCATGTGGCCGTCAAGGATGCAGAAATTGGCGATCATGCCGAGGCGCACGACTCTACTATGGGCCAAGCCACCTCAGCTTCAGCTATGCATACCGACTCTGCAGTCAATGAAGGCAACTCGACTTCAGCTCTGCACAATGACTCGACACTCAATGAAGGCACTTCTTCTTCTGCCGAGCACACCAATGCTACACCTATGCTGTCCGGCAATGAACACGACTCGGAAGCAAATGCAGCCAAACTTCAAAGTTTGAACCTCAACGACGAGTCCGCCGGAACAAGAGACAGCGGCATCGCCGAAGACCGTCCTTTGAGCGCCGCCAGCGGAAAGACTGGCATGTCCGACACCAACAGCTTCCTCTCTACCGGTATTTTGCCTAACGCTACCACTGAACTGCCCGCCGTCGCACCAGTCAACCCGGCTTTCCCTCGTGCCGTCGATGAGGAGTCGTTGGCAGACAGTATCCCAATGCCTACTCAACACTTGCCTGCCATCAGAACCTCTGTTCCTGGCGGATGGAACGAGGCCGACAACAGATCGTCAATGCAAAGTACTGCTGCTCCTGACTATGCATCTCGCCAAGCTTCTTTCATTGCTCCGTCCGCTGCTCTGTTGAAAGCCAATTCTCCGGGTCCATCTGGTAACCAGTATGCTGCTCAAGAAAACGTGCCAGTGGCTCATTCTATCGCTCCGTCTTCCGATGTCGCCCAGACTACTCAGCAGCCAGTCGCCGAATCTTCCCAAGCCGGTCTACGCGTCAGCCAAGAGCCGATCGTCGAGCGCGAAATGTCACCTGATGAATACTACCAGCACGCTCGCTCGGGTCTTCGCAATGCTTCATTCACCTCTACTCAGAAGCACGAATTGGACCTTGTCCCGCAAGCTACGGTTCCAGCTAGCGATGCCAAGTCCAGCCGCGACACTGTATCCGTTGCAGCTATGCAACAGGACATGTCTCGCTCTGGGTCTCAGCAAACCCAAAGGACTAGGTTCACTGATGACAAGAAGGATGGCTACCTCGAGGATAAGCGCGAGGTCTATCCTGAGGACAAGAGAGACGTTTACCCCGAGGACAAGAAGAGTCTTGGCGGAGGTGCCAGATCCACTCGGTCGTCGGCTTCTTTGCGCGAAAAGGATGGTCATGGAAAGGGTGTTGTGCTTGGTGCTGGTGTTGCAGGTGCTGGAGCAGGCTATGGAGCTTCAAGATTGGCTGGCGATGATCGTGGATATGCCGCTGCAAGAGACTTCGTTCCTCAGCAGCAAAATCAGCAATACCACTCTGCGCCTCAGAACAACTTCATGAGTCCTCAAGGCCAGCGCCAGAACAGCTACGGTCAAGGCACCAGTGCTCCTTTCCAAAACACTGCTCCTCAAGGCCAGCAATACCAGCAAAACCAACCTCATTTGATGAACGTCACTCCTCTCAATGCCGGTCTTGGTGCACCCAACGGAACTGCAGACGTTCCTGCTACTCGTGACGCTCCAACTCCTGTCGCTGCCTATGGCAACTTGCCAGCAGCTGCTCACGGTCAGCAAGTCTACCATGACAATGAGGCTCGGCGATCCAACATCTTTAACAGCATGTCTGGTGTTCCCGGTGAGCTTGTACCAGCTTGCGCCTTTTCCTCGCGCTGACATGTCTACTTAGACCCGACTGCTAATTACAACCAGCAACCTCAGTCTCGTGCCGCATCCATTCGTAACGCTGGTAGCCAATCTCGAGCTGGTTCCGTTCGCCACTCCAACCGTAACTCCGTTACTGTTTTGCCTGTCGAGGTAAGCCAATATGTGCCGATGATATTGTGTTGCTGATCTCTCTTGTGCTTAGCCTGCCCATCAAGTTCAGGTTGTCCCTCCGGCTGAGTACGTTGAAGAGCACGAACTTGTCGAAGAGCGTCCAAGACGCCGATCATCCGTTGCGAGATCTGGTACTGTTCGCAGTCGCCGTTCCACTATTCCCGAGAACCCAGGTACGTTGGTCTATAGTATCAACAAGTGACTTTTTGACCATTTCCATCATAGCTTGGGCCAGTCACAAGGAGACAAAGAGCACAAAATGGCTGCCAGCCAACCCTCTATGGCAACGAACCCCTCCCAAGCCTGCCAAGAAGCACATTCTGCCCATGTCACCTTGGTCACCTGACCCACCTGGCATGCGTCGTCGTGTTCAACGCGAGAAGGAAGACAAGCAGCTCAAGCGTCGCAGCTCGCTGCCCATGCATCCCTTCGCTGCAGATCAGCCCAAGCGTCGCAGCACTGTCAGCTCTCGTCGCTCTATGGACGAAAGACCAGTGTCCCGAGGCCACACTATCGTCCGACCAATGTCTCGTGCTTCTACCGTTCGCGCTGCTCCTTCACCTGCCCTCGTCAGCGGCGAGCAACAGCACACTCCAAACAAGCTTCACAAGGCTCAATCCGTTCGCAGCAGCCGCACAGCTTCTAAAGTGTACGAGTCAACTCCCTCTGGTCATGTTGGCGAAGTTGTGCCTGCAGGAGGTCTTGGTGACGGATTCCCTACCCAACCAGGACGTATCATCGCACAAGAGAAGGTTGGCCAAGATGTCATGTACGAAGGCGCTCCTGGCGTTCAAAGCGACAACATGACAAGAAACCACAGCATCTCAACTGCTGGCGTAGGCGAAGGCAGCAATGGTCATGGCATACTGCGCAACTCGCAATCGCAAGAGAACGCTCGACACACTGTCAGACCTGGCAACATTCAGCCCACCTACAGCTACTCTGGAGCTCCATCTGCACCAGGCGTTCAGCGCTACCCAATGCAACGAGGAGAAACTGGTTACGACCCAGCTGCGCCAGTCTCAAACCAGCCACAGTCAAACGGCGAACATGCCAATCACTTGATGCATCAAGTCAGCCTTGGCCAGCAAGCTCACTCTCAGCAATACGGCGGTGTGCAAAACGCTCAACAGATGGTTCCTCAGCAAGGTCAGAACCTGTCATCCTACCCTCCGCCTCAAGCAGCTCGTTCCGGCTAGGCCGCTGTCGATGGACCATCAAAAGCAATGTTTGTCGCTACTGTATATAAAAAGATGCTAATATAACACATAGTCTTTCCAAAAACATAATCATGTGCATTTCTATTTACTCAGACAAGTATCTCCAGAATCTTGAGCCATTCTTGATGCCAACGTCGCCAACTCGTCATGCTGAGCTTGCGTTGTCAACAGCACACCACTCAAGGCTGAGACAACACAGCTGTCTGCCAAATCTGCTACATGGAATCAAGCCATTGCTAGTGTCGTATCCCTGGTAGAGATCTGCCCATATGCCTCGCTGTTGGGAACTTCACTTATTGCCAGATGACTCAAGTCGAAGCGATCTTTCCTATACTTCCGTTGCAGCGTGTTCGGGCAGATAGTCTCTCGTGACCTGTTCATCGTCTCCGCAGCTACAGTCTGATCTGCTGGCCTGTCCAATCTTTGAAATGGATGCCTCCTTCTCGCTCAAGAAGTCTGCTTCTCTCCCGGTCCCTTTCTTCTTGTGTTCCTTCCTCGTCTGATGTGGAAGACTCCATCCTGAGCAATGGCCGAATAGCGCTTTACTCCCGTTTTGCCTTTGCTCTTAACCTGCCTGAACCGTCAAACTTGTTGCTATTAGGTCCAATGGTATTTGGCAGCAGCAAAAAATCTCGTATAAGAGGAGGCAGCATCAGCCATCCTCAATTGCTCGAAAGCATAGAAGATCGAAGCGAGCGTTACAACGTGTACTACGGCGATTTGGCTTCGACTAGATCTGGTTCAGCAAAGTCAACTAGATCAGCACCAGCAAGGCAAATGCGACCTGGCTGGTCTCCTCAGGTGAGCATCCATCACTCTTCTCATTTGAACAGACAATGATTCGAAGACTACAGCAACAGGTCTTCAGTCCAGGCAGTCCGCCTTGGGCATCTCCGTCTCGCTGGAACCCTTCAGCTGGCTCTAGATCTGAGCAAGACCGAGAAGAAACGCTTTACGACGACTATGCCGAAGACTATGAGGAAGAAGCGCCAAGGCACCGGCGTAGACCAAGTGAATCTCGACATCGCCGACAGCCTTCCGCAACAGAGTCTCAAACCTCTGATAGGCGGAGGGACGAACGCCGACCCCAGAATCCTCCTCGAACACCTCTTAGCGAACGGAGCACCGGCAAGGTTGATGCTCGTCGAAGTGAAAGAGCGGGATCCGAATCGCCTAGCCTGAACAAGAAGCCGTCTGCACCTCGACTCAAAAAGAAGCCGGCTGTGAAAGAAGTTGACGATGGATCTGAGAGTGCGTCGGCCTTTTGGTTCAGATGAGTAATTCTGATGCTGGATTTCAGGATGGATCACGCGATCATCTGAAGTAGGCTCTATGCAACCCAGCACCGCCAATACTAATTTTGGTTTAGCCATTAGCGATGGTTCGACTGACCACTCTGCAGAAATCGGTGGCAGAAGATAGCGAATCGCTCTTTACTGCCATCAACACCTTTACTCTGGATTTGGCCGTAGCTGACCAGGTCGGTCATCTACCTAGCATCTCCTGATATCGAGCTGAACCTTTGACCAATAGCGACATGACGCCCAAGCCTACCTAGAACGAGCGGCCAAAGCCATCTCTAAACTACCCAAACTGACCGATCTACGCATCATCGGTCCCCGAGACACTCGCATCACTTTACCGGCCTCTATCTCACTCGCAATAGAAGAAAGCGGCTGCATCATTACAGCTCTGACCTTGACCCGAATCGCATCTTTCGAAGACCCACATACCATTGCTCGAATAATAGGCAAGACTTGTTCTTCGCTCAAATTGAACGACTGTAAATTGGCGACCTGGCGACCTATGTTGAGGCATTGTACTCGATTGGATGCGCTAGAAGCTTTGGTACCGCCTGAAGGGTTGTCTTGGTTGACAAGGAGTCAATGGCAGCGATTAGGTAGTTTGAGGATCGGTTATGGGACGGAAGAAGTCTTGCAGGATGTATTAGAGAGTGCTAGTGAGTAGTCCTCATACCTTGCCTTAGCTACCTTCCTCTGATGTGCTTGTCAGCGGCATACGAAGGCGAATCAGTCTATCGAACCAACTTGCACACTTTGGTCATTTCGCACTTTGCGCCATTGAGCTTGGACACGATTGTTCGGTTCGCTCGAACCCTAGGAACCCCAACCGTCAAGAAGCTCGAGATTTCGCGCATATCAGCAGAAGTCTTTGAGCCTAAATTATTGATCAACCTGGCTGCTTATGTGCGTCTCTGTCTACACATGATGATTGCGCTCATTTGTTTGGAATAGTTTGAGGACGTGGAAGATTTACGCATTCATTCTGCTGAAGTGGACGAAGAGACTTTGAGTGTTTCAGAAGGCCGCAAAGTCCGTACAAGAGCAGTGGATTGGACATCTGGCCGCTTTGGGATGTGCGTCTCGACTTTCCAACCCATTGGTTCTAAAGCTGATGAGTGATATAGGGACGATTACGGCGAAGCGTTCGAAGCGTTCCAACTCCTTCGAACAGTAGAAGTCAACCACTCTCGTTACCCTTTCCTGGTCTCTTCCACTCCTTCATCCACCTCTGAACCTGACGCTTCAACAATACCCAAAGTTCCCGATGGGTCAGGTCGGAACGTGTCAGACCTCATGCTGGTCGATGCAAAACATTTGGCGACGACCATACCAACGCTGAAGAGGGTTTCTTATAGTTATAGCATCAATTCTCATTTCCTGGACGTGCAGATTTCAAGAGATCGGAACAAAGCGAGTTATGGATCTGGAGTGACTGTCAAAGATCACTGGACACGACCGGGTAAAGAATAGAGTGTGTTTTTGTGACAGGTAGAATGTTTGTGCAAAGGATGTCTATTGTTACGATGCTGCTACTGCTACCCGATATGTGCATCCGCTTGTTGTGTAGACGGTAGATCACTTCAATTGAGCAAAGATCTGTGACAGGAGCGAGATGAGAGGTAGCATAAAGCGTGGCGGGCGAGAATGCTCACTTTGTTACTCGCGCAAGTGTCGACGCAATGCCTCAAGTGGACTATCAGGAAGTATGAGCATACAATGTGCAGAGAGCAGAAGAAAGAGAGAGAAGGCTCACAGAATTCCTCAACGCAGTCTTCACCTTTATGTCCATGACCGCTCGATACTTTTGAATTGCACTCTTCAAAGTGGTGTTTGGCAGCAGCGCACTGCTTAGAGTTTGCGCAGGCTAAACAAGCACAAGGACATAGCCGTATGAGCCATTTGAATGAGATATCGGTGTAATAGGCAGCGTACCTTCTTGAATCGCAGGAGCAGCATCTTCCGGTTCTTCTTCTTCCTCTTCTTCCTCCTCTGCAGGTGCTTCCTCCTCGTCTGCGGCCTCCTTGCTCTCACCAGATTCAACTACTTCGCCTTTTCCCTCCTCCGATCCCGTATCTGCTTTCTCCTCGTCGCCGCTCTCCTGGTGCGTCTCTCCCTCTGCATCCTGCTTGGGCTCTTCGGCCTGCACGCTAGGCATGAAATAATCAAACAGCGACACCATTTTTGTTTGCACGAACACGGTAGTTTTAGGAAAAGAGCGACCAACAATGTCTGAAGCGCTCGGTCTGGGTGAGCCGCCTGCTGGGCCTGTACGAACGCAATCAGCTCAAGAACCTCCCAGCAAAGATGAAAGCAACATGACCGTTTCGACTTCTATGCCTATTTTGCCAGGTGAAGTCAACGAGCTCGCAGATCTGGAGACTGCGAATGATAAATTGCTCAGAGATATATGTGAGCCCTTCTTCCTTCTCTTACATCCTTGTGGTCATGTGCTTATAGAGCTGTCAGCGACATCTGACGAGTTGCCCGAAGATTGGCCCAAACTGAGGGAGGTCATTGAAGGCAAAATAGACCAGGTACGGCTCCTCCTAGGCCTCTCCTGTGCTGTACTAACATGCTTCAATAGCACA
The DNA here is from genome assembly GCA_039545315.1 of Kondoa malvinella. Lineage (NCBI taxonomy): Eukaryota > Fungi > Basidiomycota > Agaricostilbomycetes > Agaricostilbales > Kondoaceae > Kondoa > Kondoa malvinella. Next base: position 148,580 of record BCIM01000009.1, read on the forward strand.
TAGCCAAATTTAAACAAGACGAAAACACTTTGTTCGACAAAGCAGCTACGTGAGCTTCTTACTCCCAGCTCTGTGCACGACCTGACACCGAGGATAGACCTCCTTGGCCAATGGATCAAGTGGAAATCACTTCAGCCCGATCCAAAGTCTTTACACTGCTCGATTCCTTCCCTTGCTCGCCTACTTCCGCACCCTTCACCATCCAAAGACTAGCTGAACTCGCCCTTTCACCAGCACCTTATTACACGCGCTCATTACCACAATATCTACGTGCTCTTACAAGGTGTTTGCTCGTCACTTCTGATGCTTCAGTTTATCCACCTACGACAAATTCACCACCTCAAACAAACGGCTTCATGACTTCCCGAGCAAGATCATCGTCCGTCTCTTCAACTTCTTCAGCTTCTTCAAATTCATCAAACCATTCACAACATGCCATGCAGCAATTATCACCCATTCCATGGTTACGCTCACGCTCACCTTCACCACACGAAGCTATCGAGACTTCTCATCTGACAATAGAAGACGGACCAGCTAAACGACAACGACTTGAACCGAGTGATCCTCTAATAGCAGGAAGAGTGGATGAATTGGATACGCAAAGCACAGGAAATGAAATGATGCAAGATCCTGTACCTTTGACGAGCACTACTGCTTCGAATGGAACGACAGCGGTCGAAGGGTCTTTATCAAGTCGGTTTGCGCCAAGTACAGAAGATGTAGGGGTAGCGAAATGAAAGGGACACTTGTAATAATGTAACAATACATGTAAAAACCTATGCAGCAGTAGCAGGCGATGCTACTTTGCCCATTTCGACATCCTCTTTCTGTCCAGTCTGTTTGACTCGCCAGGCTTCGAATCGCTTCAGCCATTCTGCTGACTGGTCTTTGGCTGGAGTGTTGTCGATTCGGAAGAGCCAATCTTCGCCTCCTCGAACAAGGAACATTCTTAGTGTGCGAATGCAGAATTGGATGCGCAAACCAGAACGACCGCGCATGTTGGAAGGAAGGTGAGCACCAGGATTGACGACGGGTAATTGCTTGGGCAAGTTTCTGCGGAACCATCAGCCGAGCCTTCGTATCAGGGCATAGGACATACCGCTTCAAGAAGCTCTTTCGCACTGTAGTCTTGTCAATGCCTTCGGTCGTGTCGTGGCTCATGAAGGACTTCATGTAGCTTTCCCAGCGGTTCTGAAGCAGCTCTTCGTCTTCTGGTAAGACTTCATCTTTGCCTAGTAGCTGGAAGCTGAGCGATTGCAGGTATGGGGCCTGTTGAGAGCAGATCAGGGACTGTCGCCAATGGCACTTTAGAGCTTACCCATTCAATCCGGTAAAGATTCTCTTCCGCTCCAACAGCACTATCTGTCACCTGCCTGTACGTTGTCTGTTGTCTACTTGTAGTGTTGCTCTTGATCCGGTCAGCATGAAGAAGCTCGATCAGCCGTGTGTTTGTACTGTGATTAGCAGAGCTGGTGTCGAGGAAGGTATGTATCTGTTCGTGCAAGTAATCAGCTGCTGTCTGACACAGCATACGATACATCTGACGAACCGTTTTCAAGATTGTCAAGAGTAGTCGGTCGATTGTAAAGACATGATACGCCTTGATGCCGAAGAGGTTGCGGATCTTCTCTTCGAAAGCAGCATTGTCTAGCTGTCCGCCGAGAAGCTCTTCGCATGATGTTAAGAGAGCAGCATAGTAGTGGTCCGCTGTTGCTTCGCTTGATCCATTCTCTTGGTCGACCACTAGTGACCATTTCGCCTCGAGAGATGGGTATGATTCGGTAGAAGAGGCGATGAGGTGCGCAGTCTGGTGCATCGTCTCTAAACGCTGGTAGACAATCTGTACAAGCATTTTAGTATGCGAATGTAAGCGAAAGAACGATGCACCGCACCTGGAATATACGGATGAGGAAGTAATGCGTAGAATCGCAAAAGAAGTTGAAACGGTTCCGAGAGTCTGCAGGTGCTCGCTTCGCAGTGCTTTGGTGAGATATTGAAATAGCAGGCGCTTCTTTAGTCGGCGAAGTCATCCGGACATTGCTTGTAGAGGCTTGTGCATCTGCTTGTTCTGTCGTTCCTTCAGCTGGTGGAGCGACGGAATGGCTTTCGCCGAGCTCAGTGTTCTGAGGTTGGGGAGCTGTTGATATCGTCTCAACCCCTTCCATGGACTCGAGACCCGCTGCAGTGGCCGGTACAGGTCTGAGCAAAGGAGAAGCGACGGTATCGAGCATCATGTCGTCATTGCCGGATTCTGGCATGGGCGAACCTTCGAAACCGTTGTTACCGCCTTCAGATCGGACATCGCTCATCATGATATCGCCTTCGGGAGACGGTTCTCGAGAGCTTGCGACTGAGGCAGAAGTTAGGTTGGGTGAATCAGTGATACTTGCTGGCGAAGCGGCACGACTTTCTGTTCCGCCTCGCTTTGCTCGATCTGCTGGATTGCCCGCTTTTCGTAACGCTTTTCGTCGCAGATCCGCTTGCTCCTTCTTTGTCTTCTTGCCTCCTCGCCTGTTGGCATATTGGGTAGTCTCTTCCTCGGTCGCGCTGGCGTTGCCAATCTCCGAGGCATTGTCGCCGACATCAGAGTGAGCATGTTCGATAGGAGGACGAGGGATTTCGACAGGTGTCAAATTGCTTTCGACAGCTGCAGGTGGTAGACAAAGCAAAGCGGGGAAGAAGCTCCTGATGAATTCTTCCATCTTGTCCTTATCTGCTTCTGCGAAAGTGCCTTGTATCCGGTCGAGATAAGATAGGAGAAGCTTGAGAATGTCAAAGATGATGCTTTCGTTGGACAATTTGTACTCCATCTGCTTGCGAGGTGGATCGGGAAGGAAAGAGCCTCGAGCATGTGCTATTCTCCGCTGTTGCTGTTGGCGGCGAGCAGCTTCTATCTCCACAACAAGAGCTCTGGGTGTGAGCAGCTTCTTGTCGGCCGCTTTGATAATGATGCCTTGAGGATCGAGTGCGCGATAGAAGTTCTTCGCATCCGCTTCTCGCCAAACTCGATTCCACTCCCGCAAAGCACGCTTCCACTCTTCGTCTTTCTGCTTCAATCTAGCGAGAACGATTGGAAGAGCGAGACATGGGTTATCGTGTATTGCCTGTATGACGTGCAGGCCAGCTTCTTGACCATAAACCTTCTTGATGCTGTGAATGCTCTGTCAGTTATGCTCTACTCGCCAACGTAGACACCTACACGCCATGGTATGAACTCTTGCTCTGATGATTACCCAAACCAGGCTTCAGCCGGAAGTGCTCCTTCTCGTCCGGTAGCATGCAAGCGATCCTTTGTGCGATGGGCTCCATCAGAGCGATGGCGCGCAGGTTCGACTCGATGTAGTAGTCATATTCGTGTCGTTCTTCTTCAGATCGATGCAAGGCAGCTTCGAAATCATTCTTGCGTGTCGGGATCTGTGAGTCAATAGAGCATCTTCAGTACAATTATACAGACGATGCTCCCCACTCACAAAGCCTTCCTCTGAAGCCCAAGTTGGGTGCGAGATCCACTCGTCATTCAATACCAGATGGCAAAGCGGGTCTCTCCCAGAGCAGACCGACTGTCTAGCCTGTGTGCATATAACACCATCAATCAAACTTAATTCAGATCATCAACCAATTGACGCACCGACTCCGGCAATTGCCTATAACTCGGACCGCAAGTCTTCAAATTCTTGCGATCGCCTTTCGCAGTTGGTCCAATGACATATTCCACACTCGCCTGGTTCTCAATGACCATTTTACCATCCTGAATCTTAGCGCCACGGTACATGATCCCATCTTTCCACCCTACCATCTCGCGAAACTCATTCCAGAGCTCTTTATTAGGAGAGAGGAAAAGGTGAGCTCGCGCAACCAGAGCAGCCAGGTCAATAACATCCTGTGTGTAAAGGTTGAGGAGTTTGAGGAATTCGTGGTAGGTTGTCTTGTCGTTCACGAAGCGGGAGACGCGATCAAAGAAGGCGAGTTCTTCGGATGTCGCTATAGCTCTTTGTGAGGCCGAAGCGGAGGGAGGAGGTACAGTAGCGCTAGGAGGTGCATTAGCTGGAGGAGCACCATTGGGTCGACGGGAAGAGCCTTGCGCTGGAGCTGTTGCTGGAATACCAGGTGCCAGAGACTGGACCGATCGCCCGTCTGCGCGATTCGCGTCATAAGGAGGTATTTCCTTCTGGCCAGGGCCGACGGGCTTCTTCTTTGCTTTCTGAGCATTCGCAGCGGTCGATGAGCCAGCAACAGCGGTATCCATCAGCTGCCCAGGACCACTTGCAGAAGTGCGCTTCTTCTTGGCAGCAGGCTCTTCCAATGTCGGACGGGGCTTGGTTGTTCCAGGTGCTGCTCTTTTCCGATTCGCGACAGATCCTGCTGGTTCAGCTGCCGCTTGATTGATGACACCCATGAGACCGATAGTGCCCGCTGTATAGGGTCTATTGCTGGGTCCTTGACTTCCTTGAGCTGGAAGCGGCGTATCGGGCAAGAACGCTTGGAAACCTTCGAGCAGATCTGTACAGCCGGCAAACAGCTTTTCGACTTCTTGATGGACCTGTCGACGAAACTGCTTTGTGAATACTATGCGTACAGGACTAGACGATTCCCCGACCTCTGATATGGATTTTCGCTCAATTTGGTAACCATGCAGAATAGCCAAAAACTTGTTATAAGTAGCATTATTGTCATCTGAAAAGCGCTTCTTGATCTGGTTGACGAATTCGACGGCTTGGTTGAATTCAGGCGGAGGTGCAACACCTTTTGGAGCAGGAACAGGCAAAACAAGATAGCTGGTTTTGGAGACTTGCTGATATTCTGCTTGAGAGAGAAGTTGCCCTTGCGGTCTTGGTAGCTCTCTGACGTCGATCATGGCAGGCTTGGATTTGGCAGAAGCGACAAGTTTGGGATCGGTTGTAGAATCGATGCGCCTGATTACGCCTGGCGAACAGAGGATCAAGAAGCCATCTGGGCATTCGGCGTTGGGCGCATAGCATTCAATGCGATATCCAGGTGGTAAGAAGGTATTGAAGCCTTGTATCAGCGCTAGGCGGCCTTTGAACAGAGCCACAACTCTATTTATCACCGTCGGTGTTTCGATGACATTCGTCTTGAAATCTGAAGAAAAGCTATCAGCGATCACCTGTGGCTTGAAAGAGATGGTACATACCTTTCATAATGTCTAGAAACTGATTATACACCTCGGGCGATGTGTTGAACTGAGCCTTGACTTCGTCCAGATAGCTCAGTGCATCCTTGACATTCAACGGCGCGCTGTGAACAAGCCGGCCACCTCAGATGACATCCATCTGTACAGCTAACGACATACCGAGGAGCAGCAGCTATCGCATGAAAATGCATTCAGCGTTTCGCGCGATAATCAAGGCGGGGGAGAGAAAAGCTCACGGAAATTGTATGCGGGTACTTGAGGAGGTTGAGGAGCGCTGCTTTGTGAAGGCCCTGCCTCTGGATTGGGCGCTGCCATTACCGCTTTGATCAGCCGCAAGTCGCTGTTTATCGTCGAGTTTGGCATGTCAGAGAGCAGCGGCCAGATCATTCATCGCTTGATGGCCGCAGTACATAGGAATTCTATTCTGTTTTCTACCACAGAGCATTTCATCCGACGCTCGCGCAAGGCATCCTCGTCGACTTCTATTCATTCACTCGTGTCTCAATCTGGAGTCTCTGTTTCTAGCTTCTTTGCTTTCTTGCAGCCTATCAACAGCTCTCTCGAGCGTAGTGTGCCCTGTCGCTGTCTTTTTCAGCCTCTTCCTGCCAATAATCATTGACGAGGGCAAGTTTTGCATGTGTTTCTGCTCTGACTCAGCTAAAGCTCGGCTGTTATATGGCGCATAACATTTGGATAGCTTCAGAACCGCTATGATAGATTCACGCTCTACCTCACGTCTTGCCGGCTTTGTTTCAGTAGTCAAGGGAGAGCAAAGTTCAAAGCTAAAAGATAGTCAATTGCAGTACGCGTGTGTTTCTATATACGTTAGTAACGGTTTCTGAGCCGCTCCAAATCCCTTGGAGCCTCTTTAAATGCCAGCCAACAGGTTGCCCAACAGTTGACCGAGAGTGTTGCCGAGACCGGACAAGAGACTAAAAGAAGGGCATCAGCGAAATTATGATTGGCCAGCTGGAATACTTACGGGACAAGGTTGATGAGACCGGTAGTGCCGAACAGGTTGTTGAGAAGGTTGGCGACTGCAGAGATATCAGCATTGCAACAAAGCTGAGCGCAAAAACTCACCGATGACCAACAGACCAGCAACGAGAGGAGTAAGAGCAGCAAGAACCGATGCCAAAAGAGGGTTCAAGGCAAGGAGAACAGGGATCAAGAGGCCGTTCAGGACTGGGATGGTCGCAACGAGGACTTCGACGGCAGCAATGACTAGATACGACCATGAGCGAAGCCCAAACAAAAGGCACTTGACATACGCGCAGCCAAAGAGACGATCAGACCAACAACAGCCAAAGCAATCGCAGCGTTGTCAACAATGGCGATTTGACGCTCTTCGATTTCGCGCTTGGCAGCAGGTTTGGCAGCAGCGGTTGCGTCAATCTCGTTCTTGAGAGTTTGGATGGCTACAGAAAGCATCAGACTGGCTCAGGGACAGAGAAATAGAACTCACTAGGGACGACCTGAGCAAGAAGAGGCTTCAATTCAGCCTTGACTTTAGCGGCACCACCCTGGACAGGCAATCAGTCTGAGCTGCGGAAAGCTGGTTGTAGCTCACTTTGGCTTTGATCTTTTTGATAGAGGCAGTCAGGCTCTTGATCTTCTTGTCAGCCTTGACGATGGAAGCGAGGATAGGCGCGAGGTTTCCTCCAGAGAGTATTTGACGCTTCTTTACAATGGGTTAGCACATGTAGGCAGCAGCAAGATCAGAAGGACCTACCTCCATGACGGCTTTCTCGTGAACAGCATTGTGTCCAGTCAAAGCAAAGGCACAAGAGAGGAGGGAAGTGAGGGCGACGATGGATTGGAAACGCATTTTGTTATACTTGGGTGAATGAGTGGTCTGGTGTAAAAGAGTGGTTGGGTGGTTGGGAAGAAGAGAGGAAGAGGAGACACGCGTGAGTTTTGTGATGTCCCAAATTGACGTCAATGGTTGAAAAGAAGCGTGCAAGCTGAAGGATTCGAAGCCCAAAGAGACCATCGGATCTAAAATAGATTGCTTTTACATTGCATGCCCTGTGCAAGCTGTGACGTATGTATTTGGAAGCAGAATATGCAAGAGGTTGCTATGAGAAGTGAGGAGAATAGCTTTTGAGGCTGTCGTTACAAAGTAATGGACGAGAATAGCGCCAGAACAGTAAGGCGGCATAACCAGATAGACAGAGAGAGCACTGTCGTCTGCTGAATCCCACAACCCGATGCTACAAACGGCGAATTGGACGAGAAGCCTTGAGAGAGATCCTTCGCTAATTGACAGCATGGCAGGGTCATTTGACGGCCTTCGCTTCTGACGGTCGTACTTTCACCTGATTGATAGAAGAAGGAGGTAGAGCCTGAAAGAGAGGCATAGCAACACTTAACATGTCCTCCCGCAGTTCAAGAAATCTTTGAGGGGTCTTTGAATTGTCTCTGAACGAGCACGCCATGCAGTGCACAGATGACAGTGCAAGTGTTCTTATACACTCTTCGATCCATAGAGCATTCAGCGCACGTCGCCAGGCTCGTGACGGTGCTCTTTCGACAACGAATTGGCAGCGTAGGAAAATGGGACCAAATGGTCATTCGCACGTCGTTGCCAATGCACTTTCATACTCAGTGCATACTTGCTCGTACTCTATATCTTCTTGTTCTTCCTATGCTCGCGGTTGTGTCGAGTTGGCGTGGAAGCGCTGTGAACTGAAGACAGCAAAATACTATCTGTGCAAAGCTTATCCTATCTACTGGCCCTTCATACGTGCCCTCGGATGTCTGCTCCTTCGGCCTTGCTTGAAGCTCTGGACGCCAATGGACGTGTTTGAATGCCCTGCTACTTTCTTGCTGTGCTCTGCTGTAGTAGCATGGGCAGTTCATGCTTCCATACATTGCAACCGCTATTCAGTCTTCAACAGAGGGCGAATTTCAGCGTTCTTATCTGAGTTCGCATACTGGAGGCAGCAGTCCAAAAGCCCTTGCGCTTCGACTATCGACGGACGGCTTGCTCTGGAATATTGATCAGTCGAAGCAGCGACGCTTCGCTTCATCCTGCAAGCACCTGTCTCTTCTGCCTGACATTGCCGCTGTCCGCGTCCCACACAATTGACCGGCAGTCAGTCTCCAGAGCTTTCCAAATACCACCTCTGTCAAACCTCTGTCTCTTTCCCAAGTGCCAATAGTCTTGCGCTGTTGCTCTTGCTATACAGCAGTCGGTCGATAAAATGCAGGCAACTACTGCTGCGTGTCTGCGTTGACATTTGAATGATGCCTATATGTATTCTTCTCTTCCTCTGCTCCTATATACGACCCTCCAGCTCGGCTGCGACAACAGCCTAATACGCGCTTTCACGCGTTCTCCACTTTCTCCGGATTTACGGGGCCGCTTTGACCGACAGAGCATCTTGAAGATCAGCCGCTTTCTTTTCCTTCTACCACCATTCTCATACTCTATCAAACATGTCAGATCTACCTGAGACCTACAAAGCCTGCATCTACGACAAACCAGGGCAGGTGTCAACGAAAGTCGTCGATCTACCTATGCCAGATGTAGAAGCCGGCCAGGTTTTGATCAAGCTATCGCACTCTGGTGTCTGTCATTCCGGTATGCTCTCGATACATGCCGTCGACTCCTTGCTGATTGCTCAAAATAGATTTCGGTCCGCTTTGCTTTCCCCGCATGCCTGAGCTCTGTTGACAGCTATGCAGGTGTCATGACCAGCTCCTGGCGTGTTCTCCCCAACCCGACTGCCGAGGGACAAGTCGGTGGACATGAAGGTCTGTCCGTCTAGAAAATGTTGTGCATCATACTGAATTTATGCGACAGGTGTTGGAGAAATCGTAAAGATGGGACCAGGGACAGAGAACAGCCCTGTCAAGATGGGTCAACGTGTTGGTATCGTGTGTACTGTCTTGCTGCTCCGACTATACCTAATGTTCCTACAGAAATGGATGGCAAGCACCTGTGACTCTTGCGAGCCATGTTTGACAGGCCACGATGCATGCTGTGGTGAGTGTCCAGACAGGAGAGGCGTATACAGTGCTGAATTGCCGATTATCTCTAGTCAACGGAAAGATTAGCGGTTACTACACTCCAGGCACTTTCGCGCAATATGCCACGTCCGTCTGCTCTGTTCAGCGTAGCTTACTGTTCGCTAATCTACGCACTGGCGCTTATAGTGGTCCGGCAAGATACGTCACGCCTATCCCAGATGGCCTAGACAGCGCAGCAGCAGCTCCTCTGCTCTGCGCTGGTGTTAGTACGGGAGCTCCTCCTATGCATTCTGATGGTCACTAAGTGCTCTCATAGCTGTCTTCTCTGCTTTGAGAAAGAGTAACACTGTAGCGGGAAACACTGTCGTTCTACTCGGTGCAGGGGGGTCAGTCCAAACGGGTACCTGCTGGAGATGAACACTAAACAGCTTCTAACAGAGGTCTGGGTCACTTGGCCTGTCAAATCGCCAGCAAGGGTCTAGGACTCCGTGTCATCGCTGTCGACCACCCTAGCAAGAAGGACCTTTGCAAGTCTTCTGGTGCTGAGCACTTTATCGACCACACCCAAAGCAAGGATCTCGGCGCCGACGTCAAAGCTCTAACTGGCGGATACGGTGCACATGCTGCCCTTGTCTTGACTGCTGCCAACCCTGCCTACGCTTCGTCGGTCATCTTTCTAATTTCGTGAGCTTTGCTGACTGTGTCAACAGTGCGACTATGTGCCTGCGCTTCGGAGGCACTCTTGTGTGCGTTGGTCTTCCTGAAGGAGACATGGTAAGTCCTATGCGGGCTATTCGACAAGTCTGATGTTGCTTCCAGGTCCCAATCGCTACCGCATTCCCTTCTTTGATCACCGCTATGGAACTTCGAATCGTCGGATCAGCCGTCGGCAACCGTATGGAGGCCATCGAGACGCTCGATATGGCTGCCAGAGGTCTCATCTCTACTCACTTTGAGACTACCACGATGGACCAGGTGAGCATGATGCCAAACTGTGGCTGAGAATTTGCTTATATATCGGGTTATAGCTGACAAGCGTCTTTGAGCGCATGGAGAAGGGACAGATCCAAGGCAGAGTCGTGTTGGATTTGAACAAGTAGGCAAGATATGAAGTATTGTACAGTTTGAAATGAAATGAAGCACAAGCTACTTTACACACAAATCTGCTTGACAGATATACAGCCACACTACACTTGTCACAATCTCTCAGAACGCTATCTCTGCTAGTCCGCCATCGTAAGTTTGCAGACTACCATGGGATGTTAATAGTGCTTTGATACCGATAGAAGGCGGACTGACTTGGTGGGTACTAATTGACCAGTCTCAAGCATCAACTCCTGCTCCTCCGCGTCTTCCGGATTCGCTTGACCCATCTCCTTTGACAGTAACAGTCGACCTCTAGCCATATCTAAATGTCGAAAGAAGCGGCCAAGCTTGAAATGTTTCTTCATGAAGGTAGCGAGGACTTCATTCTGTACATAAGTTACAGGCTCGATGTTCTGCTGAGCGACATATCGATTCGAAGCATCCGCAGCCATGACACTGTTTTGATAATCAGCTGGTCCGATACCGAGATCATCGGACTCACTTGTAGAAAGGCTGAGCAGCGCCCTCGGAGAGAGCTCGCACATTCATCGTTTGCTGCCATTCCGCTGTAGCGCAACATGTCGCATCTCGCTTGACGATCACGCCTGAACTTCTCTTTAGACCTTGATTACGATATAGTGGCAAAGCAAGCTGACCTAGATAGCCGAACGATCGATGCCTGAATATCTGGCCTAAAGGATGCAGTATTCTCTGCCTTTCGGTTTGCGAAGAACTTTCTACCGAAGCGATATCCAACTCATCCGCATGCGCGTCCAATTCGAGCAGCTGTTCATTCGGTAGTCCATCCACACTAGTAATGTAACCCGCCAAGAAACCAGCATCAAAGGAAAAGTGCTGCTCGCAGACAGCCACTAGAGCCGCGCTGTTGATCTGAACACCGGCAACAAGTCGTAGCGCCAATACAGCGCAATAGATGGCCGCAGCGACGTTGCGTGTCGTCTCGGTACTGACGATATTGAGGGAGTTGACTATATTTCTCGCCGAGCGGATGAGAAGCGCTTTTGGACTTGCAGCTTGTAGATATCCGTCCAAAGTCGCTTCATCCGCTTCTGTTCCGAGCTGACGCATACTTCTAAGGTTGTTATGCAGGTCGCGCCTGCTTGCGATAGTCTGGTGGAAGAAATCGTAAAAGATCGGCTCTTTGAATGACGTGTAGACGTGATTGATGTAGCGACCATCTATCCGAGCGATGATTGTGCCGGGATATCCAATCGGCTTGGCTGCTATGCCTAGCCGGTCGCAGATGGCCCTGCAGCAGGTTTGAGTGACTGTATGCATTGATGGCAAGGAACTGACACAAAGACCCAGATACAGCTCATTGGCAGCGCTGGCTGCTGCTCAAGCACGACAGCATCCACGACTATCGAGAAGCGATTAGCCGGCACGAGGGAATATCATTCCAACACATACAATTGTTCATCAGATCATGATAAGACCGAGGTGAAGCTCTTGTCATACCGCAAATGAATTGCAGACCATCAGCGATACAGCTTGTCTCGACCTTGATGCTATGTTCGAGTGAAAATTCGCCTTCAGAAGAATACAATCCGTCTGGTAAGGTGGAAGCGATTCTGGAAGCCCACAGATCGAGCTTTTCTTTCACCTGAACGTGAAAGGGCATCAGAAAAGCTTCTGAGCAAGTCACGCCGGGACTCGCTGTACTGGGATCGGTTCCTCTGAATTGAGAAAAGATTAAGAGCGCATCTTCGAAAGACCAGTTCGTTGCGTCTTCGTCAGTTGCTATCTGAGCCAATGCACGACAGGCATTCTTGCGTTGTATATAATGGGTGAGCTCGCTGGCATAATAATGCTCGGTGAGCAGATTGGGCGAGATAGTAAGAGTAGCATCTTGCTGCAGCTGTTGCGGGATGCTGCTTATGCGATCGGACTGCGAGTCGATGCCGATTACTCGTGTGACTAGAGCATCGTAGACCGACATGTCCATGGCACCAAAGGCTTCTTTACGGGCACTGCATTGCCCATTGCTGAGCAGCTCGAGCGATGTCATAGCCTTGGAATTCCTTTGCAGTCTGACAACGCATTTGCCATAGACAGACTCTTGCTGCTGTTCTGCTTCCACATGTACAGTCCGCCAGAAGTAGTGTCTGTGCAGAGGCCGCCATACAACGTCCGATCTTGCTATCGAGTGCCATTGCTTGCACACCAAAGCACATCGGAGGAGATCTGGCCAATTTGCAGGCTCAAGATGTTGCAGACACAGCTCGATGAGCTCAGTTGGGACTTGTAGCATTCCTGTCTGCTCGGTGGTCTGGAAATGACGAGCGACTTCAGAGGTTGTAGCTTGTCCACCGAAACCTCAGAAATACCCTGCAGCCTTGCTACAATAAGACTGTAGTGAGCCCTATGCTGCATGCGCAACACTTCAGCATGTCTCGGCCAGTTTAGAGGGAGCCTCTCCGCGTTAAAGAGAATTTCGTATATACCATCATACAGCCGGTGTAACCTCTCAAGAAGCTCCAAAAGGTCTATCAACAGCAGTATATCATCTTGTCCGACTTTTGTGCCGAATATAAGACGATTTCATGTTGTACCGAGCGCGAAAAGCGCAGATGTCGCTAAAATCAAGATTGAAGATGTTCTGCACGAATTCACGCCTGACCGCTGCAGGTATGCTGTGAAGCTGCTCTAATGTGTTAAGCTGAGAGCGACGAGCAGGAACTTTGCCATCGTAGCTCATATCGATCATGGGCATGTCACTGAACAGGAGGTCCTAAGCAAGCTCTAATATCGCTATACAGGAAGTCTACACTGGCCGACCGACTGCTAGAGATCACTGGCACCATCTCGCATTCCGCTGTTGACTTGGATGGCGTATCAGCACCAAACAAGCAGTTTCTAGACAAGCTCAAGGTGGAAAAGGAGCGCGGAATCACTGTGAAAGCTGTCACGGCTTCGTCAGTTCCCTATACATATCATATATCTATGCTCATATGAATGCAGAATGATATACAAAGCGAAAGATGGGAAAGACTACCTCTTAAACTTGCTTGACACGCCTGGACATGTCGAGTATGCTTTTCTATACCATTCCGCTGTCGATAGCTCATAATTTCGGGCTAGCTTCGCTTACGAAGTCCACCGCAGCTTGCTTGCCTGTCAAGGTGCTCTGCTGCTAGTCGACGCTACTCAAGGCGTACAAGCTCAAACGCTCACTGTTCTCGAAGCTGCACAGAAGAGGATAGACACCATCGTCGGACTAGTGAATAAGATTGATCTTCCTAACGCAGAACCTGCTGCCATCACTGCAGAAGTAGAAGCTCTTCTCGGTGAAAACGGAGGTTCTGGTGGATCTGTGAGTGTTTATTGACGGTTCAGAGCGATTGCTCATAGTGAATTAAGATCCTGCCGATCAGCGCTAAGAGCGGTTTGGGCTGCGAAGACGTCCTGCAACGAATTGTCGATGTGCTGCCGCCTCCTTCAGGCGATTCGGCCAAACCGCTTCGAGCTCTCGTGTTTGACAACTTTATGGATGACTACCGCGGTGTCGTTTCGCTGGTCGCCATTATAGACGGTACCATTCAAAAAGGCAGCAAGCTCACCTTCATGCGGTCTGGCAAGTCTTTTGAGGTGGCTACGCTCGGCGTACTATATCCAGACGAAGTGCAAACCAAGTCGTTACAAGCTGGGCAAGTTGGCTTCATCACTTGCGGCATGAAGGATAATGCGGATGGTACGTCTGGCGCAAGAGTATCGTCTATGCGCTGATGATAAGGGCAGCGTTTCTCGGCGACACTATTCATGCACCTTTCCACAAAGTAGAGCCACTTGCCTCGTTTGATAGGTCACCTACAATGGTCTACGCTGGCTTTTATCCGCAAGACAATTTGGACTTCCCCAAGCTGGATGAAGCTTTGCAAAGAGTGCGCGACTATAGTATATGTGGAGAATTAGCCTGACTTCACTTCAGCTCATTCTGACGGATCGCTCTGTTTCATTGGCAAGAGAAACCTCGCTAGCCCTTGGACAAGGTTTCCGTCTTGGCTTTTACGGCGCTCTGCATCTGGAGGTCTTCCGTCAGCGGCTAGAAGAGGAGTATGCTAGCGAAACAGTGGTCACCAAACCTTTCGTACCGTTGAAGATGATCTTAAAAGACGGAACAGAGCAGCTGATCAACAGCCCAGCTGAATTTCCTGCGCACGATGACCCAAATCTTCAGCGGCTACTTCAAGAGATACAAGAAGCAATGATAGAAGCCACGATTATTGCACCTGACGAATATTCTGGCGGGATCATGGAATTGTGCGCAACACATCGGGGACAGCAAATCGCGCTCGACTACCTCGATTCTTCCTTTAGCGGCTTATCAAATACTTCAGCGCAACGAGCCAAGTTTACCTATTTACTACCGCTTTCCTCAATCATCACTACTTTTCATTCTTCGCTGAAGAGTCTGAGCTCTGGCTTTGCGAGTATGGACTATTCACAAGCTGGGTATCAGAAGAGTGATCTAGTCAAGCTAAATATCATGGTTAATGGAAGTAGTGTGGATGCTTTGTGCGCTGTGACACATAGAAGCAATGCGGAAAAGGAAGGCAGAGCGATTTTGACTAGATTAAGGGATGTTATGTCTAGGCAGCAGTTTGAGGTGAGAGAGGCTTGATATGCGTCTTCGGGCACTCATGTTCATTTTTTTTTTGTTCCACAGGTCGTACTTCAGGCTGGGGTCGGATCTAGAATCATCGCTCGAGAAAGGCTGGCAGCATATCGGAAGGACGTCACAGCAGGACTGTAAGTCTCCAAATTGAATTTCGATAGTGTCTTACATATTCCGCCAGATATGGAGGTCATTATGAGCGAAAGCTAAAGCATCTCAACAAGCAGAAGGAAGGAAAGAAGAGGCTAAAAAGATTTGGGAACGTAGATTTGCCGTCGGAGGCGTTTTATCAAGTCCTCGATAACTCAACAGGCGGCAAAACAGGCAAAGGAAAATCCAAATAGACATGCAAGATAATGTCCGTGCTAGAGTATAGAGAATCGAAGTCCCCAAACGATTCAACAGGCTAGACCAGGCAAAGGAGAACCAAAATAAGACATGCAAGATGATGTACAAATGCTAGAGTGTAAAAAACCAAAAGACCGAGACATTATGCATCCTCCCCCAGGCGATAAGCGACCATAGCGTCTACGCGATGTACGTTTGTGCTGAAGCCTCGGAGCTTGACTTGTTCTACTGCTCCGCCCTTGATCATTCGGGCGTCCGAGTCTTCCCAGGTTATCGGCACTTCAATGTCTTTTGAAGTATAGGCGAGAACGTTGAAGGTGCCTGTGGGCTGTGAGCTTGAGCGAAGAGACTAGTAAGGAAAGACTTACAACTCTCTTCTAGTATAGGTAAAAAAGCATTCGAGGCGCAAATGTGCTTGATCATTTGCTGGATCTGCATTCTGACGTCCTTTTCGCTCAATTCTTCCTTCTTCCCTTCTTTCTCATCTTCTTGTATTCCTGACCCATTACTGGCAGTACGTCAACACAAGGACGAGTAACAAGATTAGGCGCATACTCATTCTCCTTATCGCCTTCGCCACCTTTTGTTGCACCCACACGGTCTTCGAGGGTGATTTCAAATTGCCATCGTTCTAATGTTTCTCTTGTCTCTTTGGAGATGATGGCTAGTACGAGTCGAGACACTTGCTTGTTGTTCAGCCAAGCTGGAACGTTGTCAGTTCTGGCCTAGGTCTTCCAAGGAAACTACGTACTAGACAGTTGACCTGTGATAGTACGCAGATAGGTCTGGAGGGATTCATCTTGCGGCATGAGCATGTTCAGGCCATACTTCTTGACCATCTGTCCAAACTGTTCAGCTCAACGACTAGTAACTTTGCCGAGCATACCTTGAAGTCATCAGGAGGGAAGAGATTTCGCTAGCATACATATAAGATACAGCAGCATAGCTTACGCAGGCCTAAGCTCACCTGATACAGTATAGATGCGAGACCACTAAACGCAAGTGAGCACTTTTCTGTTTCAAGTGTAAGGGAAGGGCTTACAATTCAAAGAACTCTACGACTGTCTTAGTCGAGCCCTTTAGACTGATGGCATTGGATGTGGAAGTAGCAGTCTTCTGCTTTGAAGGCCGCTGTCGCTGAGCCATATTTCCTGCGATATTTGCTATTCAGTCCAACCTCCCTTGCACTGCAATAGGTACAACAGGCCCTACGTTTCAAGCTGGAGCGGTTGTAGCAGGTTGCTGAAGAGCAAGAATCAAAAAACAAAGGTCATTGATCGTCAACAGCGATACCCAGCAAGTCCAAAGCAGTCAGGCTGTGCTTATACCAGACCTAGGATTCCCCTTTGAGCGCGACAAGTACTCGAAAAGCGCGTTGCCTCGATGGATTTCTCTCATGTGCGAAATTTGGTTCTGCGGCTCTATGGCGGTCATGCGAGCGCTGAAGAGACTGCTGCGCTTCAAGCAGAGATATTTCAGCTACAGAAGTCTCAAGCAGCCTGGGAGATCCCTTCAGTCTTGTTGGCTGAAAGTGATTCGCACCTTCGTTTCTTTGGGGCTCATACACTCGCCATCAAGCTCAGCAGAGACTTTGATACCGTAGACTCGTCGCAGTATACGTCACTTAAGGGATCTGTGCTCTCTTGGTTGTCTGCCTCTGCCAATGTCGCCTATCCTCGAGCTCAATCAGGTGTTGCTTCCCAATCGGGTGAACGAATCGTCCTGCGTAAACTTGCTGTAGCTGTCAGTAATACTCTTGTATTGTATTTCATCCAGTATTGAGCCTTGGTTACAGCTCACCACCCTTTCGATCAAACTCCATGCAACCAAATCATGGCAGAATTGGCCTTTGGAAACCATCACTGTCTTGTCTGCTACGCCTGGGTACTCTAAAGAAGGTGTCTATGAAGTGTTGGTCATCATAGTGGAAGAAGGGGTACGGGCGGACCTTACAGGCAAAGAGAAGTAAGCCTGTTGCATCAGCCGCGAGGTCAAGCTGATTATGGATCTAGTGTATCGTATCATCGCACGCTATACGAAGCTGCGGCCCTCGTAGCCCAAAGTCTTGCCGACACGCTCCAAAACCCAACTTCTACTCGAGAGGCACAATCAGCGATAAACTGTTGCGAAAAATGGGGCTACGCTCAACAGTTCTCTCCTGAAGCACTCAACACCCTCTATCCACTCCTCTTATCCCTCATCACTCACCCCGAACTGTCCGGTCGGGTATGTAAATGCTTAGATGAATGGCTCGCTTCTGTTCCAAGTGAGAAATACGCCGATCAATTGCTAGATTACTTTGCTTCAGATCATATGACTTCTTTCCTTCAAACGGCATACAACGAACAAAATACAGAAGAGCCTGTTCTAAGCCATGTCAAACTTCTCATCACCTTGTTCGAAAACACGACAAAGCAAGTAGCGACTTCTTTATCCTCTTCTCGATCTATCGCCGTCGTTCGGAACTTGCTCAGCGTCACTTCCTTCAGCGGTCAATTCCCGGTAGATGAGGAAGTGAGCGAATTGAGCCTGACCAGCTGGGGTTTACTGCAAGAGGAGCTCGCTGAAGAAGGCTTACTGGGAGAAAGTGAGATCGGCAATACAGCAAGACAAATTTATGCTGCTCTGGTCGAGGCACTATTGGGTAAAATCACTTGGCCTAACGAACGGGAATTGAAAGGTTGGCCAAAAGGTTTGTCTCCGTCTTTAGGCATGTTAGGAATGGTAAGCTGACGGCTGCTGGGAAGATTACAACGAACGCTTTGCGACATACAGAGGTCACGTTGGAGATGCGCTGTTGAATGGGTATTATGTCTTGAGGGATCAAATGGCGGAAATGTTGGTCAATCGGGCGTTTGAACAGCTATCTACGTTGGATAGCGAAACGTCGTATGAGGTAAGTGACGATGCTGTACATGGATTAGACCAGCTGATCTCGCTACAGACCTTCGAAGCCACTTTAGAAGCAATCCGATTCATCTCAGAAGGTGTTCCGCTCTACAGCCCTCAACACATCTCTCGCATCCTCTCTGCAGACTTTCTCAACGCCCTTCCGACCTCTCTACCACAAGCAGCCAGAGTTCGCAAGACGACTCTTGCTCTCATTACCGACTTATCAGAATGGATCTCGCACAATAATCCAGCGCTTTTGCCCAGTCTGAACTATGTCGTGTCTGCTTTGACAATACCTGGTTTATCTCAATCGGCCGCGAGGGCGATAAGGAACTTGTGCGAGCACTGCAGAACTGAATTGGTCGAGTATATTCCTAGTTTTGCGGGGCTGATCAGAGAGCTGGAAGGGAAAATACCTGTGCGTATATTCTCGAAGGCAGCGAATTGGGACACTAATATCGAGCAGACGGACAACTATGTCAAAGTGCTAGGCTCCGTCGCGGCTGTCTTCCAAGCTTTACCCCTGGAAAGAGCATTAGATCCTATGCTGGTCAGTGGCGTTCTAAGATTGGCCGATCAGAAGCTGATACATCATGTCAGCAACTGGCAGAGCCGCTTGTGTCTGCCCTTGCTCAGAGTTTGGTATCTCCCGCTACGGTAAGTTATTACCTGGTCATAGGATTGATCTGACGCAGTCTGCAGGACCCGCTAGAAGTTCAACAGCGCTGCATATATCAACTAGAATGCCTCACAGCAACAGCTCAAGGCTTTGTTCGGCCAGATCGAGAACTACTGGAGCTGGATGTCGAACCCGATCCAACGATCATTGAGGCTTCGACGCAAATAGATCACGATCAGAGAGTCATCGCCTTCCGAAATTCGATGATGGAGTCGCTGCGGCAGGTCGCTCGGCTGCATGGGCGAGATGCAGAGATAGCACAGGTCTTTCCAGATTTGATTCACAAAGACATTGGTTTATTCTGCTTGTCGCAGGCGCTTTCCGGTGTCATCAAGGCTACTTCAGCATCAACCATACCTACTGTCCTATCACTCGATCCAAGCATGTTACTTGAGATTGTCGCCGAGCAGCTACAACAGGAACCTTCTTCCTTGTGGCTGACCGCTGCTGCAGTCTTGCCAGGTCGGATAACTCGACTTGACCTGTCTGATGAGGACAAGGGACGCTATATCTACGCTATATCAATGTGCTGTTCGACGTCTCTGCAAAGCTTGAAGGGCATATATGGTGAGTTCGGTTTCCGTCCGTCCAGTTTGTGCTAAGCATCATGGGCAGACCTCGAATCAAATCCAGATATCGTGCAGAGCTTGATGAGCTTCTGTTATGAGGTTAGTCGGATTATGTGTATCTCGCATATGGCTGATACAAAGGCAGGTCTCTCGATTCTCTATGGCAATACTATCGCTCTCGCCTGAGCTAGTCTCTGCTCTCATGTCTTTCTCGACGCTCGCTCTGTCGATGCAAGAGCGCGTGTCATTGCAGCGTAGTATACAGCTACTGGCGAGCTTCTCTTCATTATGCAATGCCAACTCGGTCTGACGATGAAACAGACCACATTTGTTCACGAAGCGGCCTCGGAACATACCTATGCTGCGCTCTTCCGTGATGTTATACTGGAGAAGGGACAAGCAGCTCTTCAAGCTATTCTGGCAGGTATTGGCGGACTTTTGGTCAGTGGCTTTCGCTTGTGCTCTGCTCTATCTGACAGGTCTAGTAGCCTCGATCGAGCTTGTCATCAATAGCAGAGCTGCTGCATGCCTTTGTGCAGCGCTTTCCAAATCAAACCAGTATGCTGCTTCTTTAAAGGGTAGGAATTTGGCTGACGCATTATTCACAGGACTTTGGCTGACCGAGATGTTTGCGATGGTGCGTCATGTCTCGTTGATACATGTTTGACTGATTCCTTTACCAGCCTAACTTTCCAAGCGACAAAACGACAAACGATGAGAAAGAGCGGTTCCTGAAGCTCTGCATGAGGTGAGGCTTCTCAATTGTCTTTTCGCTATTCTGAAGCACGTGATAGCTGCCGCACGATCAAGCGGATGCGGACTGCTGTAGAAGACTTTTCCAGTCATGCGTGAGTCGTTGTGCACGTCGGAGAGCTATATGCTAAATTCGATGTAGTCGAGGCT
The DNA here is from genome assembly GCA_039545315.1 of Kondoa malvinella. Lineage (NCBI taxonomy): Eukaryota > Fungi > Basidiomycota > Agaricostilbomycetes > Agaricostilbales > Kondoaceae > Kondoa > Kondoa malvinella. The sequence continues at coordinate 168,820 of BCIM01000009.1, forward strand.
TGCAAGGCACAGCATATGGGAATGTGAGATGAAAATATACGTATCGACGTTGAATACGAGAAAAGTCTATGTCACAAAGATCTCGAAAGGATGGCAGATGGCAGACGAAAGCAAGGAGGGGTTCAAGTCCTTGGAGTATTCGGCCTTAGGGAGAGCCTTCCAATGCACAAAGAAGCCTTCGATATACGTCACTGACCCGATTCCAGCTGAACTTCCTTCTTATCAACCCCGACTCTGGTGCCTTCTACCTCACTCAGATGCCTGAGCTCTTCGAACTGACACAGGATCCGGAATGGCAGAGGGCCGAAAGAAGATAGCGTCCGGGCATAGTGAAGGCGAGCGCGACCTCTGGATTGCTTTGACCCTGGGATATCGTGTAGATATAGCTTGGTCGGCGCATTGGGTATCTGTATGCTCTGGATGTCAACGACAGCTCTTGTAATGCCATTTGTCTTGACGTGCACTCCGTGCAGTTCGTATCTTCGGGCTGCTACTAATTGGCCAGTCGCTGCTAGCCGGCCATCCACCATAAGAGCGACTTCAGTACCGACTGGGGTATCCTGGTCAACCCAAGGCGGTAATTCATGTCGTAAGACTTCTTCTGTAATCTTGAAGCTGGCGTAAAGATCAGTCGAGTTGTATCTTGCGCTCGCGGCCGATAGCACATCGTGCTCCCAATCCTTTGCAATGCTCCATATGAATCCCTTGTCCAAAGTGACCTGACAGCGATGTTCCAAGATATTGTGTAAACCTTGCTGCTCGCAGCCTTCGAGCAATCGACGGCGATCGGCCAGGGTCTTGAGGTCACGAAGACTGGGTATAGGTACTGCAATGGGCTCTTCAAAGTTCTTGTTGAGTCTTGTGATATCCATTTTGATCATTCTGCCTACTTTCAAGACATTTTCGCGCTCCAGCAGGCTTCGGAGAATTGGTGAGCAATTCCTCGACAGGATGGGCTATCGAAAGTGTCAGCCTGGATCTTTCCCGTAGCACAGGTAGCTTACTCGCACCAAATAAGACCTCAGCGGGTTGTCATGGTCCATCAAGCCAAGCAGCGATACACCCTGTGTCCTGGACATGTTCCATTCGCAATCTAGATGCAGCATCATCTCCTCTTGACCCAGCTTGACAGACTTAGCGAGCAGAGGCTCAAGCGCTGCCTCTATTTCGGCTTCGGTAGTCGCAACAGTATATGAAAAGCTTTCTGGAAGCTGCAGAAGTGGGAAACTGGGACCCAAAGGAGGCAGCCAAGGACGAGCGACGCGAGCGGGCAATGCTGGGTATTTGCCAACTGGGCGACCGAAAACATGTCTTATCTTCTCGGACAGATTGCGCAGGAGGTTCCAGATAGCCATGAGTTCAATGGCGCAGGCCGTAAAGAAGCACGACGCAAGAAGTCAGTCGAAATTCGCGCCCACATGAGGTCTTCCACAGTCTTCTCTGACTCCTCCGAGTCATCCATATCCGCTCTTCGCTCTTACATGGCACACATCGAGGCAACGATCATCGCAGGGACATAACAAGCAGTGTCGAAAGCGATACTGCTGCTGCTGGCGGTTGCCGTCAAGCAGCAAGCTGAATCAAACATATCGCAGTAGCTTGAGTCAAATGACTCAAGTTCAACCCGTGTCCTCACTACGGGTCATCTCTGAACCTTCCTTTGACCTCTCGTTCTCGACATCTCGAACCCAACGCTCCATCATCATTGAAGCCGCGTATTCGCCTTCTGACGCGAAATCCTCAAAGTCCCAGTCCGGGTCATCCAAAACGCCGTCCGAGCGAGCAAAGAACAAAGCCGTGCGAGCGTGGAAATTGAGTATCCGTTTCATGGGCGATTTGAAGGGTGGTAGGATTAAGCGCTTCCCCTGCAAATCTTGGAGGCGATTGAAAGAATGCTCCTGCAAGACCGGGTATTGTTGTTGTACGATGCTGATGTCTGTACCCCTTGCTTTTGCCTTGCTGCCGTTGTCTGACATATATTGTTTCCACGTCTTCTGGCTTACTGTCTTATTGAGGACCTTGCATACGAAGTGACCGGACTCGGAATCGTACACAAAACAGATGTGACCCCTACCATACGCTTCTTCGATGCCTTTGTATAATAGTAAGCCATTGCGTGGATCATCGACATTCGCTAATTCGAAAAGACCGGAGAGGTGTTTGTTTTTATAAGGCAAAAGGTGACTGGCTATGATAGCCTCCGAGGGCATAGTAATACCGGTGAGCATACAGTTTAGACGGGTTGGATAGTTGACCACAGGTGAGTCCATTTGGTGATAATAGTTGTAAAGAGACAACTTGAAAGGTTGGTTATCACCTCTTTCGGTCTTGCCAGAAGAAGGCCGGACTGATTGGAAAAGGATGACTCCTATCGCTTGACTTTGGAGTCGATGATCTGCCGGTTGAAGGTCAGCTGAAGGCAGCTCAAAGCCAGCCAAGTCGTACCTCGCATCACAGCATCCAACTTGCCTCCTATCCCTCCTACTATCCCTCCTATCTCGATTGACGTTTTGGTTGAGGCTTCGCTAAGTGCTTCGCTAAGTAGCTTCATAAGTAGCGATGCTGTTACAGGTTGATCAGGTTGCGCGGGCCGAGGCATGTCCTGTTCGCGAAACGTTTCCGCAGGTGCAGGCGAAGGAATGAGAGGTATTTGTGATAGAGCAGCAGAGGCAAGACGGCGATCTAGAGATGCTTCCTGTTGTGCTCGAAGCATAGCGTGCCCAGATACGGAAGCGCGGATCTCCTTTGTGTTGGAGTATTGCACGCGGTCCTGAAAAATGCTCCAGTCCTCATCTATATCCTCGTTAGCGGCCATTGGCTTCTTTGCACAGTTGAGAGCTAGCCTCACCATCTTCCAGGGCATATAACAGCTGGCAGACGTCCGAGAGATCAGCTCGGTGCACAGCATTCGCTGACAGAATTATGAACGCACGCCCTGCCAATGATAACGGATTACCCAGTCTTCAGCATCCGAGCCTTGAATTTTGAGCTTCTTGGCAATGCGAGACCGGACAGAGGATAAACTATCGGAGTCTATAGGCAACATTATTGACAAAAGCTGGGACCGCGCTAGAATAGCAAGAGGTGAACTAACCTTGAATTCGTAAAGCGAAGGGTGAAACTCCTTCTACTGCTAACACGACCATGTCCTGAGCTTTGCTCTGTGAGCCAGAAGTAGAGGTGCGGTTCGATGTTCGCAAGAAACGATTGCTTCCACTGCAAATTTGGAAAGCAACATTATCAAATTGTAGGCACAGAGCAGCAGGTGAATGAATGGCGAATCATGCGTTCGCAGATATGTCTTGTGCTATCACGGAATGTACTATCTACAATAATGTACGAGCAATCGACATTTATCACTTGTACCACAACAAATCAGTGCCCACCGCGGAACCCACCTCGCCCTCTTCCACGATACCCTCTTGACGATGGAGGCCAACCTCTTCCTCTACTAGACGGCCCAGTCGGTGGAGCTGTGTCATGTATCAGCTCAAGTCAATGGCATAATATAATAGACTTGCCTGCAAACGACCTCTCCTGCCTATAGACTGCCGGAGCACTAGGAGCGGATGGTGGACCGCGAGGAGCATCTCTAGGCGGCCATGATGCTCGGTCCCTTGGAGCTGTTGCGCTGAAAGACTTGGGCGCTTTCGGTGCATCAATTGGATCTGAAGGTCGAGTATACACTGCAGGCGATCTTGTGTAGTTGGATGGATGTGGTTGACGATACGAAGGTGTGGCTACAGGCGGAGGCGCACCTCGTCTAGGTGCAGCTGGCGGCGGTCTACTAGCGAAACCACTTGGTCCTGTCGGTATTGGCCGAGACCCAGAACGCTGACTTTCGCTCATAGCTGGACTAGATGGACTGCGCGGACTTCCTTGCGGCACAGGCAATTCTTCCCTTCGCGGAGCTCGAGAGATCGATGACCACTTTCGATAGTCGGGCGATTTGCTGCGGGATCTTGAAGTCATTGGCTCCCCATCTTCCGAACGGTAGTAGGGAGGCGATCTAGCAGGCGACATGGGTCGCTCTCGATACCAATCGCGGTCTCGGTCTTTCTCGGTTGGATACGACCTGACTGGAGCCGTCAACGGAGGAGAATGCTGTGCTTCGGGAAGAGGTGAGCTGTAACGCATGGCCGGAGAGATTTTACTGTCGTGAAATGTAGACGTTGGCGGGAAATAGGCAGATTTTGGTGTTTGGCCATACAATGCGGCAGGCGGCAGGTAAGTTGCTCTTTGCGATGGTCCGGAAACTGATCTCCATGAATCTACTTGATGATGATCAGGAGCAGACATGGTCAAGTCTTCAGCATGATAGTCAGGCCGAGCAACAGGAGATGCAGGTCGATATTCTGGACTTCTGGCTTGATAGACTGGACTTGGCGGCTGATATACTGGGCTTCTAGGCTGATACACAGGGCTTCTAGCGCGCATTAAAGTGTCGACAGGTGGTGAGGAGACTGCTACATTAGGCTTGGCATCTGTCGGCGGGAACATCATCGGCGAAGGCGCTCGAGGTGAAGTGACTCTATTTTCGGTAGCAGTCGGAACAGATGGCGCAGCAGACGATGGCAATGTAGAGTCGTCGGTGGCTTCTGGCGCCTTGACTTGAGCCAAACGCTGTCGAAAGGCAGCAAAGGATAATTTGGCTCTTGGAGGCGGAGGCGGGGGAGTGGGTTCTTTTGGAGGTGGTGTAGGCTCTTTTGCTGGTGTAGGTGACCGCGGACGGACCGGTGTTGGCGATCTGGCTCGTTCTGGCAAAATGTCGACAGGAGCTTTAGGCATTGGCTCATCAAACATCAGACCCAAAGACGATGGCGTTTCTTGCGTTATCACATCTGACTGAGCTGAAGCTGTCACTTTGACTGCTTCTGCTGACAACGGAAGAGAAAGCGCTTCCGGCTTGGAAGCGTCGGATTGGGAAGGGGTAAGCTTTGAGGTCGATGCAACGGGTGCTTCGGTCTGAGCGGATCGTTGGAGCGGAGCTTTCTTCTTGCGCTTTGGTGGTCTTACTATCTCCTCGTCATCTGTTGTCGCCGACGGTTCTAGCGAGTTGACAACTGAAACACCTTGTCAGTGCTCGGCTACTCCATATAACAGATAAGCGCACCTTCGACTATCTGCTCACCGTCTACCGAAATTTGCTCGAAAGCTGTACCTTCCACAGACATATCTTCTGCTTGCACAGGTATAGGCTTTTCGGCTTCCAGTACCCACCCTCGATGGAGCTCCAGGAGAGGACCTAATTCTGGCTTCTTGCCCTTCTGCGTCTTCTTGCCGTTCGTACCAAAACCAGCAGCGGTACCAGTCAGAGCAGTAAGCATCCTATCTTCAATACCATCCTCATCGATCTCCCTTCGATTATTACCGCCAACTCCCGTCGGTTGCGAAGCACAAGCCAACTTCCACATCCAAGCCAATGCACAGTCCTTCCGCTTCTCGCAAGCACATGCAGTTACGCCAAACAAAGTCATGCTTACCGCAGCCATCTTCCTTGACAACCAAGGGGTGGGATTGATGTTCCTTGCCTCAGCGTCAGGCAGGTCGAGCAGACCAGGTAAAGAATGTACAACATGTCGATCGTCCCATTCCCAAGGTAAGATGATTTCTTCTCTCTTCACAATATCGGTCAAAGCGAAAAGCGCAAAAGTCACATCTATTGTTTCTTCATTCTCGACATCTTTTGTTGCTTTGGGACGGAAGACAACTGGTCGAATGACAACGTTCGGGTGACACCCACTTCGAGCGAAACGAGTCTCGTTGCCGAACCGACGCTGATCAACGACGACACTCCATGGAGCGCTCAATGTTCGAACGCCAGGTTTAGATATGCCGAGCTTGGAGTATTGATTGACTGCGTCATTGCGATAATTGGCGGCAGAAATGACTTCGCCGAACAGAGGAGCAACGAAAGCTCCTGCTGAGATCGAATGTGTAGCGAAAAGAGCATGTTGCATGGCCCTGGGATAAGGAACCGACATGGAGGGAGCAGTCGTCGACGCGGTAGAAAACGGCTGCGAGAGTGGTGGGGCAAGGGAGAATGACGCTTGGGCAATGGGCTTGACTGAAATCTTGACGGCTGTAGGCAGGTTGTTGATTTCGACTGGACCGATAGGTGAAGACAATGCCGCATCTTCGTCAGGATCATAAGCGGCGAACATCCCGGAGCCCTTGTTGTCATCTTCTTCTGAATCTTCTGGCGTCCGATCCACCAAGGCATGCTTCCATGACACTTTACCGAATCTACTCCTCTCGCTGATCACTCGATTGCCTTTTTTGGCCTCTTTCGCACCCTTCTCTACATCCTCCGCGCCTAGATCTCGAATGAACCAATTCTGCAAAGCACCCCTGACAGCATCAACACTTTCTGCATCAGCCCATTGCACTTGTATGACAGGCGTATATTCGAACTGCCAAGCTTCGAATCGTTCGTCGCCATCTTCATCGTCTGAGTATTGTGGCGCGTGAGCAGAATTGGTAGACTGGCCAAGCGACTGCTGAGCTGCTGTTGACCTACGCGTGAGAGGTGGTGCAGGCGTTTCATTGCTGGTGGGTAGCGCTTCTGAGGTAGAGGCAGGAGTAGGCGGAGCTTGAGCGACTGCTTCTTTTGCTTCTCTTTGCGCTTTAGGTTTCGGGCCAGGCTTTTTCCTTTGCTTGGGACCGCTAGCAAGGGGTCTGCTCTGACCGGGTTGACCAAAATCTTCTTGACCAGACAGTGACTTGTTTGAGGTCTTTCTCTTAGCGCTTTTATGATTGGCACTAGGACCGAAAGAAGGAGGATGACCGAAAGCGATCTTGTTGTAATCAGGCGAAAAGTCTTCAGGTATTTGATCATCTGAAGCTAGTAGAATAGCGGCAGTCTGTAGCTGAGTGTCGTCGATGTTTCGACCTGCGGCAGAGGTAGCAACGAGGGATTCTCTAGCTTTCCGCAGTCCCTCTTCTGCTCTACGCTTCATAATCTGCTTCTCTGTTGCTCTGTTTCGGTCGACAGAAGGATAACGATTTGGATCAGGGTCGCAAAGCTCGCAGAGGTAATCTTCTGGGACTGCGTCTGGGGAGATTCCAACACAGAGACCATGTTGCCAAGCGAAACAGCGATCACATTGAATTGTAAAGCCGTCATCGTCGTCGTATGGACACACGCAGCGAATGATGCCGTCTGTTTCGTTGAAAATGGGCGCTTCTGGCTTTGCATGATCTGGATGAGGTTGCACAAGCAGGGTATGCTGCCACATAGGGATTGTAGGGGTCTCGTAGGATAGACTTGTCAGAGCTCTGGCTGATTCCATAGGCGACATTGAGCGAGACTGCGGAACTACAGGCTGATCTCTGAGGCTACCTTCGTCGAAAGCATTTGCTGACAACTTTCTCTTGATACCAGCAGTGCGTAAGGCTGGATCTATTGCTATGTCGTATTGCTCTTCTTCTTGCACTGGCAGAGACCCCTCTCGAGCAATATATCCACTCGAATCATGTTGTTCTTCTGACGAAGTTGCGACTTGAGACAACAGTGCTAAGGCGTCCATCTATGGAAAGTGTGAGCGAGTTAACGCAGAGCTCCAGCAAGCTGCCAGAAGCCTCACCTCAAAGTGTAAAGGGTTCTGCGAAGTTCTCGCCAAATCAGGATGATTGCCCTCTTCTGTGCGAATGTCGAATGGGTAACAGTCCAGGTCTAGGGTATAGCAAGCTCATAGTGTTGACCGCTCAATAAGATATCACCATCATGTCGGATGTTTTGAAAAAAAGGGCTGCATGAAATCTCTTTTGGAAGGCACCCTCTCGTAACGCTACACCTCCTTCCGCCTTGCATTCACAATCGCCTGCGCTTCTTCTTGACATCAGATACCGACAAATCACCAGAGCTAGGTGGCCGGCTGGCTTGTTGGACAGGTTGCAAAGGCATATTCTCAGCGTCGGCGAGTCGCTTTCGAACAGCAACAAGTGCTCTCGAGACAGAGTCTTTGCAAGCCACAGCGCTCTGCTCATAATCAGCTAGACTCTGCATGGTTGAACGATTGCTGACCTTGTGAAAGTAAGTCTTGTGTACAAAGTCCCGTAGCTTGACATTAAGGATTGCGCTGCGTCGAGTTGCCAGCTTTTTTGACGATACTGAGCTCTTGTATATCACTTCAGGAGTGAGACCTACCTTGAGTCTTTCCTCATCAATCAGTTTGACCAAAACGTCATGCCACTTCTCGAGCTCTTTCACTTCTGTGTGATCACTGCGAGGAATCGCTTCGCTTGCTGCTACCTCGCTTGCGTTCTCATAGTAGAATGCACCGTTGGCAATGCGGGAAGCGAGAATTTTGGGGATCTTGTATTGTAGCTGAGCTAGTCCGCGAAGATGATCACAGCTTTACAAATGTCAGCAGGAAGAATTTAGGGACAATGGGAATACACTCACTTGAACGGTATCTTCTTCTTGATCAAGAAGAATTCGAGCGCTTTGTGATTGCGACTGAGCAGGACATGCATAAAGACAGTCTGTATGGCTTCACTGCGAGGAGGTAACAAGTCCAACAGCGCGATACAGGTCGGGATGCATTGGGAAGGATACTGGGGGAAGCATTAGCGCAAAATCAAACACAGGTTGGGATGACCAACCCAGGAGAGCAACTCCTGCCGTTTGAAAGCTTGAGGTTTCTTCTGCAGACAGGTAGGAAATAATCGATAGTCGGCATCCTTGTCCGCGCTTTTCGCTTCGAGGGCAGTTTGAGCGTAAATACGTGGAGGTGCGAATGTGAAGAGCTGGTTGGGCGAGGATGCAAGATTCTTATCCGAGATCATTTCTTCCCAATCATTGCCTAGCGCGGTCCGGAATGGTGTGTCATGTAAATCCCATAGAGCTTCGACATCGATTTCGTAGTTGAGCACGCAGCCTTCAAGACATTCCATGAGATGAGGAAATTTGTTGCAGAGATAAATCATAACGGCTCCCTACAAAGTTTGTCAGCGAACCCGTCAGCCCAACCATCGAGTAAGCTTACACCGCTCGGAACACCACAAAGCCTTTTCAAGACTTCCTGCTCAACGACAGCACTCATGTCCACGCCCGCATTATGTGTGCCTACGATCAAGAAGAATAGATCCAAATCCCACAGAAAGGCGAATGGGTTGCAAAGCAATTCAATGACGTCCGAGGAGCATAGCGTAATCCTTCTTGTCTGCATCGCGGATTGAATTGCCTGAGGTCGCTTGTGTTTCTCAACTGTGTTGTTTGCGATGTAGACAAGAAGCAGAGATGGGATGGACGAAAAGAACATTACTTGACTATGCACAGCTAGTTGCTTGTGCTTCGTCAGCCAGAGAGGTGAAGAGTCGCCCGAATGTACTGTGAAGAGTAAAGGCATGACTGCTGCTGCACGTCGATCGCCGAGATCAAACAGACTGCCCATTGCCGAAAGTATTTGAGGACCACGCAGCAGAGCTTCCGCAGGTGCTAGCGAGTCTATCCATAGTGTTAACTCGCGACTGGATCACATGCATTAGTATCGAATTTGCGAGTTGTGGCATCCCTTACGTGGTATTGATCGAGATGATGTCTTGGAGTTGCAGGCCCGACAGCAAATCCAGGACTTTCGGCATTCTTTCCGCGCCTGAAACATTGCTCAACAAGTCAAACACCGTCTTCTGGTTGAACGTGAGGCCAATGTCTAGTCTCATAACTACATAGACAGGCGGTCAGCGTGACATGGTTCAAAAGAACTCAGCGTACGTGTCGCAACGGTTTCCACCATTTCCGTGCTATCACCACCGCGAGTCAGGATCTCCTTGAAGAAACCAGCCGAGTACTGTTCGGTCATGGAAAAGCCGTTGCGCAAGAGAGCTTCCCAAAGACGTTCTGTGAAAGATTAGATCGAGATAAGCAGCATTGCACGGATGCACCTACTGTCACGCAGAGCCAGAAACGGCAAAGTGTACCACAAACTACCGGGACCCTCTCGAAGTGGTAACCAGCCGGTCAACCCCAGCATGTCATCCATTTCTTGGTAATTTTCCTCTTTTGGAGTCTCTGGGAGACGTAATAAGGCTGCAGTTTGTGCGAGGTTGTAGCTGTGCTGATCGATCAGCTGTTTGTATGCTCTACGAGATTACAGAGACATTACTTGTATCCCAGATCTTCCAACAGAGGGACTCGGCTCATCGTGTCGTTGAAGATGGATTTGCCATCAGATACTATCAAGGTGTTCAGTCTGGAAAGGTGGTTGTATATTGCGCAGTTCGCCTGAATGACTCTGCTCAGTGCTTTGGAGACTCAAAATCAAAGTCACAAACGTGTAACTGTAGGTAAATGGACATGAAATGCTCCTCCCGAGCTCGATCTACGACTGCTTCACTTTGTCCTGGTCGCGGAACAAATGCCGGTGTACTGTGGTGCTCAACCATCACGAAGGGGCCACCCACGCCTTCTCTGATACGTTGCGAGGATGGAAACAGGCCTTGCTTCTTGTAGGCAGGCCGTAGACCCAGAATGAGCTTGTTGCGAAGCAGATGGGCATGCGATGGCCCTCCGACAGCTTCGATCGCGATCAACGCTAGCAAGAAGTTCGGCGCAGAGTGCTTCAAGTGGACAAAGTGTTGGTACTGCTCGGGCGTGCATAGTCGGCTCCTCAAGCTGAGTTGATAGAGTACTCTGGGCATGACAGGTCCGTAAGTAGCTCGCAGCCATAGATAGCGATTGTGAATGTCCTTGCTGAGGCGATGACAGCGCTTGCTGATCCGCGAGAAGGTGTGAGGCTCGTCCGTGCACACGAAAACGGCAATCAGAAGCTCTTCAGACAGAGCAACGAAACGATCCTGCAAGCGATTCTGCAGGGCAGCCATGGCAGGGAATGGAGATCTAGATTATAGCTGTTTCCGCTGTGCGGGTATCGCTGGCCTCGAGTCGATGTTCGGGTCCAACTTGCTTATGTCGTCTAGCTCTGCAAGCACCAATGGCAGACGAGGATGAAGACCTGAAGCGTGCACTCGCCTTGTCCCTGCTCCAAAGCGAACAAGTTGTACCCTCTCGCAAGCGCAACCAAACAATTCTCGTCTCTGATGGAAGCGAGACTGAGGATTCAGAGGATTCAGCACCCAAGGCAAAGAGGCAAAAGCAGCGAACTGTACCTCTGCCCAAAGGAGAGACTGCCTCTGCTCTACCCACGTCATCAAATCCTACACGCGCAGATTTGGAACGCGAAAGGCTAGCGCGACAAGCTGCTCGTGAAGCCAGTGGAATAGCTTCCACCAGCAAAGTTACTCTGAAGCCATCTGCTGAGGCGCGCGTCGCTACTTTCTCATCCCTGCGCGAACCTGGTCCTTCTTCTCAGCCGTCTGCTGCCCCTTCGGCTTCGTCTTCTAGCGGCCCACAGTATCCAAATGGTAATGAGACTGCCATCTTGTTTGTATACTCCTAACGCCGATGTCAGGTCATCTATCTGTCACCTGGAATCGCAACTTTCCAAACGATCGCAATTCGATGAGCTTCGGACAGGTCATGGGCGACAAGAAGGTCTGTGTGGAAAGCTTGCGAGGTGTCTATATACTTCTGACGGCTTTCCATACATATAGACCCTGAAAAGCGCGACCATTTGTGCATATTGCATCGAGTTTCCGTGGATTGTCGAACAATTTGATGTACGCATGCGTACCAATCACCCTGTCTTCTGGAATACTTATGTCTGGGTAGTCTACTACCCCCGTCTGTGTCATTCATGATGGTCCCGAAGCTGGCTTCTTTACTACCCCAGGTTGGTATTGATCTGTTTGATGCGCAGGAACTGACAGATCAGAACAGAGGTTCCTAATGTCGCTCGCTTTGTGCCTAAGCCTAGTACCATCAACAAATATACCAAAATGCATGTAAAGTTTGTCGCCTTTTTTGGCTTTTGGTAATTGCGAGCCGCTGACACTATCGAGCAGATTCCTTCTCTTCTTTCATACCACGCACGTAAGACTCGTCATACCGGTAAGCGAGTCTCACCAGTCCTGCCTCCGTGCATCGCTGACTTTCGACAGACTGCAAATCTGATGGGCTGTAAGTTTCTCGCCGAAGTTCCATCAAACATGCCAACAGGCCAATAGACGACTGGTCGATCATCGAGAATTCACTCTGGCTCATCGACCTCCCCTTACTTCCAAAGCCAACAGACGCCGTGCCTAAATCAACTTTTGCCGAACCTTTCTTCGCCTTTCTCACGTCCTTAGCTCTGCCACCCAAATTTTGGCGAGCTCAATTAGGCGCCTGCGACTGGTCTCGCTGCGCCGACTTTCGTCTTTGTATTTCCCTCGCTGGCGAATGGTTACCTTCTTCCACGGCTTATCGAGATAAAGCCTACGGTTTCCCCGCTCTAGGAAGAGTAGTGAAAGAACTCGGATGCCGACCTGGTAAAAATGAGACGCTTCGTTTGGAATACCAAGGATCGTCTACTTCATTTTACAAGGAAGAATGGTTGAATGCCTTCTATCATGCTCTACCTTCGGCCCAGTCATCATTAGGAAGTCGCTTACCGCCTTTGAAAGTACTTTTCCCGAGCGAGAAGACGGTGAATGAGAGTTTGGAAGGACGAGACTGGGCAATTAGCTGGTTTTGTCAAGCGAAAGGTTGGTTTGACCCAATTGGACAGATCTGAGCAAGCTAATGAAGATCAGTCTGGGCGCATTCAAAATTGGATAGAATGATTCTGGATCCTGTGTCGAAGCGAAAAGGCTTGCTCATGCACACCAAAATGATTGCTGGGATTGTCAAGGCAGACAAGGAGTCGGAGGAAGAGCCGGAAGAGAGGACAAGAGGTTTTCTTTGTGAGTCGCCTTCTCAATCTATCGACTAGGATTGACCTTGTCGCTAGATGTTGGTTCTCACAATTTCACGGAAGGAGCTTGGGGTCGACTGTCTAGCAAGAGTTTGCGTATCTCCAATACCGAACTCGGCGTCGTCTTACCTGTCAAAGCGAGAACGCAGAAGGAGGCAGACTCAAAGCTGAGCGAGATGGTCTGCTGGTCTCGTCCAGCCAATGCCTGCGAGTTTGCATCCCACCGAGCGTAATGTCACTGATATGATAGATAGATGCTGGCGACAACCACCCGTATTTTATCGATAATGCAAGGGCAGGGCGATAGTAGCTGGTCCGCACTGGTTGCTTGTAACCGATGCTGTACGTGCAGATGAATGGGTTGTCGTAAGTTCGCACAGCCAATGCATGAAGTATGAATGCCATCAACCTTCAACCTTCAACCTTCGGAAACCACCAATTGCATTGCTTGATTTTGCATACCCCAGCTGAATCTTTCGATATACCGCAGGTGCCCATCAAACTATACCAGGCTTTTGATACCCTGGATCTTCAAGTCTGAGGCATGGCGAAAGGCAAAACTTCGTCAAAGCCAACGCCAGCTCCAATCCCTGAGGTGGCTGCTCAACCTGCCAGAGCTCCGCGCAAGAAGCCTATCGTCAAGACGGGCAACGCAGGGAACAGCACTTCTTCTGTCTCGACACCGAGAACTCAAATTGCAGACGGATTATTTGGATCATGGACAGGAAAAGTCCCTCTCAGTCTGCTGAATGAGCATTGTCAGAGTATGTTTGCAGCCGCTAGTAAAGCTTCTTCATGCTTATGCTTGGCTCAGAACGAGGATGGGACAGACCTATAGTCGACGCAAAGCGAATACCAAACGTTCGTTCGCTAGCTCTGTCAGGCCACCAAACAGCTCAAGACAGTGTGATATAGTCAGACAAGTTTTCTTGCAATGTAATTTTGCGTTCTGCCAATCCTAAAGATCCGCACGGCCAACATCTGAGCGTCCTGGTGAAGCCGCCGAAAGACAATGAGGAAGTAAAGATTGAATGCTCCACAGCACAAGAAGCAAAGCACTTTGGAGCAACTTTAGCCCTTTTCCGATTCGCGAACGGTCTCAGCCTCAAAATGACTTTACCTCCGCTTATACGAGACTACTGGTATCTGCTGGAGAAATGGAAGGCTTCAAGTCCAAAGTCAAAGGCTTGGCTCTTCGACGCCGATCCCTTTTCTGCTGCGCCTACTTTGGCTCCATCCAACAAAACCTCGCGATCTGCAACGCCTCAAGCTGACGAAAGACCTTCCCGCCCAGCTTCACCAAAGCTACCAAAGTTCTGGCAAGATGCCGTGGAAGTTCGCATGGCTCCTCATCAGCGCGAGAAAGTTCAACAGCTCATTCAGTCTCACATGCACATTCTCAATGATGGAGATGATGAAAGCCAGGCGGAACCTATTAATGAAGATGCGGCTCGGGCGACTGAACGAAACCTGCTACAGCTCGGCTTCAGACAGGGGCATGCAGAAAGAGCTGTTACGTACTTGAGGCAAGCCAAATCAAAGTCCGACCCAGTATCGCGTCATCTATCTTCTCTACCACTTCACCTGGCAGCTATCGAATACCTCACTCTTCTACTGTCCGAAGATGATCTGCCACCCTCATTCCACCAGAAACATTCTACTCTGGCCAACGCGACCATCTCGTCACATTCAGATTCTGCATCATTAGCTAGAACTTGGACACTTGAGCGTATCCACAAAGACTTTGGTTATCCGCTTGATTTGGTAGAAGAATGCATGACTGCTGCCAATGATAATGAGGCATCTTGCTTGTATCTGGCGCTACAACGCCTGGTTGGCAAGAAAGCAGAGCTGCCCGCCGAGAACCAGGCTTTGGATCGGTCATTGCAGGAAGAGGAGGCAGCTGCTCTCGAGAGCATCTATGCTGATCGGTTCAAAGATTTGGGCGACGGCAAATTCCAGATAGACATCCCTCTAGATCAAGCCAGCAGCTCCAGACGGCAACCTGACGATCTCGCTCTCTTTTTCTGGATGCATCCGGCTTCTGCTTACCCCAGTGATGACGCTCAGCACAATATACCTACCTTCGCCTGCAAAAGTAACACTCTGCCTGCTTATATTCGCTTACATCTCAACACACTTCTCGAAGCCCGCCTAAGAGAGCTCGATTTGGCCGACCTTTGCATTTCTGGAGGTGTCATTTCCGAATTGGTAGAATTGCTATCTGCCATCGCGCCCGATGTCATTTCTTCTCCGCCAGACCCTGCCTCAGTCTTTATGCACTTGATAGCTGCCAAAGTTCGACCTCTCCAGACAGTGAATGGACAGCCAAAGCCGAGAACCAAACGAACTCAACACCAGAGCCGCAGACCAATAGGCGATTCCAATTCAGTAAAGACTGCCCACGAGAAGGTTCAATCGACTCCGGCTTATCAAAAGATGCTACGACAAAGACAAGGCTTACCAGCTTGGCCTTTACGGGAAGAGATTGTCAGGACAATAGATCGGTCACGAGTGACACTTGTTTGCGGAGAGACTGGAAGCGGGAAAACGACGCAAGTGCCTGCTATGGTCTTGGATGCAGCTATAGAGGCAGGACAGGGAGGTGATTGCTCCATATTGGTGACCCAGGTGAAGCATTTCACCTTCTTCCAAGAACGTAAACTGAGACATTCTTTCAGCCTCGTCGTGTTGCTGCCATTGGCGTTGCTACTCGTTCGTATACTTCATTGGTACTTTTAGCTAGCTTATAATGGTATAACAGGTGTTGCCGCCGAGCGAACAGAAGACTTGAATACTAATCCTGGTCTGGTTGGATACAGCATCCGAGGAGAATCGAAGAGCTCTCCAGCATGTCGGCTACGCTTCTTGACTACTGGTGTGCTCCTCCGAAGGATGATATCTGATCCTGACCTAGACGGTATCTCGCACGTCTTTGTCGATGAGGTAAGCTTGAGCGCCTGCCAGCTGCGTATGCTCATTCTCCTCTCGCAGGTTCACGAGAGAAGTGTTGATGTATGTGGATACAATCTCTCTCGCTTTGCGAAATTCTCAGTAATTCCCAGAGCGACTTCCTCCTCCTAGAACTCAAGTCTCTACTAGCGCGGAACAAGAAAATCAAGGTAGTCCTGATGTCCGCGACCATCCAGCAATCGACCTTTGCAAATTACTACAAGGACCCGCCCATGCTCACCATCCCAGGTCGAACCTTTCCAGTTCGAGATTTCTACATGGAGGACATCATACAAGCGACTGACTACATGCCCAAGTCAGCAAAGGCTTCGCGTAATTTCACAAAGGAAGAACAGGATACTATGCAGCGCTTCTTTATCGACCAGAATGTTTCTGATCCCAATCATTTGTCCACGCTGGGCATGCTTTCGCGATCAGACCAAGTGGATTTTGAACTTTTGGCCAAAACTGTTTCACTGGTATTAGAGAGATTGGGCGAGGCAAAAGGCGCCATCTTGGTTTTTGTGTCTGGTGTGAGCGCTATCGCTGGCGGGGAGATGCTTTTACTGACCAGGATGATCATAGGTCGGCGAAATCGCTCAAGCCACTACCAGTATCCGGTCGGCCGTGTCAGCTCGGCTAGACATCATTCCTCTACACGCCAGCTTGCCTTCAGTCGATCAGATGAGAGCTTTCGGGCCTGGCAGGAACGGGCGCAAAGTGATCATATCGACTCCAGTGGCCGAAACATCGTTGACTATCGAGGATGTCGTGTGCGTCGTGGACACTGGAAAGGTCAAAGAGACTAGATATGATCCTGCAAGCAATCTCAGCAAGCTCGAAGAAGTATGGACATCGCGGGCAAGCGGAAAGCAACGCCGCGGACGTGCTGGTCGCGTACGCGAGGGAGAGTAAGCAAGATTACTACAGCGACAGGGCTAGAGCTGACATAGTGGTTCAGCTGCTATAAGCTGTACACCAAATGGACAGAAACGCACAAGATGGTCGAGCACACAATACCGGAGATTCAAAGAACGCCTTTAGAACAGGTCGTACTTTCCGTAAAGGCTTCAAAGCAAGCAGGCACCGATGTGCAAACATATCTTGGCCAGTTGATCAGTCCTCCGAACGTTCAAGCCATCACTGGCGCGCTAGCGGCATTGATCACTATCGGCGCAATCGAGCGGGAAGGCTCTCAAGGAGTAACACCACTTGGTCGCATCCTGTCAAATATACCAGTAGACTTGCGACTCGGCAAGATGCTTGTCCTGGGCGTCTGCTTCAAGGCTCTAGAATCGGTTTGCTACATGACGGCCATGCTATCGAGCAAACCCTTATTCCTCACCATGATCGACAAGCGGGAAGAGACTCGAGCTGCGAGAGCGACCTTTGAGACAGGCAACAGCGATCTGTTGACTGATCTGCAAGCCTTGCGCGGTGCTTTGCTGGCTGGTGAAGAAAGCAAGAGCGGACTTCGAGGCTTCTGCGAATCTGTCAGTACTTCCCCCTAATCTAGAACCAGGTTACTCACGTGCGGCACATATATAGCATTCGATGAACTACTTCTCTATTGTCGACATTAAGAAGCTGGCGTTCGAGTACTTCACTGCCTTACAATCATGCGACCTCTTACCGTACAAAGCAAGACTTTCCTCGCCCGAATTGAATACGCACGGCCAAAACCAGCCGTTACTGAAAGCAATCATCTTCGGCGGGACGAACAATCTGGCCAGAGCCAAGCTACCAGAAGCGCGATATGAGGAACGATCTTCTGGTGCTGTTCAAACCGACATATCGTCGCGCGAGCTCAAATACTTCGATGAAACTGGAAGAGTCTTCGTACACCCCTCAAGCATAATGTTCCAGGCTACCAAGATCAGATCTGGGTTCCTTACCTGGGTGAACAAGCAGATCACGACTAAACCGTTCTTGCGAGATTGCGCCGAAGTCGGGCACTGGCCAATCCTCTTGCTTGGGACCATAAAGATGAACACCGAAGCGCACGGAATAGTTCTGGAGAATCAAATGCGCATGCGATGTTGGAATCGCATCGGTTATCTGAGCGCAGCGCTGAGACGGTTGCTGGCAGCGGAACTGGAGCAGATGTTCGAGCAGCCATCCACTGCGGCTAGCGGAGGGCAGCTCAGTGCTGTTATAGAGACGATGTTACAGCTGATAGAGCTCGATGGCGCTTGATAATGGACAATTTAGCCAGCTCTGACTATCCATTTCGAGCCTCTGTTTGTCGAAAGGAAGATCTCGCCCTCTTTGGCATTATGCCGGCTCCAGCCAGAGGTGCGCACAGGACGTGCATTGGTCACCTGCGTGTATATATCAGCCTTGAATGCCAAATTCTGTACGAGTGATCTACCCAATAGCGCGTTCCTTCGACCAGAGCGTTCTCGCCCATTGATAGCACGTCATACACCGTGATCTGCGCTTCCATGCCATAATCACTTGCTTTCGTATCGCGGGTTCTGACAACGCGGAACGATCTGACGTTGCGAGATGGACAGAGTTCCTGCAAAGTACCGTCAACCAAGCGATACAGGCTGTAGTACAAGCTGTTTACCTCGACTTCTCGTCCAACATCTTCTCGCATTGTCTCTTGGAGCACTTTGCTTTGGTGCAGAGCGGATTGAGAAGCCGAGATCAGCTGTGGTCGCGAAAGCGTGATTCTCGCTAGCTTGCGCTCTCCAGTAGCCTGAAGCTGGTCCACCAGGTCATCACCATCAACTGTTTGAGTTGTCAGCTGCATTCGACCACCTTCTCGCATTGCTCACTCGATGTTTCTTCATCCATTGAAGAGACACGACCGAGATCGGCAATGCCAGCAGTTTCAGCCAGGTGCTCTGCAAGTTCCACAAGTCTGGAGACAGTATTCTGGCATGTCTCAAGAGCGGTTTCATATGCCCGAGTGCGAGTTCGCTGTCACCATACGAATCAGCTCGGTCCGGCTTGTTTTGTGGCAAAGGCGTACCTCATAGTCGACCTGCCGCTGTACTTCCTCCTTCTCATCCCAAGGCGGAACTTCTCTTGGATCTTTGCCCGCTTCGCTATAGCCTATTGGGTAGATGCGAACGATGGTCAGATCCAGTAAAGTAGCGACTCCGCCTTCTGGTGATAAGGAGCGCAAAGACGCAACGTAGATCTGTTTCTGGAACCCTAGCTTGGCGTCCCAGTCTGTCAGAGAGGAAGAATTGCTTGAGATGGTCAACACGGATGAATTGGCCGCTTCGAGCACATCGCTTGCTTCTCGAGTGACGTCCAGCTGACAAACGATCAGTCTCATTCACTTGAATAAGCTCGAGACTGTACCTTTGCCCCAGTGATAGCGATCTTTGAACCGACCGCCAGCTTGCCTCGCTTTGCAGCATGTTCCAGCACAATATCAGCTTTCACACCGATCCTATACCAACCGTCCGACATCTCGAAGCCACATACAGTCGGCCCATCAGGTATCATAGGCAATCCATCAAGACCTAACGGTTGTTGGCTGGCTGAAACTGGATCTGGCTCTTTCCAGAATATCTGAGAGACGACCAGGACGAGCGGACTTCCAGCTGGTGAATCGCGTTCTTGAATTCGCTTGACCGCTGAACGATTGGCTTGATTGATTTCCCATTCGTATCTAGTCTAACGTCAGCCTTCATTCCGAAGCTGCGTGGTAGGCATACCGATACAGTAACTGTCGTAATACCTCATCATAATTCCACCAATTATCCAGCTCGTCCGGTTTCGCCTTGATCAAGCAACCCAATTTCCAAACAATCAAGCTCCAATGGTTCTGTACCCAACTGTCATCGACCAAAGTTGCGCCTCGTGAATGCAAGTCGTGAGTCGCTTCTTGCCAGCCTTGTGCTCCTGTAGAAGTAAGGAAAGTGATTTGCCCAGCGTTGACGGAATCGATATAGACGACTTCTTCTGGTCTGTCTTGTCGTCAGCTAAATCTTCAATCAACAGGATAGTACTCACATGCCGACCGCAAGGAGAGAATAAGGCGACAGCTGTCCAGGTTCTATTCCATACTCTTGCATGCTCTGCCGTTCTCGCTCTATGCCAAACTCAGCACTTCTTATAAATGCGAATAAATCCACTCACTGGACAGATCAAACACTCTGCCTTTACCACCGGACCTCTTGACGATTCGCTGACTCGCACCTCGCCCCGGTTGACTACTCCTCTGACTACTCTGCTCCTCTTCAAGCCTCAACAACTTGTCCCTTTCCCTCGCAGACTTTTTCAGCTCATCCAATTTTTCCTACCAGACGCTATAAGTGACAGGACTGCTAATGTGGAAGATACAGTACTGACCTGTGTAGGTCGTACGCCGCCTTTGAAAGGAGGCACAAACTTCTTTTTCAGCTGAACAGACGGAGCAGGTAAGATAGAAATGTTGATTTTTTTCGGTCGGAGCGTAGGTTTGAGCAAAGGTGCTTTGAAAGGTTGTAAAGCAGGTTGAGGTGAGAAGACGGATTGGGCGTTGCGGGTAGGAGGTCGGAAAGGTGATGGAGTGATTGTTCGATTGGTTTGAATGGCAGGTCGTTTCAGTATCGGTCGAGCTGGGGTTTGGGAAGCAACAGCGGGTCGTTCTGGTAGTGCTAGAGCATCTGGTGATGAAGCGTTTTGTACTTGAGCTAGAGGATGTCGTTTCGATTGCGATTGCGAAGGAGCTGATGGTAAAGGTCGAGAAATTCGATTGGTAATGGGTGAATCGATCATGCTTTCATCTGCTTCGTGAAGAGGTGAAGCGAGTATTCGTTCAGCTCGTTCTCTAGCTTGTGTCGAAGGAGCTTGAACGTTTCCACCAGCAGCAGTTTTGAACATTGTTGAGAAATCATGCAGAGGTGGAGAGTCTGGCGGCAAATCAAAACCAGGTGAAGAAGTAAGCGCAAAGAGTTGTTCTGCTTTCCTACGAGAGGCGCTTGATGGTTCGCTGACTGCTTTCCCTCCTGCTGTCGTGAAGCCCAGATTAGCGAGGGATCGATTGTACACAGGCGGAGAATGTTGAGGTGCTGCAAGATCTTCTGCTTGCGAAGAAGTAGGCGCAAACAATTGTTGCGCGCGAAGTAGGGATTGTTCAGATGGTGCCGAGACTGCTTTCCCTCCGCCTGTCTGAAACCCGAGATTGGCAAAGCTAGGTTTCTTGAGCAAGATTTCAGATTGTGAGAGTTGACTCGATGGAATGAAGCCGTCGTCCACTGGCTGGGAAGAAGCGAGGAACCGTTGGGCTCGAGCTAGTGCTGCTTCAGAAGGTGGTTTGACAGCTTGTCCGCCGCCTGTAGTGAATCCTAAGCTCTCAAAGTCTGCTGGTGGTTCCTCTGGTTCTTGCTGAGATGGTTGACGCGAACTAGAGGTGATCTCTTGCGTTGCGAGTAGCAGACCTTCCTCTTCCAACGCGCTTTCTTGGCCCCAATACTGCTCTTCTTCATCTTGCGAAGCAGGAAGCACTCCAGATAGAAGAGCGTTGGATCCACCAGTAGCAGGAACAAAGACCTCTTCCTCCTCGACACCAATTTCCGCATCGCCCTGCATGGATCCAATTGGCGCTTCCTCTTGCAGCAAAGCAGGGTCCAACTCTTCACCATCGCTCTCGGCGGCTTGTATAACAGGTACATTGTCTAGGTCATAGTCCAAGTCTGACCAATCGGCGCCTTCCAAACCTTGAAGCAGTTCAGAGAAATCATCTTGTTCCGTTTCCCGACGCGGTCTCTTGCTCGGTCTCTCTTCCAATTCGAGGTAACCCGAGTCCATCTCTTTTTGAAGAGTCGTTGTTGCAGATGTGCTCGAATATCAAAACAAACTTTGTATCGAGCGCGTCTTTTGAGGCGCAACGACGTGTCTCGACTGAAGCTGCCTGAAATTGCTCGCATAGCCGCATTAGACTGACTAGAAGCAGACCTATCATCACTAGAAGCACGCCATAGCAAAAAAGGCGAGGCGAATTACGACACTCGTCAGTCGTTCCCACTTGGCTATTCTGAGGCAGGACGATCTACCGCACCCTACACCTCCTGCTCTTGACCGGACAATGTCTTCAGCACATGCCGTACGCTTCAAAGTGCAAATCAAGCTATGCATCCAGAAATTACGCACCGTTAGCGCAAAGAAGGTACGACCTGACTGTCATCTCTGCCTTACAGTCGATAATATGGCAGTGTAAAGGAAGCTATGAATAAAAAGGAAAGAAGGACTATAGCTTCTTTGCTTGAGAAGAGCAAGGTTGAAACTGCTGCTTATGTGCGTCATCTGTTGCTCTATCGGATTAGCATGCTGAGCGTCAAGTCGATGCAAAATAGCGCGTAGAGACTATCGTGAATGAAGAGGTAAAGTCCATGCAACGCTTCCCTTCTAGGTAGCGAATAAAGTGCTTTGTATCAGATCCTCATTGAACTGCTTGAAGTGCTCGAATTGTATTGCGAGTTATGTACAGCACGGTTTGGTCTGATAGAACAATCAAGGTAACGCTATTACGCACCTTTATCCAATCAAAAGCTAATAGCAAAGCAGGGACATTGACCCAGCCATTCAAGAAGCCGTTGCGGGCATCCTTCACGCCTCTCCCAAAACAGACATTAAAGAACTACACACGCTCTCCAACCTGTTCATGAATCACTATGGTCGAGAATTCGCGTTGAAATGCATTGAAAACAAGGACGAGATTGTGCCCAAAAGAATAACGGACAAGTTGGTGATTCATACGCCCTCGAAGGAATTGGTGGATCTGTATTTGTTTGAGATTGCGAAAGCTTATGGGGTCAGTCTGTCTTCTATGGCTGATGCTAAGCTGATATCTTGGAATAGGTACAATGGGAACCTGATGCGCCAAGTAAGCCTGGAGCAGAGCCGCTTGAGGAAGCCTCGGTGCGTGATCCTCTCGGGCAGGCCCTACCAGAGCTTAGGGCAAGAGTTGTCATGCACAGCTCGAAGAGACAGCGGAAGAACGAGAAGCCCTCTCGAAATTACCTTCAACCCAGCCACCGGATCCATCTGAAGCTGATCATACAGTTGTCATCAAGGACCTTTCAGCATCACCGCCCAAAAGCGTCGTCTCGCCCAGTACAGGCAAGTCAAAAGAAGATGATGAATACGAAGCGATGCAGAAACGGTTTGCTGCTTTGACTGCACTAAAGAAGAAATGATTGGGCATTGTATGATAGCCAAAAGAGTGTGCAAAGGGATCTGCCAGATTGTTATAGCGCCGCGGTAGACCGTCAACATCCACGACTCTGCCTCGAACATGTTATTGCTATAATAACGTATATAATATGGCATTGGATAAGAAGCCGTACAGAGCTGGCTTGGGGACAATAGGTGAGCAGCTGTTCTTGACAATATATTCCCGCGCAATAGCCGAACCAGATTTATGCTTGCAGAGGGTTTCGTTATTGGAGGCCTGGTGCGTTTAGCCTCTCTTCGCTTCAAGGTCGTTGCTGAATTGTTACAACAGGCAGCATGTACATCCGTCACAGTGACAAACCCTATGGTCCGCTTGAACGCATTAAGCCCATGCCAAAGAGCTGATGTGATAGATAGGAAGTCGCAAAGACCCGCCTACAGCTAGATGGAGAACTACAATCATCTCGTAAAGCTTCCGCCCTCGCAGGCTCGTCAACAGCAACACCCTATGTTCGAGTGTACAACAATGCCTTTGATGCCTTGCGCAAGATCTGGAAGTTTGAAGGTCTTTCAGGTATACAACGTGGTTTGGGCGCTGCGTATGCCTATCAGATCCTCTTGTATGCTTTTCTCCTTCTGCTTGTATCGTCCCTGACAAAGAAATTAGGAACGGTTTTCGATTGGGTCTATATGACCCTATGCGAATTCAAATCAACTACCTAGCTGGTTACTCCGCAGCAGAACATATAGTACCCATCAACATCCTTTCTGGTGCACTCAGCGGTGTATTGGGCGCAATGGCTGGTAACCCGCTCTTCCTCGTCAAAGCTCGAATGCAAGCCTATTCAGCTTTCAACCCCGTTGGCGCGCAGCATCATTACACCTCTGTTCCGCATGCACTCTCGAGTATAGTCAAAGCGGAAGGTGTGAAAGGTCTGGCGAGAGGGATGGATGCCGCTATGCTTAGAACGGCAATGGGTAGCAGTGTGCAATTGCCGGCGTATAATTTGGCGAAACAACAGCTGGTCAAGAATGGTCTGGCGCCAGAGAAGAGCTTTTGGACTTATCTGGTCAGCTCGATGTTTTCGGTGAGCGAGACGGTCCGATGGAGTGAAATCAAGCTGATATAGCAACAGGGGCTTTGTGTTCTCGGGATGATGCAGCCAGCAGGTCCGTCGGGTTGGCTTATGTCGTATCTGTGGCTGAATGCGTACTGTATGGACAGATACCGCCCTGACGAGAATGTACAACCAGAGTCCAAACGCAATAGGGCCCGACGGCAAGCCAAGAGGCCTGCTCTACAAGTTGGTAATCACTGCTCCTATCTGTGCACTGCTGAGGTGGTGCACAGAAACCCGATAGATTGTCTGCTCAAGACGCTGAAAGCAGAAGGACCAGGAGGATGGTACAAAGGCTCGCTTGCTCACTTATTACGGATAGGACCGCATACTGCTATTACCTTGGTGAGTGTTCTGAATCTTTCTTTTCAGCAAAGGCTGATGATGGACTTAGGTTGCAAACGAGCTGGTCAGTCATCCCGAACATCCAAATGTGGCCGAGCTGACGTCGAATACAGTACGGTCAATGGTATCTAGCGTATTTAAATGGAGATACACCGCCGCCGATACCAGCTTGAAAATGTATATGCTGGAAACAGCGAATTTTCAGGATACTGTGCACAACTTCCTCCATCCGACTCGTCTACTACCAGCCCAGCTGCCCCTATATAGAACTCTTCATGACGCTTTGAAAGCAGCTGCGAGACTTGCTAGTCCAGCTATTGGCCCTAGATGAGCATATCACAGCATTATCGGCAGAGACAGAGACGAACTGCTCTTGTTTTTCTCCTTCTCCTCCCACTACAAAGCCCAGTAATCATCAATACATTGCCAATAATACCTTTTCGTGAGGATGCTTACCTCTAAGTGAGCTTCTTTTACAAATCGTTTGCGGTCCTCTATCAGCTGCTGCTCAACATCCTTGTCCTGCTTCGCTTGTAATGTTCGGCGATGTAGCACTCCATAAACGATTCCGGAGACTACCGCAGTATAGCGAACGACCTGTAACGCGGGACGAACACAGGTTCAGCCTGCTATTCTATGTGCTACGAGCTTTTGTCCGGCAGGGGCTGCGAGCTTTTCTCTGGCAGTGTAGAGCAATTGCAAGGCATAATCGAGATTTGCTCGCTTGTTCGAAAGTTTGCGAATGGTATCGTTCAAACAGCACAGGCGAGGCTTGCAACAGGGTATATGTGTTCTCGGGTACAGAGCACCTAGACTCACGTTGACGAGAGGACTGGGTGCCATTTTGTGGTGGAGAAGGGAGAAGCGAGAGATTGCTCATGTTGACGAACTCGGCCAAATCAAGCGGGCAATCGAAACTTGTAGCTAGAGCTCTGAGTGTGCTGCGCACAAGGCGGGCCACCCCTTGTCCATTTGAAACTAGCTGGATTACATTTCATTCAATACAGACTCTGCCCTGTCGAGGAAAATGTCCGAGTGCTGTTGCCCATAGACCAGCATTGGCCTGAGACGAACAGACCGATCGCCGCAGCCACCCTGAGCCCTTAGTGTGAGCTGTGGCATCATCGCAAAGTGAAGACATACCATGTTGACACCTTTGGAACGCATCTTGCCAACGAAAGCATCCCTATGAGCAGCATCCGGCATATCGAAAGCAAGGAAAGTCCCTTGACCTCGGACAGCAGACATCTTGCCAGCACCAGCACCGCTCTTGGCCATGTCTTTCAGTGCTTTGTATAGATCACTGCCTACTTGAGCAGTTTTCTGAACCAAGTCTTGCTCGCGAATGACTTTGATGGTCTCTCTCGCTATGAGAGCTTTCGTTGGTTCGCCAACCCAAGCTAAACTGCGTGTGAGAGATGGGATGAGTGCTGTGATATGCACGAACTGTTAAAGCTGCGGACTGGTCAGGTCGAGACATAGGATGGGTTGAGCAAACTCACTTTCGGAATGGCAGATTCGCTCTGGTCTCTTTCGCATGGTAGAAACCAGCAGCTTGCATCTTCTCTGCGCAATAGTTAAGTTTTGCTTCAGGCTGCTGTGGGCAGGCTTACTCGAGAACGAGACAAAGTCGGGAGGAGTGTCTAATTCCCACGCTTCATGCGCCCAGAATCGTCTGTAGAAAGTTTAGTCAGCGGCAAGCATCTCAAGGGAAAGCTAACCCAGTAGCGCCAACACCGGTCTGTACTTCATCCACGATAAAGCTCATATTGTGCCTCGTTGTGATGTCCCTCAAGCCACGGAAGAATGCAGGTGAAGCGTGATTATCGCCTCCCTCTGCATTCGAAATCAGAACCTTCCTTTACCAGGGAGAATGAACTGACCAGCTTGGATCGGCTCGACAATGATAGCAGCGACAGGTCGAGTAGATTTGAGTTCCTCAATCTTTGCTTCGACTTGTTTGAGCGTAACTTCTTCTGCTTTCTTGTTTTCTTCGAGATAATCTTCGAAAGGATACTGAATGGCTGGCCATTCGATCGCAGGCCAAGGGAAAGCAGGTACATCGACCTACTACAAATCAGTCTCAACTCGTATGAGCAATAGACTCGGGGCTGACTTTATGAATCGCTTTTGATCTCGTCAAACTCAAAGTACCCATTAAACGACCATGAAAAGCGCCAGTAAAGCTCATCACGCTCAAATCCGGACTTCCAGGCGCGTTGTTTTTCATGCAGGAGGAAAGCTCTTCCGGGCTGAAGGAAGCGTTTTCACCTCGTTCCCTTGCGCGATACGCAAAGAACGCAGCCTTCATAGCGCCCTCGTTGGCGCAACTGCCACACATTTGCGTGAAAAGGTTGTTGAGACCTTGGGGCGCGACGCTGAGCAGACCGTCTTCAATCGATTTCTGCCAGCCTGCGTTTGGGAAGACTGCTAAAGCTGGCCGGTTGATGCTGTGAAATACTAGACCCTTAGCTAACAATCGTAATGCTCAGCGGTTCCCTACGCTGCAGTGATGAATTCATCCTGTATGCGTTGTTAGCTCACAATGGAGATTTCGGAGTGGATCATAGCCCACTGATTTAGCTAGCTCGAGGAGCTTTGGGTGATTGCTGCACACTGAGATGAGTATAGCACCGAGCGAAGCGGCATCGCAGCGGACTAGCCTATCGGTATTGATGCTACCGAATCTATTAGTACCAGCTTTATAGCAGCCAATCATATCTCACCAATTTGAGCATACAGGTCCAACAGCTTGTTTTTATCGACATCCTGGAGGTAGTTGCCTATGCTTTCCGCATAGTCCGCGACCAATACATGGGCTCTATCGTCCTGAAACTGCGAGATGCCTTGAGAAGCAGCTTTTGATTTCGGTCCTGGAATCTGCTGTGTTCGCACGACTGGCGCAGGTGGTTCATTGGGGAAGATTTGAGAAGAGACAGAGGCGTAGGATCGTCTGCCAAGTCGTGCAGCGGACGAAGACAGCCTCAAGCTCGACATGACGCGCTTGTTCTCGAATCTCGGGTAGATGATGACACGCAAAGAGCCCAGTCAGGCGGTAGAGCTAAGCGGCCTGGTCTAATATTTTAGAATGGGAACTTTGCCTTGAAGCGCGGCGCTAACGAAAGTTCCGCTCTGAGAGTTCCTAGGGCAGACTTTGCACACAAAGATTCTTGGTCCTGATATTTCAGGCTGCTGCTGTTTGCTTGCTTGTTATGATGATGAGGTCCCATCTACGCCTATCCAGTTGAGTTAGCCTGCTAAGCTTCGGTCGAGATGCCGAAAAAATCGTCTCCGCACAGAAAGACTCTCTTCCCCAAAAGACCACAAACAACCGTCGCTCTCCCTTCCGCCATAGCCACATAGAATCGCTTGAGCTCCGTGAGTTGCCATCCTCGATTCGCGAACAGCATGCAAAAGTCTGCGCTTTCCAAAAGAAGCGGGGCTTCGACCATGCAAGATAAGCGTTTTTGGCGATACTCGTGCTGAAATCAATGGTCATGTAGGCTCGCGCTGTGTTGGTTTATACATTTCCTCTCCTCCCCAGCGACAAAAGCGACCCCCAGCGAACTACCAGCGAGCTAGCCCTCAACGGCTTACCTTCGATTCTTTGTGTCAATTCTACCGAAGGGCTCAAGGTCTCAGAAAACAAGTACAAAGCTGCGATACAGCAACAATCCAAAACACCAATACTCGAATTACCTTTGTGTTTTTCGCTTTTCGTCTATTTTGTTTCCTCCTTCCCTTTCCTTTTGACGCATCATGGCGTTGACCGACATGGACGCCCTTTACGGCTTTGCTCTCCCTGTTTCGAGCTACGACGATTCTGCTTCACCTAATTCGGACAACGAAGACGCTTTCAATGTCTCGGAAGACGCTTCTGGCAGTCAAGGTGGCGTAAACGATCTTGGTGAAGCGGGTGCAAACGAATCAGTGGAACATGAAGGCAAACGCAAGAGCAGGCGTCCACCGAGCACGGCTGAGCGGAGAGCTACTCATAATGCGGTAGAACGGGCCAGGCGGGAAAGTTTGAATGGTCGGTTCATGGAATTGGCTAGTGCTCTGCCAAGCATGGCTGCCGTCAAGAGGCCGTCAAAATCAGTCATTGTTGCCAAATGTCAGTCTCCGCTATTCTTGGGTAAATTGTCTCAGCGCTCAAATTAATGCTTATGTTAGCTCTGGAGTATGTTTATGCGACAGAAGACCGCGAAAGGGTGCTTCGCGCAGAGAATGCCAGCCTTCGGAAAGAAGTGGATGAGCTGCGGGCCAAGCTAGGACTGGCTCCTTCCATTAGTGCTGCCATGTGTGCTTCCCCAGCCATTCTCATGGCATCACCTCGCGTTGATCGCGAACGTAACAACTCTATGGACGACTCTGCTTCATCTCTCCTCGGCTGTTCGCCCATCAGCTCTGGCGGCTCGTTCGAATCACCTTTGCCCAACGGTCAACCACTCGGTCCTACCAATCCAGCTTACAACACTGCTTTTGCACGAGCAATGCTTCCGACCAACACTGACTTGAACAAGCCGCCCGTCTCGCCTACTGATGCCAACCAAATGCTCAACGCCTCGACCAGCTCGTCTCTCCCTGTCAGCGCAATGCCGTTCCATCTGGGCTTGCCTGCAGCTGTTCACCCTCTTGCTGCATACGATTCCAACTATCTGCTGGCTTTCTCCATGCAGCAACAACATCAAGCGGCAATGCAGCAACAGAATGCGTTGAATATGGCCATGTCGAGCTCGATGCCTGGTTGGTCGGGTTACAACTTTGGAATGCAGTGAGTCTTCTTCGTCCTTCTGTTTGTCCGAGCCACCGCTAACCAAGTCTTGTCCAGCAACATGAACCACCCAGTCGCTTCCGGCGTCGACTACCCCAGCAACCTCGTCTTTGCTTAAAAGGAAAGGGAAGGGGCAAATTACGACAGAAAAGAAATCAACTCTTTGGTCACGGTTCAATTTTTTGGTGTCATGTGTGAGATAGGATGTTGTTATGGCTATTATGGTGCTTTCTCTCCCCGTTGTTGTGTGTTCGTTCAGCTATGCAATAGTGTGCAAAAAAAGGCAAATGTATTATTGCCGCAGTAATCAGAGCTCTCACGCTCCTCGTTGTGCCAGTCAGCACCCTGATTTCGACAGGGTGTCCTATACATTTGACATCGTTATATATACAACATGCACACTCAGATGGCAGTCCAGTCATCTGAAGACGCCTCCGATCCGGCCGCAGAGCCCAGAGAGTCGAGAGTGAGCTTGATGGTCTTGACTTCGAAAGCTTTGAGTCTGATCTCGAAAGTGTAGGATTCGCCAGCGATTGCCTCGAGCATATCCACGCTCGTCATGTCCCTCTCCAGCAGATCACAGACTACACCACGCAGCACAGGTAGATTGACAGTGACCTTGGCTTTGCCCGATCCACCATGCGAATCGTGGAACCGAAGAATGACAGTCTGTTCACCCTTGCTGGAAGATGAGCCACTGGAAAAGTCGTCCTCGTCGCCTCGCTTGATAGTTTCCAGGACAACATTGGAGTCGCCCGATACTCTTATAGGTGAGTGGAAGTGAGGTGCTTCGCCTGAATTGTGGGTGTGCAGATGAACCGGCATATTGAATTCTTTGGCCATCTGTGGGACATCGGAATGCATAAAGTGATGCTTGTGAGGGTAGAGAGCAAAGGAAAAGGCATGCGAGCCTTGATCTTGATGTCGATCCGGGTAGGTCGATCCTCTTAGCAATGACAGGCGCATGATGTTATTCGCAACAGAGTAGCCGTACTTGTTTTCATTCAGAATCGCTATAACGCCAGGTAAGCGAAGTGAACAAGTAAGCTCGAGTTCGACTTACCGACACCGTAGCCAAATTCGGAAAGATCGGCAAATTTGTGAGCACAGACTTCGAATTTGGCTTGATCCCACGTCGTGTTGCGATGAGTTGGTCGACTGAGTGTGCCAAATTGAGTCTCGTAAGTTGCGGAGTCGCTGCGGATAGCCAAAGGTGCTTCGAATTTGAGCACTTGATGCCGTGTATGCCATTCTGCGGTAGTCGAAAAGCGCAGCATCCGAGCAGCCGAGAGGTTCTTTCCGTCTAGTTGCGCATCGAGCGAAATAACACACTATAGCAAGTTCAGGTAAGTCTCACGGCGGGGATTTGTGGAAAACTTACATCGATGGTGCTTCCAGCATGCTCTAGCTTGACTGTGACAGAATTGCGCAAAGGCGTGCCTTCGTCTTCCGAGACAGAGCCAGTCAGATGTGTAGGTGTCTCGATGTGAGCGATATCAACTAATCAAGCTGTCAGCCAATGTACAGCACTGGAGCTGGCATTGCCTTACCATCCCAAGCATCGTAATTGCTGTAAGACTGTTCAGATATTGCAACTACTGGTCAAACTCTACTCACTTTGGTCTGTCCTCGTAGATGACGAAGCCTGCGCCATGTGGCACGTTCTGGTCCAAGATCTCACGACTGTGAAAGTATTAACAGTGAAAAGCCAGGCCGGTGGTCGCTTACTCCTCAACGACATCAAAGATACTGGTTACGCGACCTTCCGCAGAGACTGTGACGGCAATTACGCCATTCTCGAGCACATGTGAGTCATCTTGACGACGAACAGCTATAGAATGGTTAAGCAGCATTCTTGCTGGAAGAGATAGACATACTGGCAGGACGAGACATAGACCATTTCCGCGTCATCAGACCAGACCCATCCGAGTCATGCAGCATGACATGGCCGCCTTGCTTCTTTACAATTTCGGCTCGCGGTCGACCCAAGGTGTTGATGGCAAACACGTCCTCTTCGTCAGAGATCGCTTGGAGCGGATTGGAAGATGGCATGAGAGCTTTGACGGCTTCCGAAAGTAGCTTATGACCTGTCTTCGCGAGTTGCGCGTACATGCGCTCGACATCTTCGTAAACCATTTCGATAGCCGAGCCAGGCAGTACATCATGAAACTGGCAAAGAAGGACATCTTCCCACATTCGATCTATCTCGTCTTTCGGGTAGACATAAGCGGATTGAGTCTTGCCCAGGGTACTAGCGAGTGACGCAAAAGTACAAAGACGTTCAATGTCCAACATCATAATCTCGGTCTTCCTGTTGTGATTCTTAATCGATGCATGGGAGGTATATGTGCCGCGATGGTACTCCAAATACAGCTCGCCAGACCACGTCGCGAGGTCCTTGCCTTCATTGGTGGTCTTCAAGATGGTTTCGAAGAATTCATCAACAGAGTGTCCGACATCAACCTTAGGCAGTTCTCGATTCGTGTCTGCTGCTGCTCTGATCCGACGTAGACTCTCCAACATGGGTGCAAGCGCGCCTCCGCCCTACGATAGGTCAGTATGGGGTCTAGTCAATTTTAGCTGCCTCTTACACCATCACCATTTCCGAAAGGAAGAAGACCGAGATTTGTCGCTTCCAAGCTCTTGTGACCAGATGTAGTGACTTTGACATCCGATACAGTAGCTTGAGCAGTGTAGGTATTCACAGGTGGAAGATGAGTGAGCACTTGTGAACCATCCAAACCAATCCATTTGAAGGTAGTTCGAGGGAAATCATTGAATTGCGACCAGGATAGCTTTTGGGTGAAGAAGTTTTGCATACCTGCTTGACGAGCGAGTTGAGGTAGTTGAGAAGAATAGCCAAAAGAATCGGGGAGCCAGAAGGTTTCACAGATGTTGCCGAAGCGAGACTTGAAGTAACGCTGGCCGAAGATGAATTGTCTACATAGCTGAGAACATTGATTGTCAGCTTCTGCTCATCTACATTTCAGTGAGCTCACAGCTTCTCCTGAAGGCATGTTGCAGTCCCTAAAGCTCGAAGTCAGCATCTCAACACTCACAAAATGATTGTCGACCTACATCTCGACCCAGCAACCACCAATGGGCTGGAATTGCCCACTCGCGACTTTTTCCTTGACCACTTCAAACAGCGATGGATAGAGCTGCTCAAGCCATTTAAATTGCTGCGCTTGTGAACAGGCGAAGCGATGCTCCGGGTATCTGTTCATCAAATCTGTGCCCATCGAATTCGTTGAGCTCCATGAATGAAGGTCAGAGACAAATGTTTTACGGACCTATTTGAGTGGACCAAGATCGCGCAACCTTTTGTTGAGTCGCAGAGAAGGGCCACTAAAACACGACAATCTTAGTCGCTCGAGTCTCCTGTTGTTGTGATCATTAGCTCACAAGCCATGCTGTATCAACTGGAAGAATATAAGCACAAAGCAAGAGTAGCCAACTCACGAACTTACTATGACAATTCGAGATCGCAAAGCACTCAGGAACAGGTTCACCCTCTTTCAGCTCAGTGTAGATATCCGCGCCCTTCTCAGACCAGCCTTGACCTAATATCTTCTCTGCGACTTTCCGGGCTTTAGCGATAGTAGATAGATCATTGTGCTTGAAGACATTCATCATTTCGTTGGCTGTTGCCAGTGCGGCATGCTGGAGAGCTGAGTTGTCGGGCATTGTGCGAGCGAGCTGTAAGGAAGAAGCATTGAACAAGGCAATGCAGCCATAGTCAGCCTGCTGCTTACATCTTTGATCACTCGAAAGTCCTATCGACCGCAGAAAGCCTCAACTTGCAAGCAAACAATATAGTTGAAAAGCACTGACCCATAGTAGATGCCAAGCCTCCATCCTAGGCACGACCAGGTCTGCGCTGTTGAGCTGGAAAGTCCGGTTCTCAAAGTCCGGGTCGCCTTGCATTGGACCCAGGCCAAACATGGCATTGCAGGTGACTCTGCGCAATCAATGAGTAAAGACATAGGAGAAGAATTATTACCTTACTCGATATAGATCTGCAAGGGTGACAGATGAGATCTCAGCTTGATGTTGATGGCTCATACGCAATACTGACCTGATATGTGAACCCTCTCGCTTTCTCTGGCAGGATGAATTCAACTCTTCTATCGGCTCCAGAGCCTCCAGTGATCCCTTGCAGCGGTAGACCTTCGAGATTGTAGATCATAGCTTCGCAACTGCACGCAATGCGGGCTTCTTGATCAGCCTAAGCTGACAGCAGCACATGGATACATGCCTCGGATCAAACTCCAACTGGATCCTCTCCTTCTCCTTCCACTCCTTTGGTACTTTGATGGAACATTTGACCCAATGATTCGTCCAAGAAGGTCCAAACCGATCACCCTTTTTCAGTGGCTCATAATGCGCTCTTACAGCTTCTTCGAAAGTAGGTTTAGATCTGCCTTTAGCATGCCAAACTTCGAGCGAGATGACTTGGTTGCTATCGGTGCGCGCTTCGAACAGAGCTGAGGAGAGATTGATGTTGCTGTATTGGCCGCCTTCAAAGCTAGCATGGGCGTGAGTGAAATGACCAGCTGAAGGTTGTGAGACTCACTTGTCCAGGCGACCTAAGGTGATGCCCTGCAACAATGCATCAGATGCGGGGTTGTGCGAGTGTCTGTGGGAGCTCACTCTGAAATGAGGCGATATAGGCTCGCCTGTGTAGTGCACTGGCAGCTGATTCATAGACTTCTGTACCTTCGCCATGACAGTACTAGTGAAGAGGTGTCCAAGTCGACCAGGTCACCGTCACGTGTACTCTCAAAGTGCTACCGTCGAATGCTAATGGAACGTACGTCAAGCATATGACAGGAAAGTAAGGCATCAGATTGCAAATTAATAATATGTACATCCTCACACAAGCAGAATCCCAGCTCAAAGCCATTACCTCCAAGACCTCCCTGACTGCCCACCTGATCCCAGAACGATGAAGAGCGGTTTCTGATGGCAGCCAGCATGAAGGAGAGATATGACTTCAGCTGAAGATTCTTGTTTCAAACCCCCTTCTGGAGAAGTCCGAGCTCGTCAGGTGTGGGTGTGCTAGACCCTGGTCTTTGTTCATCATGTGCCGTTGGTTCATGTAAAGGAGATAGAAGGGAGGGGAATAGAGTTGCGTAGAGCATTCAGGCCGCGGAATGAGGCTCAAAGTTGACTCAAACATCTGTGCGGAAAAAATCAGTGCTCGAATCACGATAGCATGATTGCGAGTTGATTACGCACCAGATATCATAGCGCGATACCACAATCCTAGGAGTAGCATACACATGACAGTACAAAAGGATCAGATCATGGCGGAACCTGCGCTAGATGTCAGACCCTCATTCAATCGCGAGACAACGACGAGCGGACGCACCATGAAAAGCCTTTGCTAGCCAGCAGAGCAGGGCGAGTCAGACCGTACGAGCGTACAAACATAATATTTGAAAAACAGGTCAAAGCTCGAAGAACGAAGAACGAAGACAAGAGTGGGAGGGATAGTAGAAGAGGCACTGCTGCCTCGGATCATGCTCAAGGACTTGCACGACAATGGTCTTCGCGTCTCAGCACAGATCTTTACCGAGACCAACAAATCTGCGTGACTGCCAGTGTGTACGGCCTTGTCTAACTTCTTCGATCGAGTTGCGACGCTGCTTTGGGGCGACTCCAGACCTTGTTTGCGTGTATACATGTCGGTGACTGAAAGACCCCAGCGCATCGCGAGCGCTTCCAAGACTTGCCACATTATTTGTTGCTCTTCCCGATTCCACCATCAGCTCAGCTAAACCCTTCGCCAAAGTATGGCATATACCTACGACATAGCCAACGGGACTGCATTCCTGACAGACAACTTATTGGGCTCACCTGCCTCTGCCAAAGGCTCAGATATCTACGCTCATGGCATAAACTTGTGCGCATCGCCCTTGTCCGTTAGCGACTATCGCTTAACTACCAGCTTGTGGTACAGTGACTCGCTCTCGATCTTGGAAAAGTACTGGGCGCAATGGTACATTTTCGTCGGTGATCCAGTTCTGGCGACTGGCATCATGTCTTTCCTTGTACACGAGGTTAGTCTCTCCCTTCACTTTCGATCTGTCTACACGTCCCCATGCTCTGTCTATGCTGGAAGCGCCTGCGTCTTTTCATCTTTGTTTTCTCTCCCCCCACACGTGGAGTCTGCTATCATGGCGCGTCTAGAATACTCATTGGCTGTATTCTGTCTAACAGATCTTTTACTTTGGTCGATGTGTACCATGGGCCATCATCGATCGGATTCCATACTTTAGGAAATGGAAACTGCAAGAGGTCAGTCCTGTGCCAAAATGTGCTCTCTCAAGATGCTCATGGAGTCCGCGGAATTGACAGGAGAAGATGCCCTCAGCAGCCGATCAATGGAAATGCCTGAAACTAGTCCTCCTCACTCATTTCACAGTCGAACTACCTCAAATCTGGGGCTTTCATCCAATGGCTGAATTCTTTGGTATGGCAACTCATCAAGTACCTTTCCCAGCATGGAGCACAATCGCCTACCAACTCGCCATCTTCTTTGTTCTAGAAGACGCATGGCATTATTGGGCTCATCGGTGCGTCTCTATCCCCATTCTGTTGATTGAAAAGATAGCTGATTTTTCTGAAACAGCACAATGCATCGCGTCCCAATGCTCTACAAACGCATTCACAAATTACATCATGAATTCTCAGCTCCGTTCGGTCTAGCAGCAGAATACGCTCACCCGATAGAGATTCTCGTTCTCGGTACTGGAACAGTTGGTGGTCCCTTATTGTGGTGCTGGCTATCAGGAGGCAATCTACATTTGTTCACCATGTACGTCTTGTTGGTCTCACAACGCTTCGTGCTCGACTGACGGAGGTGTACAGGTACATTTGGATTATGCTTCGATTGTTCCAGGCTGTGGATGCGCATTCCGGATACGGTCAGTCTTATCAGCGTCCGACTACTAAGGTCTGCTCGCTGATAAAATCGACAGACTTCCCATGGTCGCTTCAGCATTGGTTCCCTGTTTGGTCGGGAGCCGATCATCACGACGTGAGTGATTCGTGGTGTTTCGCAGAAAGTTGCTAAGTATATGTCGTCATCTGACAGTTCCACCACATGAGTATGTCTACAGCATGTCCTGCGGTAGCTATGACTAACCAAGATTTGTAGACTTCCTCGGCTGCTACTCGACCTCTTTCCGCTGGTGGGACCACTTCATGGGCACTGACAAGTCCTACCAAGCCTACCAGAAGAAGAAGGCCGCCCATCGAGCAGCAGGTAAAGGCAGCATCACGCCTTATGTTCCAGTTTGTTTCTACTTTTATCTTTCTCTTCTGTTCATCCTGAGCGTTCTTTAGGGATCGGAAGTCAGAGAGATGTTGGCCAAGAGCGAGTAGATTTAGACACACCAGTAGTATTTGCATTTCCCACCAACCTTTAATAGCTTAAACTATCATCCACACATCCGTTTACGTCGCGACAGACCTTCGCGACTTGTACCGAAGCCAACACGGACCGTCAAGTTTACCTCCGCGTTTGAAGCGCTGAGAACTTTTTTATGCAAAGGACCAACATTGCACTTCAGCTATCAAACACGGTTAGACAATTCCAAACAGCAAGAATGAGTCAGAACAAAGCTTCAAGCGTGCGTATGCATGGTATGGTCGACAAGAGTGCTGTGAGGGGACAAGTACCTGCGTAGGATCCTCCTTCAGAGCTTGTATGAGCTTGTTCTGATGGGAAGCGTCTGTCACAGAAACTTGGGAAGTGTAGATATTCAGAAACAGCGTTGCCTGAACAGACTGAGGAACAAGCATGACGAGTATGTCCTTCTGTTAGCTCCTCGAGCTGGAATGTCGAGCTGATGCCAGTGGGCAGCTTGAATCGCTATGAATAGTGAGTCACATCTCCCTGAACTTTTCGTGCGAGGCTCATGCACACGACAGCCTCGACGGTCTACGCGGTAGCAACACTACATTGTTCTATCGTTTGCTTATAGACCATCTGAACGAACTAACAGTAAGCTTTCTTGACGCTCTCGTTTGGAACGCGGAGTATTTATCTGGGGTTTTCGTTGACGAGCACAGCCTCTCGTCTATACGCCCGTTATTGGTCTTGCGTGCCAGAATTGGAGCCACATCTTTACCCACAAGGCGGATGCCCTTTACCTCAACTTGAAGGATAAAGGGCATATTCTGGACGTCTTGAAAGAGTTTCAGGGCAAGGACGATGTCGCCATCTCTGTAGTGACGGATGGATCTCGTATCCTGGGTCTGGGTGATCTGGGCATGAATGGGTGAGCTTGTTGCGCGCTGGGTTGGAGCAAAGCTGATTATGTGACAGTGTCGGAATTCCGATTGGCAAGCTTTCGCTCTATGTCGCGTGCGCAGGCATACATCCAGCCAAGACGCTACCAATGGTGGGTTGTCGTCTTTTGCTCTAGCTTGCGCTAGTGTTCAAGGTGGTGACTTGCAGATTCTCGACCTGGGCACAAACAATGAGACGAACCTCAAAGACCCTCTGTATCTCGGTAAGTGGTCAACCGTCCGCTAGACATCTCGGTGTTTAGCTTGGAGTTGCGGCTCATAGGCCTCAAGCAAAAACGAGCTTCACCAGCAGAAACGAAAGAATTCGTTGCCGAGCTCATGCAAGCTTTCTCTGAACGTTTTCCTGGAGCTATCCTTCAATTTGAGGTCGGTTCTCGATGATAGTCGCATTTTGGAGATGCTCAATCATTCGGGTACTGACAGGACTTCTCGAATGATGTTTGCTTTGATCTGCTGTGCGTACAGAGAAGTAGAAAGCCGCCCTTCTGGCTGATCCCTGCTCTGTTGCGCATAGATCCGAGAACAGAGAAAAGTATCCATGTTTCAACGACGACATTGTTGGTTTCCCTCTTCCCGCAGACTCATTGAACCAGCTGATTAATATTGTGTATAGCAAGGAACCGGTGCCGTTACTCTAGCAGGCTTCATCTCTGCCGTCCGTCAAAGCGGGAAACCAGTTCAAGATCACAAATTCGTCTTCTTTGGTGCAGGTTCAGCTGCTGTCGGCATTGCGCAAATGCTGTGCTCTTGGGCGCAACAAGAGGGTTGCTCGGAAGATGAAGCACGAAATGTAAGTGACCATGAAGTCTAGACTTGTCAAGTCTCAGCCTCTTCTTCTCTTACAGCTCTTCTGGCTCGTGGATAGCAAAGTATGTCTGATTCGTTTGGCTGATCTATCAAACTGACTGTTACTGCAGGGTCTCGTCGCGGACAACAGAGGAGATAAGCTCCAAGAGCACAAAAAGTACTTCTCCAGACGACAAGCGGATACACCGAAGCTGAAGACTCTCGAAGAAGTCATCGAGCAAGTCCATTGATGTCCAATTTCGGCCATGTGCTGATGCTGGTTGTGTCTGGCTTGCAGGCACGTCCGACCTACTGGACTCCTCGGGCTGTCGACTGTCGGGGGGAGCTTCACGCCCTCTGTACTGCACCGCATGGGCGAGATCAGCGCGAAGCCGATCGTTTTCCCTCTTTCAAACCCTATCTCGTAGGTGATAAATGATCGTGTGCTTTCGGTACTCAATCCTTTGTTCTACTTACAGGAAAAGCGAATGCACCTACGAGGAAGCGCTAGATGCTACTAGTGGTCGTGTCCTCTTTGCTTCTGGCTCTCCTTTCCCTGTGACCGAGTACAATGGCAAAACTAGAAGGCCGCAGCAAGCCAACAACGTAAGTCGAGATTATCCTTACTAGTCTACCGTACTGATGAAATTCATAGATGTACGTTTTCCCGGGCATTGGGCAAGGATGTATCTTGGCGCGCGTCAAGACTATTCCAGAAGACTTGATCCATGCATCAGCACAAGGTCAGCCTGCCGAGTGACTAGGCGCTATGGTGTCTAACTGCTTGGCCGCTGGACAGCTGTCGCGCAGTCTCTTACCGAAGAAGAGCTAGCAAACGACGACCTCTTCCCTGATCTCGAGAGAATCCGCGATGTGTCTGCTATCATTGCGCACCGCGTCATCAGAACAGCTCAGAAACTTGTCAGTCTGCCTGAATGCTTCCGAGACATCAGCTAACAGCTGTACAGGACATTGACGGCAACAAAGAGCTACGGGAGATGAGCGATCAACAGCTGACCGACTACATAGCAGAACAGATGTGGGAGCCAATCTTGCCGCAAGAGAGGAATGGCAAGCTCTAGGCTACGAGCCACAAGCAAAAGCGGACGGGATGTCTGCGCCATTGTACATTTACCGTTGGTACCAATTGCATTGACGACACGTTCGAGTGTCGCCGCATCAACCATGTCATTTCTGGACGCCTTTGTCGGGCTCAGGTCAAGCCTCAGTAAAGCAATACCGTACAAGAGATATGCTGTCGGCTTCACGCTGCTGGCCAGCGCTTTCCAGATTCTCATAGATCTACGTCAATACGCGAAACTTCATCACCCTCTGCCGCCAGCCTCGTTGACACCTGTGCTGTCGTGCATCACAAGCGACAAGAAAGGCGTGGACAAGGGAGAAGAGCAAGGTGTAGGCGCCAAAGCTTTCTTCAAGTCTCAAGCGTATGCACGGGCCAAGCTGCATTTCTCTCTCATATCAGCTTTTGTCAATCTGGCAGAGTCTCTGCTGCTCTTGTTGAACATCGATAGGCTGTGGCATGGATCAGCTGCTCGTCTGGGCAATCCGACACCGATACTCACCTCGCTGGTCTTCTTGACTTTGACCAGCGCGCTGTCTATGATCACCTCTCTTCCTGCGTCGTATTACAAGACTTTCTTCCTTGAAGAAAAGTTTGGCTTCAACAAGAGCACAAAGCGGACATGGGCTATAGATCAGGTCGGTCAGAGCGTTACGCATTCAGCTTCCGCTGATGTGTTGCACTTTCCATTGACAGATCAAGATGGTCTTGCTGACTGCTACATTCGGTCTTCCCTTGATGGCCGGTGCATTGTGGATCATTGAGCGATTCGGGGAGAAATTTGTGCTCTACATGATGGGCTTCTTGTGCGCGCTGGTCTCTCTGTTGCGATTACTAACTAACAACGCTCTAGCCTCGTTCTCCAGATCGTTCTCGTACCGCTCTACCCAGCAGTCATCGCCCCCATCTTCAACAAATTCCGCAGTATATCTGAATTCCCAGAGCACAAGAAGGTACAAGATCTCGTCGAAGCATTAGGCAAGAAGATGAATTTCCCTATTGGTAAGATCTGGGTCATTGATGGATCAACTCGATCTGCCCATTCCAACGCTTACTTTACCGGTCTACCCTTCCTGTCGAAGAACATTGTGCTCTATGACACGCTGTTGAAGGATCACACGCCAGAGCAAGTAGAAGCTGTGTTGGCTCATGAGTTAGGTGCGTGCTCGAGACAGTCTAATGGTCAGCCATCTGACAGGAACGACACGCGCAGGCCATTTCAAGCATTATGACTCGCTTCGAATGATGGGCATGGGTCAATTCAATCTCTTCTGCACCCTCACTCTCTACGCCCTCTTTCTTTTCGAACCAGCCCTCTTCCGCTCTTTCGGCATCAAGCCTTCATCAGCATTCGGCGCCAACAAAGGTTGCCCAATCATTGTTGGCTTTTCGCTTGCTGGCGCTCTTCTCGCTCCTCTAGAAGCTGTCGCTCAATTCTCAGCAAACGCTTTCTCTCGCAAATTGGAGTTTGCAGCAGATAGATTTGCGGCGGAGCAAGGTTATCAGGTTGAGCTGAAAAAGTACGTTTCGGTCATGTATAGACGAAGCTGGCTGATTGGTCAACAGTGCGCTGGCTACGCTCATGTCAAAGAATGCTCAGATTTACGACATTGATCCTCTATATTCTGCTTTACACCATTCGCATCCCACTGTGTCGGAACGAGTAAGTTCCAGAAGACTCTGTCAAAGGCGATACTAATATCCTCTTAGGTGAATGCCTTGGATGCATGGACGAGCGAGAATGATGTAGGACGAAAGAAGAGCTTATAGGGCGTTCGAGTGCGGATGTGGCAAAAAGTGCGGGTGACTGGAAATGCCGTTGTTTGCCATCTTGGAGAAGTCTAAAAATCGCACTATTGCATACCCATCAAACGTATACCGATCTAAGCCAAACTGCCTCACTACACTCTTTGCCTACCCACGATTTCCCAATGAATGACACGAAGCCCATGACGACTGAACGAAAGTCGTTGATTGCTTCCAGCAAGAAGCACGGGCTGAGCGCTCCAGCTTACAACTTTCCTGGATCGTCCAGACCTTCATTCCAGCGAGGCGAGACTGGGCAGTACACGTCGTTTGGCCAGGTGAGCCTTCTTCTTCCGCCTTGGCAATATGTCATCACGCTCATCTCGTACATACTAGGCGCCCGTTCGTCGCTTTCAACTTCGCAGTGGTTGAACATGCTCATAAGTGCTACAGGTAACGCCTGACGACCAACCAACGAGCCATCAAGGTGCTTGGCTGTCATTCTCGTCTAATGGATCAGAATCGCAACTACCGCCGCCTGTGAGCTGGAAGGGGGATAACGGACTGCCCAAGATATCGAGAGAGGTAAGCTGTTGCAGCACGGTCTAGATACGCGAGGCTGATGCTGTGCTCAGTGTTTATGGTCGGAAATCAAGTGCTATGGTATGAGGAACCTCTCGTTGGTTGTCACGTCAAAGCTGACATGCGAATACAGGCAAATGGATGGTAGCGTGCTGGTTGATTTTCATTGGAGCGGCGATACTGGCAGTCGTAATCTTGAAGCGTCAATGATGCAAGAGTTGTTGGAGCGAGAGGGTCTGTACAATGTAAAGGCAAGGAAGCTGTATATAGATTGTAATTTGTGCCACTGTAATGTCTGTATAAACAAGCCTCGTCCACATGTTGACTTCTTTGGCAACAGCTGTCATGTCAAATCTCCATGTCATTGATGACGCGACAGACGACTTTCCGGAAGCGCAATCAGACGAGGAAAGCCCATACGCAGGTGCCACAGAGCAACATCAAGTGCAGAGGCCGCACGAGCAACCTTTCAGTCGGCAAGCCTTGTCCTGTCCCTTCGACGGGTCTGGCTTATACTGTACTTCCAATAGGCCAAAGAGACATTGTTCCCCTCCCATTCGGCGCTCATCATCTCCTGGAGCCTCTCCATCTGCAGAAGTAGCGCCAGATCGAAACTCTCCGCCTGCAAAACGGATAAGGCTAGATGACGCTCAGAGCAGTCGACTAGCTGCGTTACAGGCACAAGAGGAGCAGGAAAGACCTGCTGAACCTGTAGAGGTAAGGTCTCGCTGTGTTCTGTGTCTGCTTTGGCTCGCTGCGAAATTGCGACGATATTTGTTCTCTATGGTTGGCTAAGATAATCTCATCTGGCTCGAGTAAATCTGATCCGTTATATGGACAGGTCGAACCTACACAAGCGCAATGGGAATTGATGGAACGCACCGCTCGCTTAGTCGCTACTTCGAAAAACTCGGCCATGCTCGAGATCAGAATCATGACGAACCACGGAAGCGACCCAAAGTTCTCTTTCCTGAGAGAGAATTCTCCTCTTTATCGATATTGGAAGGATCTCCGAGCTGGCAAGATCAAGAAACCTCAGCCCAAAGTTGGTTTGGCTGCTGCGTACGGGTCGGACAGCGATTAGCAAGCCGACAAGGAAGAAAGACAAAGGTGTATATGTACAGCATTCCAATACCCTCGTGTGAACCATATCTGCTTGCGAATGACTTGGCGGCTAGACAGAACGGCCAGTGTGGATGCTCCTCTCATCGATAATCTCTCTGCTCTTATCGAAGTGATCAGAATAAGGGACAGCTGATCTTGAGCTGATCGAGGCCAGTCGGCCAGATGACTTCTCGCCCAAAATTGATCTGTCTTGCTCTCAAGACCTTGTCGCCATCTGTTGCTTGTCATGTTCCTATACATTCCAGACGGGCTTCTTTTTGCTTGACATGACGAATGGCAGCGAAGAGACGAGATCCTTAGCGCAGCTGGACGAGCGGGAGATGTGCCACCGGATACTTTTGCCTGTCAGTCTGTTGGAACCAGCTAGCCATTTGGATTCAAAGGCATTTCTATACGGGTGATTTGACGGCGCGGCGCAGCCGTCAGATGCTTGCGAGCTTTCTCTTCCCGAGACAGCATGGACCGGAATGAAAGGATGATAGAAGGATAAAGCAAGGCGCGAACGATTCGGACGACGGCAATCTGCTCATCCATGCAGAGAAAAAGAAGCCTTCTGCAAAGTCCGAAGCTAAGAGCAAGTATTGGACCAGCAAAACTGCGCCGCCTGACGAGCGCGACAAACTGGATATCGACTACACTATGGAGATGGATGCTGTGCCGAATGAGTACTTGTAACGAGATGGCGGGCGTCTGTTTGCCTACAATGATTTGCAGATCAGAGTTACGGCCTGATCTATAGCGTGACCACAGCTGGAATATTCAACAGGAAGAGGGCCTTGCTTCTGTATGGTCACCAGCACCAAGAGCTACAGTCGCCAGCTTCATTAGGTTCCGACACAGACTTCGCGCTCTCAGAACCCGACGACGTATGTGATACCCATGAACACTTTCAAAAGACGCGTTACCCTCAAGAAGATACCCATTGCGAGCGAAGACATGTCCGGAGCTCATATAAGCACTCGTCCTGTGCTTATACCTTATGACGTTCTTGTGCTCATCTTCAAACATTTGTCCACTTTGCTGGAAGTACAAAACTTCTTCGAGTACTCAGCTGGGAATCTAGCCAGCGCTTACATCGAACTAACCATCTCCCCTCTGTCTGATCGCTTCCTTGGTCACGCGAAAACACACCTCAAATCGTGTGCTCTTGTCTCTCATCTTTGGCGAGAAGCTGCTTTACCGGTGCTGGAGGATGCGGTTCACTTCTTTTCGGCAAAGCGGTCTGCTACGACTCTATTCAAACCGGAGAAGGTCAGGGCGTGCAAGTGGCATTATACGACATGGGTCGCTAGATATTTGGAGGAGTTGGCGAAGGTTCCAGCTGTATCAGACAAACGCAAGAAGTTTCGGCTCAGCTCTTTGTTCCGAAGAACGAGCCTTTCCCCAATCCCGCTTGTTGAACAACCACTGCCCATCAAAGTACCTGTTTCTCTTGGTGCTTTCGTCAACCTGCAAGTGTTGTACCTGAGTGCACACGTGATGGAAGAATTACAAGAGCTTTCGCGCTCGCCTTGCCCGTTGGCTGGACTTGAACATTTACGCACCTTGATCTTGTGCAATTACGATGCGGTAG
Organism: Kondoa malvinella; assembly: GCA_039545315.1. Taxonomy (NCBI): domain Eukaryota; kingdom Fungi; phylum Basidiomycota; class Agaricostilbomycetes; order Agaricostilbales; family Kondoaceae; genus Kondoa; species Kondoa malvinella. Next base: position 213,140 of record BCIM01000009.1, read on the forward strand.
ATTGGGGGCCACAACCTAGGTCGGGTAGAGCATTATTGTTCATGGAAGAAGTGGTGTATTGGGTTAGAGGGTCTCATATCACCTCTTTGGAATTGTTTGATGTAAGGAACACTCTAACACATGTTTCTCCAGTTGACTGATCTTCGATGGGTAGCCTATTATTGCGCCAGCCCATATTCCGGACACAGTCACAGCGGATGACTTTCCACCATCTCTCACTTCCCTACTTCTGTTCTCTCATACCACTCACACCGCCTCATCTTTCGCCAAACTTATGAAATGCCTACCAAATCTGCGCTCTCTTATTCTGTCACCAACAACCAACCCTTCATACGACGATGCTATCGATCCCTGCGTCCTTCCAGAGCTCGACACCTTGACATTAATCAGTTGTTCTTTCGATTGTACAACTTTATGTGGACGAGCAGGATCAATCAGAGTTACGCGTCTGCGGTGCTTGAGTGGCCACGTGGATATGAATCGCCGACTGCCCGCTCACCCTACCATTGAAGATTTCAAGTCCTGCTATCCGAAAATGCACTGCATTGGTGACATGTTTCTAGCAGGCGCACTGCCTAGTTTGGAGACTGTGAGGCTCCAAGTCGTAGAATTGCCCGATCAAAAGCACCAGCATCTTGCGGAACAAGCGCAAAGGGAATTTCGGGAGGATTGTGAGAGCCACGGCATCGAAGTACAAATCAAGCAGGTCAAACATTGGCAGTCTGCAAATGGGCCGAATCTTCTATGTGAATACCTGACTGTTCTTCGGCGTGAACGGAGCGACTGGCCTGAATAGACTCGCGTCCAAATTCGCTCATGTCGTCCGTTACTCAAGCTGTCAATACACCTTCCATTCAGTCCAGCACCATTTCTTTTCTGAGAGAGAATTCTCCTCTTCATCGATATTGGAAAGATCTTCGAGCTGGCAAGATCAAGAAACCTCAGCCCAACGTTGGTTTGGCTGCAGCGTATGGGTCGGAGAGCGATTAGCAAGCCGACAAGGAACAAAGATAAGGTGTATATGTACAGCATTGAAATACCCTCGTGTGGGCTACGCGTCCTTGCCAATTATTTGGCATCTGTAAAGGCAGAACAGTCAGTCTTCAGCTCCCGTCTTACTTCCTTCCACAGTATATCAATCCTCTCAAGAGCTGTACTTGCTTGTTCTTGCCTTGTCTGTGCTGCGTATACTCAAGTGACATTGAGCAGCGTTAAAGGCGTTCGAGGCTAGCAGAACTATAGCAATCCATGATACTTGGTAAAGCCTTTTGACACGATCTGACACATAGTACAATCATTGTCCACTGCGGGTTCACACTCTTTCACAGTTTGGCCTTGGTATTTGCTCTGTCTCTCAAGACTCGCCTGTTGTTCCCGATGAGTTCGCACAGTGATAATTCAGAAAACACGTACCTGAGTAGCTTGCCGCTGAGAAAGGTCGCAAGCGCGAATGTCAGAATGCGCTGAATCAGTTACTGCCTTGACGTACCTTGGGTTCTTGGGTATAGCATCGATGAACTCGACACCTCCGCTCAAATGCTTATACCTGATCGTTTTGTCCTTCATGTAGTCCACGATCTGTGTTTGCTTTTGTCGAGCCCGATCTGCATCTTGTCCCAATTGCGAGCGTGCTTCGGCGCTCAGCACAACGAACGCTTTCGGCTTCTCGCCAGCCATTTCGTCTTTGATGCCGACTACGCAGGCCTATACATCTGGTTTTAGCTTCATCAAACAGGCACGGAGCAGACGCACATCTTGAATATCTGGATGAGTAAGAAGTAGACCTTCTAGTTCAGCCGGAGCAACTTGCATGCCGTTCGTCTTTATCCTGTGTCAAGAAGATCAGACACTAGCAGGACAAGCATGGAATTGACCTACAGCTCCTTGATACGGTCCGTGATGAAGATTGCGCCATTCTTGTCCACATAAGCCTCATCACCAGTATGCACCCAACCTTTGATAAAAGTGCTCTGAATCAAACACATCAGGTTCAGCTATCCACAAATCTGGCAGAGCTTACTTCTGTAGCCTTCTGGTTGTCAAGATATCCCAGAGCGTTCGAGGGAGAGTATATGGCTAATTCTCCAACTTCGCCTTGAGCCAACGCTTTCCCTTGCGGATCCATGATTTTCGTTGCTACGTCAGGTAAAATTCTTCCAATAGCGCCTGAAGGGAAGTCCGGTATTTCCAGGCTAGAAGGGGACGAGACTACAGATGTCTGATTTGCCAGAAGGTGCGCAGGTCAGCACATCGAATAGAACGAGGAAAGAGAGTCACAGCTTACAGCAGTCTCTGTCATTCCATAACCTTGCCCGATGGCACAATTTGGTATCCTAGCTTTCAAGGCAGCCATAGTATCTGCACTCAAGGGCGCAGCACCAATCTTGATATCCCTCATAGCTGATAAATCGGCATTTTTCGCTTCTGGACTTTTAACGAGCATCACAGCCACTAGAGCAAAGTCAGGGTCAGTTAAGTGGATTGACCGAGACTCACTAGGAGGGACTAGGCAATGAATATCTACTTTATATTGCGCGGTATATTTGAGGAATAGCTTGAGGTCGAATTTGGGTAGGACGATCAAGCTGACGCCCGCGAAGAGTTGAGCATGAAGGACGACAACGAGACCGAATATATGGTAGCTGGGACCAATTGTGAGGACAGCTCAAGCGATAGTTCGAGTACTCACAAAGGTAGGATGGCCATTGATCTAGATTGACCTGGCTTGAAGCGACCTTTGCGGAACTCGTTATATTGCAACACGTTCGAAGTGACGTTGTAGTGCGATATCATGACTAGAAGGCGTTCAGCAGAACTCTTAGTTTGACCATAGACACTGACCAGCTTTCGGTAGACCTGTAGTACCAGATGAAAAGGATAGGAAAGCCAACTTGGTCTTTGATTCTCCCTTTCGCAGCTTGACGATCTGAGGGGACTTTGACTGAGCATGCTTCCGGATCAGGCTGCTGATTGAAGGGAAGTTGGTTGTCTCTGGTGAATCTTCCATCAGGCAAATCATGTTTGTGTTCAAGCCGGCTTGTTTGCATGCTTCTTGAGTGACTTTCAAAGAAGCTGGATGGGCAATGATTGCTTTTACTTTGTAGACGTTCTGTACAGTTGTCATTTGATACGCGAGCTCTCCTGATAGGTAGGCGGGATTAGCGGCCGAGATGATACCTCTACATGGTAGCGACATGGCCATCAGCTAGATGAGTCTAGTGGTAGAGCAAGACTCACCCAAGTTGATGGGTAGCCCAGCAGCAGGTAGAGAACTCTTGCGAATTAGGCGAAAAGATGAGCACTACATCATCTGATCCGACATTGTATTCGTTCGCTAGAGCTCTGCTGAATGCATAGGTCCGCTCTTTACAGTCTTCGAAAGTTGTTTGCTGGCCAGTCTTTGGGTCCGTATAGTAAGTCATGCCTCGAGGGTTGTGCCGACCTTGAGGGACATAATTGAACATGAAGTCGGGAATGGTCATGTCATCTGGAAAGTGCGACACTCCGCCCTGTAATGCTGAACATGAGCTGCTGTTTCCCAAGCTTGCAGTACATAACTTGCGAGATTCGAGTGAAAGACGTTATTCTCGTCTTGCTGCGCCCATCTCATTTGCTTGAATGGCATCTTTGCTAGTATTCTAGTATTCTGTCACAACCACGGCTGACCAGGAGAGAGCAGTGCGAGAGCCTTGATGAAACGACGGGGCTCCAATTTTACCGGTTGTTCACATGCAGTGATATGCTTCCAAGCTTCCAAGAGTGAGGGAAAGAGAGCTACTTGCTGCTGTCAAGAGGATCGCGAGAAGACTCTTACCGCTCAAGAGGTTCTATCCTCGCTGAAGGATATGTCGGCGAAGGTCAAGCCTGAAAAGTTTTGAGGAAGACATGAAAGCTCGACCAATGTCTCGTATCTGGCTGTGTTGGTCCTGCTCTACTAAATCTATAAATCTATTGCAAATGTCTCCTCGATGCACCTCTGCGCTTTTCGTTCCCTTGAGAATGGGACCTCGAACTATTTCTCGTATATCCGCTCGAGACCTGTACAGAATCTGTTGTCCTCTCGATTCCTCCCTGGAAGCTACACTCTTCTAGCAGACATCTCTTCGGACAGAAGCACAACGTCTTCCTGCTTATCGAGCGTATACTCTCTTGCTCTCAAACCAGATCACAACACAATGCTCTACAAATCGCTTATCTTCGCCTGTCTATCGGCTGTCACCATGGCTGTAAGAGTCACTTCCTTCCTCAGCGCAGATTGCACCGCCGACGTGCTAGATGTTCTGGACAACCTACCAGGGTGAGTAGTTTTAAGCTTGCGTTATCCGGATTGTTCTGAAACCGCTGCAGGGTCGGAAATGGCGCAGAGGAGCACGTTGATTTACCGAGAGAGGCTCAAAGCTACGCCATAGAACTGCAGGACTGTGAGTCCTCGTTAATCTCCCGGCTCCCACCTATCCTGATGTCGAATGCTAGATAACAAAGTCTCCATCTTTGCGTATGATTGGAATGCAGGCTGTCCGTCTTTGGACGAGGCTAGGACTGTGAAGCAAATGATCACCGGTCCGACTTGCATGGTGTACGATCCCAATCCAGACGTTTCTCCAGCCGGGTGAGTCGCGCCGTTTCCGTCGATTGTTGTACATGCTCAAAACTTGCCAGATGCAACATGAAAGCGGCTTATTGGGGTCGCGATCCTTGAATGCGGAAATCCTGTCGATACAGACTTGCTTTTGATTCTGGAGTGTTTTCAGACGAGTTCGGACATCAAGATGATTGCTTCTCGACTTCACTTCCATTCTTAGCAACACTTCTGTCTGTTTCAGGTCGCCAGCTTCTGTGCACATGCTCTTGAACTCCTCTTCCAGATGTAAGTACAACATCTTGTCACGTTCGTGTGTAAGCTTGGCACCTTGTTTCACTCTTGCTCTGTGTTCGCTATCTTGCTGCCTTCCAACAACCATGCTTGGTCTCTTCTCCAAGGCAATCTTCCTTTTTTCGCTTGCAGCTGTTGCCTCGGCTCAAGTCACCGTTCGTACCTTCAAGAGCAGCGATTGTAGTGCGGACGAGGTCGGCCAACGTTCAGGGGCCCCGTACCTTACTACTCAAGTCTGACAGTGTCGCGGCTGATGCTGAATATATAGAGTCGCGGCTGGACAGGAAAACTCGATCATGCTCTTCTCAGGAGAGATCCGTAGCTACTCTATCAATTTTAAGGATTGTGCGCATGTTGCTGCATAGAGGGAGCATATCTGATGTCCTTTCTAGATCAAGGCGCTTGGTCTTTCCCCCCCGATGGGAGTCCAGGCTGCACCAGCTTGCAAACACGGCGCAACGAGCCTAAGCTGCACATTCCGGAGCCGAATCGCTGTGTTCAGTACAATCAGGACAACGAAGCCACGCCAGGGTAAGGATGGTCTTGTGTAGATCAGAAAAACCGCTCATGAATGTATGAACGAGTAGTTGCGGTGTCCGGCAGGTTTTCTACGGACGGGATGCATGACATGGCATACAGACGTACTAGGCGCGATTTGCGATTTGAGACCAGCGGATGGGCTTTCTCAATGCATAAAGGATTGCTTGATTTTACCAGAAATCATCATCTGCACCACCGCCCTTCTTGCCTTTGCCCTTCTTGCCAGCCACAACCGTCGCTTGCTTGTTGTAGGCCTCCATCACTTGCTCGCTGTCGGTAGCATCTTCGGACTTTTTGTCGTCTCGCACTCTGATCAAACGAGGGAAACGCAAAGAGATGCCTCGACCGCCAGCGACCTGCACAGGCATCAGCACAAGACTATGGAATCCGAAGAAAGACTCACAAGACCCTTTGCAGCCGAGTAGACCGGGCTCAAACTCAAATCTGCCGCCAGGATCTCCCAAACGTATTGCGGCTCGAAAAAGACTTCCGGTTTAGCATCACCAACATCGTAGTACGACTTCTTTTGACCGATCTCGAGAGGTTTGAGTTCAGAGTGGAACTTTGCCAATTGCTCGTCCGAGAATCCAGTACCGATCTTGCAAATGGCTTGGTATTGCTCGCCTTCTGGATCGTAACAGGCCAAAAGGTAGGCGCCATACCACTGAGATCGTTTTCCACGTCCTTGATAGCCACCAATCACGACCAAATCGAAGGAATCTCCCGTACCAGCGAGATAATCCTTCTTCACCTTCAACCAATTCATACTCCTACGACTTGGCTCATAGTACGCAGCTTCACCTTCCAGCATCTTAACCATCAGACCTTCACATCCATCTTTGATACTGGCATCGAGGAAGAGCGAAATCTCCTCAGTGTTTTCGGCATCAGACCAGGTAGCGAATGCGAATTCTCCTTCGACTGGCTGGAAGTGCTTTCGAAGTAGATCACGACGAGTAGAAAGATCCTTGTGCAGAAGTGACTGTATTACACAATCAGCTGTGTGTTCGCGCATATATTTATGCAACCCACCTCGCCGTTGAGGAAAAGCAGATCAAAAGCGAAAAGACAGACTCTGACAGTGACGTCTTCCGCTCTAACATCCTTTCGCTTGCGACGACTGAGGTCTTGGAACGGCAGCATGCGCTTTTCTTCAATGTCCCATGCGACAGCTTCGCAATCAAGCACGAAAGATTGAGTAATGTCTGCTTTGATGCACTGTGCACCGAGAAACATCGATAGTAAGCCAAGTCACTCATGAATGTTTCTTCCGCACCTTTGGCAATTGCTCGACCAAATCCGGATACTTTTTACTCATGTCTTCTGAATTTCGACTGAAGACGCGAAGGGACTTGTCTGGTAGGTAGTGGACTTGTGCACGTTCTCCATCGTACTTGTACTCGCAGGTGAACTTCTTGCCCTCGAAGCGATCCAGCACTTCGGAAATTGCTTTTGTCGGTTTAGCCAACATGGGTTTGAGCGGTACACCTTAGCCAATGATCAGATACAATTCATATCTTGTACGTGAGGACATACCAGCAGTCAATTTGCACTTTTCCTTCAACCCTTCAATGCCCACTTCAAGCAAAGCCGGAATCATGTCATCATACGAAGGCATCTCACTAAAGACGCTCTTGACGACATCAGTCGCATTCTCCAACTTCTTGGTTATTGCTTCTTTACTGAGGCTCTTGCCACTTTCTTCAACAGCAACCGTAACAGCAGCATGAGCAATCGCAATCAAGACACTCTTCTCTGCTAAACCGATACGAAGTTTGCCTTCCAATGAGCGAATGAGAAATTTCGCTTCGGATCCTTGACAGGCAGCGAGCAGCTTTTTGATGACGTTGACTTTACGAGCTTTGGTCGTTTTGCCTTCAATTTTAGCAATTTCTTTCAGTAGCTTGAACACGCCTGGTACAGTTAACGGCTGAGGCTTGAACATGACTGGTTGTTTATTGCGCGAGTTCTGTCGATGCCAATCGAAAGGTGTAAGCCCCAGCAAAGGGTAAACGCCGTGATGGACCGACCTGAGCTACAGTACCCAAATCGCCCTCCTGTTTGTAATCAGCCTTGATCTGCTTCTCCGTCCTACCCGTAGATTCGCTGATAGCCGTCAAGAGCGTACTTTCACCCAAACCAAGTTCTAAACCCTCGTAATCGGGACATAGACGGTTGATGCAGAGGTAAACGACTTTTAGTAGATCGCCCGGAGTAGTTTGCATGACTTTGGTGAGGAATTGAGTGAGGTAAGAAGCGATTTCTAGACGCTTGGTGGTGGATTCGATCTTGGAAAGGGTGTGGACTAGAGCGGCGTAGGGAACGCTGTAAGTGTGCCAATATCTCAGTCTCGTACGAAACCAAGGACTTGACAGCACTTACGGAGCACCTTCTTTCCAATCAGGAACATCGCCTAAATCGACAGCAACAGCTTTCTTGCTTGCAGTCTTGCCTTTGGGAGCAACCACAGCCTCGGCTCTGTAAGAGCAGCTAACTTCAGCCCCGCGAAAGAGCTAAGATCACCGAACTCACTGATGGGAAGCAAATTCGTCATCCTCATCGCTGTTCTCAGACGAGTCTTCTTCAGCATTAGAATCAGCAGATGCTTCAGATTTATCGTCTTCAGAGATGGAAGCTTCTTTGGCTTTGCTGGTTGATGCAGCAGGGGCTGGTGCAGGAGCGACTGGTTTCTTGGTAAACATGTCTGGCACTTTGCCTTTGGGTTTAGTTTCTTTGGCTGTAAGCAAGTCAGCGCGATGCTTTAAATGCGAAGATCGAGCATACCTTTGCCGTTGGTTTTTGCTTTAGGTGCAGGTTTCTCAGCCTCGACATCTGAAGAGTCTTGGACTTTGATCTTCTTCTTTGGTCGATCTGTCAGTATGAGTATGACTACATGAGCACAAAGCCCAATAGCAATGCCTGTCCACTGACCAGCTTCGTTGTCTGACCCAGCTTTGTTCTTTGTTAAAGTGCTCATGCTCGATGTCGCTTCTTGTTTCCTGAATAAAGCTATCGACGCGCGTGTCTTCAGAGGGGAGACCTCGTAAGCCCAAGCGTAGGCTGGCTTACAGTCTACGCGTCTTTGCCGTGGAGGGTCAGGCGGTAAAGACAGGAAGGTGTTTAATGATTTCTGATGGATCAAAGGCAGAGGTCCAGTAGGTTTCATGCAATGCCTTAACGCAGGCAAACGAAGACTTGTTCTGAGCAGCTGCAGCTTGTTGAAGTGAACCTGGTGACGTTTGACGCCGAGCAAGCGAGAGAGCGAAATCGTCGAAATGACACAGCGCCTCAGAGTCTGGCTGAAGGGTACGAGAATCTGTCTATCTAATAAGGTTTCGTCTGTCTCTGCGCTTTGGATCTTCTGGCACGCGATTGCAGTCAAAACATGCACCGACTGCTGGACGTGATCTTTCCCGCTGCTCGAGCTCTCTTGCGCGGTCTGTGTCTTTCCAACTCCTCTATGCAGATCTGTCTCTTCTGCTCGTGCAATAAAGGCATGAATCGCGTTGCATGTCGCCTTATTACAAGAGCTTCAGAGCTTCAACCTGTCCTTCTTCGCGTTCTGGCTCTGAGCCTAACGCTGCAGCCGAGCCCATCTTCTGTGTTAGTAATGTACTTTCCCGCCGTTCGCATACTTTTCTCGGCTTCGAATCTTTGTTTCGGCTACTCAGCGTGCTCTTCTAGCAACATCGGACCGACTTCCATACTCCTCTAACGCTTCCTTGGGCATGTATCGCGTGCATCACACAAACCTAGCTCTATACACCTCTTTTCTTCTCAATCAATGACCTTTCATACCCGTTTCTTGTGATACCTGCTATTTCAAGCATGTCGAATCCTTTAGGAGTCAACCTAGACACCACACTAGGAGCAGTAGTGAGTCAATATCGCTATGACAACCCCTTCCATCAACTGATACGCATATCTCCAGTTTATGGGCTTCGTCTTCAACCTGCTCTTATCCGGAGCAGCACTCTATCAAACAGCCAGCTACTTTGACAACTTTCGGTCAGACCACGGACGGTACAAGTTTGCCGTAGCTATAGTCGGTATCATCAACCTCACAGATACGATATGCATCATTTCGGGCAGCTACTACTATGTCATTACCAATTTTGGGAACTATCTTAACCTCCTCAAGACAGATTGGCAGCGTTCGTCTCCCATCTCCACAATAGATGAAGGTCCTGACCATGTGATCAGTCGCAATTCACTCGGCCCTACAATGCTCCAGCGTCTTTATCGTCCTGTGTTTGTTCGCATATCGTATGTCCGTAGATCTCGTTCGATTCGCATGTTTGAAAACCTGCGACGCACCAGGCTCCTACGTTGTGTCTGGTAGAAAGCTTTATGTGGCTCTGCTGATCGTCGCATGTGCTACAATTCAACTTGCATTCGGTATATCGGTCACAAGTACGTTTTCACTTTCACCTGATCTATCAATATTGTACCATCTGACCATTTTTTTAGTCAAAGAGTTCGAGCTGGAGTTCTTGTAAGCATAGGAACCCTTCACAAACTGATGACACTGATGAGTAAACAGCGGCCGGTTCCACGACTACGAGCTAGGCTTCATCACCCAACTAGTAGCCGCAGCATTAGGCGATGTCCTCGTCCTGGCTTCCCATGCCTATTTCCTTCGTTCCGCCATCTTTGCTTCCAAGCAAGATTCAACGCAAGCTACACATCGTCTACGGCGGATAGTCATTAATGTCTTTCGGTACAATTTGGCTACTTCTATCGTTGCGTTGGTGCATCTTGCTACCTTTGTCGGGTCGCCAAATACGCTCGTCTAGTAAGTCCTAGCTGCGTGTATCGCTTTCGAGCTCATTCGTTGAAAACTCGGTGCCGCAGTGTGCTATTTGCTTTCGTTACGCCGAGGATGCACGAAATCTCAATGCTCACACTGCTCAATAACCGAAGCGATGTAGTCTCTCGCGGCTCGCATGATCTACCATATTCAGCGAATGTCTGCGGTAGTCGAATCAAGCCAAGTGATAATGTACGTTACCTTTTCGCATCAATTCGACCAATCTAACGATAGGTCAGAACACCTCACCATATGAGAAATCCATCAACCTTGCCCCGATGAGCTACCCGCCTGCGAAAGCTTTCCTTCGTCCTTCATCGGAAGATCTATCTTTTGGTTATCCTACGCCTGTCACGCCAAAGACGCCGAACAGGAGCGATTATAAGCGCGCGCTGGAAGAGAGGCCTGATTCGCTCGAGAGTTTGAGAACTGGGAAGAATCCGGTGAGCTTGACCGATGGGAAGAATACAGTAGTGGATAGCTAATCGCTTCGAATGACAGTCGCTTAGCCCTTCTTTAATCTCGCAAGCTTTCAAGCTGTCGGCTAATTCGCAGGAAAAGGGCAGTGGAAATGCTTTCGCGTGGAAGCATCATTCTCCATGAAGTCTGGGACTGACCAAGGGGATCTAAGTAATCTGTGAAATGTACAATCCGTGTTTTTTTTTGGCATTACACGACCAAGACTTTGGATGTCTGCATCTCGCTCTATAGGGGTAGCACATGGTCTGATACCCCGATCAAGCGCTATAAGAGCCCAAAGGATACCCATAGTCGCTCAAACGCTCGGCAAGAGGCAAAATATAAAAACTCATGCACTACATACCAAGAGATCGGTGATACCCTCGCTGCCTTGTACTTGTAATTCCAACAATAGAAGAGGTTATGCAAGTGTAGCTGAAGCTTTGCCTACTGTGGAAGAGGCTGAAGATGGCAAAGTGGTACCGAAAGAACCTGCGCCTGCTTCTCACGCTCTCAAGGTGGGCTGTTCTGTCAATAGCAAGGGCTGGAGCTGAAACTGGAGGTAGCCAAGTGATACGGCCAGGTTAGCCAGGCTGCGCAATGTCGGTATATCAGCGCATATCGATTCTGGCAAGACTACATTGACGGAACGTATCTTGTACTATACGGGACGAATCAAGGCCATCCACGAAGTCAGAGGGAGAGATGCCGTAGGTGCCAAGATGGACAGTATGGAGCTTGAGAGGGAGAAGGGCATCACGATTCAAAGTGCTGCTACGTTTTGTGATTGGACTGTTAGGCCGGAAGTCACACAAGCTGCTGGTGATTACAAAATCAACATCATTGATACTCCAGGTCCGTGCTGCTCCTTTGATCACTCGATTGTGTTCGATTTAGCTCCATGGACAGGTCACGTCGACTTTACTATTGAAGTCGAAAGAGCGCTGCGGGTGCTTGATGGAGCTGTATTGGTATTATGTGCTGTATCTGGTGTACAAGTACGTTGTTCTGTCTTTCTAGCGTTTCGGGCTGATTTTGTATCAGAGTCAAACTATCACTGTCGACAGGCAAATGCGGCGTTATAACGTTCCTCGTCTGTCATTCATCAACAAGATGGATCGGTGCGTCTGCTCACCTTCCCTTCTTCGGACGACGGAGATTGAGCAACCGTACAGGGCGGGAGCAAATCCTTGGCGAGTTCTAGGTCAAATCCGTCAAAAGCTCAAAATCAATGCTGCTGCTGTCCAAATACCTATTGGCGCTGAAGATGGCTTCGAAGGTGTCGTTGATCTCGTGCGGTGGAAAGCTATTCGACACTCTGGCGAGAAAGGGCGAGTCTGCTCGTTGCTTGGCGTATATCTGTTCTGATAGTATTCGTCACAGAAATATCATCAACGAGACTGAAGTACCTGAAAACCTGCTTGAATTGGCTAACGAAAAGAAAAACGATCTGATTGAAGCACTTGCTGAAGCTGATGATGAACTGGCGGAAATGTACATTGACGAGAAGGAGATTGGCCCTGACGATCTTACAGTAAGTGCGGTATCCGAATGGGGTGTCTCTTCTGGAAAATCGTCACTTACAGGCCGCGATCCGACGAGCTACTATCGCCCGAAAATTCACTCCCGTCTTCATGGGCTCAGCATTAGGCAACACAGGCGTCCAATCACTGCTCGACGGTGTTTGCGCATATCTACCCAATCCATCCGAAGTTCCTTCCGTCGCGCTCGATGTGTCCAAAGGCGAATCAGCATCCATCAGTCTCTCGCCTGCCGAAGCTGCCCCTCTTGTTGGTCTGGCATTCAAGCTGGAAGAAGGCAAATACGGTCAACTGACTTACATGCGCGTGTATCAAGGTGCTTTGAGGAAAGGTAGCGCAATCATCAATGCTCGAACGGGCAAGAGGGTCAAGGTACCTAGATTGGTGCGAATGCATTCTGAAGAAATGGAAGATGTGGACTATCTTGGTGCGGGAGAGATTTGTGCCATGTTTGGTGTCGAATGCTCCTCTGGCGATACGTTTACGGATGGAAGCGTGCCTTATTCTATGGTAGGCGATCCGTTTGCTTTACGTTTATCGACGCTGAGCACGGTCTTTCGCGTACAGACTTCAATGTATGTGCCCGAACCGGTCATCTCGCTCTCTATCCGCCCGAAAGGTCAAGAAACGCCAAACTTCTCCCGGGCGCTCAATCGATTCCAAAAGGAAGATCCTACATTCCGTGTACATGTCGACAACGAATCTCAGGAGGTCAGTCTCGCTTCGATCTATTTCAGCAGAGCTGATGCTAGTGTTGCGGGTTGGCAGACCATCATATCCGGCATGGGCGAACTGCATCTAGACATCTACGTCGAACGAATGAAGCGCGAATACGGCGTTCCCTGCGTGACTGGTAAACCTCAAGTCGCTTTCCGAGAAACGATCACACAACCTGCGCCTTTCCTTTACACGCACAAGAAACAGACCGGTGGTTCTGGTCAATTCGGTCGTGTTCAAGGCAGAGTGGAACCGATGACTGTGGATCCTGATACTGGCAAAGACACGGCGTTCGAGAACAGAGTCATTGGTGGAAATATACCTGCTTCGTATATTCCAGCCGTCGAAAAGGTGCGTTCGATGTATCTGTTGGCCAATTGTGGCTTACGCTTTCGTCGATTGCACAGGGCTTCCGAGATGGACTCGAACGAGGTCTACTGACTGGGCACCCAGTCACCGGTTGTCGTTTTATTCTAGAAGATGGTGCTGCTCACGCTGTGGATTCGTCCGAGTTGGCTTTCAGAATTGCTGGATCTAGCGCATTCAAAGAAGTCTTCCAGAAGTGCAAGCCTGTGGTTATGGAACCCGTTATGAAGGTCGAAATTGTCGCGCCTATAGAGTTCCAAGGTGAGCTACGCTCTGCTTTGTACAATTTCCTGCTCATGTGGGGTAGGCAATGTCATTGGTGCACTTAATCAAAGGCGTGGTACTATCATCGATACTGAAGTGCGCGAGGATGAGTTCACCATCTCTGCGGAAGTCAGCTTGAACGATATGTTTGGCTGTAAGCTCATTTCACATCTGTCAGTGCCTATTGACTTTGTGTACAGACTCGTCTCAGCTCCGCGGTATGACTCAGGTAAGTAGTCCAGTAATATGGCAGATGTATTGCTCAAAAGCGTTGCTCTACAGGGCAAAGGTGAATTCACCATGGAATTCGCCAATTATGCGGCTGTCTTGCCTAGCATACAAGCTCGTATGTACATTACTTGCCCTATTTGTGCTGTGCTGACCTTTCCCAATCCTAGAAATGGTCGAGTGAGTTACGAGCGGACCATTGCCACGCGAAGAAGTTGCTGATTGTTTGTCCACAGCGAATACAGGCGGTTCACAGGCAAGAAAGCGGAGTAGACGTGGCAGCATAGACGAGATACATAGAAGCATAGAACTGTACAAATAGCATCACAGCATTCCTCACTCTCTCCTTTGTCTTTGAACCGACCACTTGGAATTTCTGGATGGCTACACCAGACTTCTCTTTGACTGCACCAAAGATACCCTTGCCGACTGGTATACCCGCAGGCCCAGCTGCTGAACGGAACGACCGCAGCGGCTCTGCTGGTAGCTCAAGCAGACCTCGAGGCAAGTTCGCCAGAAGAGGAGCAGGAAGCGGACGATTGGGTGTGAGAGGCAGAGCAGAGGATGGTGACGAGATGATGGGCGAGGCTTCTCATGCCGGTCCATCAAAGAAGACGCGCAGCACTGGCAATACAAATCATGTGCGCGCTTCACCTCTGGACAGAGGCAATTCAGACGCTGGGCCGTCCAGCATTAGAGTAAGCTGCTCTCCGTGCTGTGACTTTGTTTGCCCTAGCCCTGTTTCTTTGCTGCTGCTCCCTTGCGAAGCGACGCAAGCGCTGGATGGGCTATAATGGAATTTCACCTCTTGAAGAATAGAATATTGATCGTTTGTTCTCACTACACAGCGACCTTCTGCAATGGGAACAGCCAGGCGAGGTGCTCCAGGCAGAAGTTCAAGCGAACCAAGACCCAAGACGGCTACTCGATCATTTGGAGCTGGCAAAGGCGCTATAGCTATACTGAAAGAGTTTTTGGGCAAGCGATATGATACTGAGACAAAACTGCTCAACCTAGAGGTAGGGTATAGCTGTTTCAACTGCACCGCTTCAGATCTGATGTATGTCTAGAATTTGGCGGATGATGAAGCATTCACAAAGAACAATCTCATACCACCTGGACAGAAGTCTAGCTCTAGAAGTTCAGCAGCTCCAGCAATGTGGAAACTCGTGGCTACATATTACCCAGATGTAAGTGCGATGTGTGCGAGTTTGATTCGGGAATTGACCTTCATCTGCAGACCGCCTCCCTCTCGCTAGCGAATAACAAGCTAGCTGATCTCAAAGACCTCGCCATGCCAGCTCTCGTCGCAGCTCTACCAAATCTTCAGAATCTTTCGCTCAAGAGCAATCAAATCTCAGATATCAAAGTGCTGAGCTCCATAGCGCCCGAAGACTCGACAACACCAGGCTTTGGATGTCTACGAGAGCTTCTGCTAGAAGGCAACCCACTTCGCGAAGAAGCTGTTGCAGCTGGTAACATACAAGCATATACAAGGTAGATTTCTTCTTCTGCGACACATCAAACCCGACCTGACAGTCTCAGCGAACTTGCGCGACGCTTTCCAACGCTATCTGCTCTTGATGGCGTTGCGCTCGAGCCTACCGCGGCACCGAAACCTGTCGCGCCGCCTAAAGCAACACCGCTTGGATCTGCTTTAAAGCAGAAAGCGGTACCTGCAAAATATCCCATGGGAATAAAACCTGGCCTGTCGGACGAGAGTAGAGATGTAGTATCGGCTTTCTTGACCAAGTGCGTTCATTTTCAACCCTCTTTTGCCCTTTCTTAACGCTTCAACAGATTCTTCTCGCTCTTCGATATCGATCGCTCCTCTCTCGCTCATATCTACACACCCATCTCCACCTTTGCTCTGACTACCAATTCGACGATACAACATCGAAGTTGGAACAGCAAAAACTGCCGCCAGCTACCAAATCAAGGCTCTTTACGCTGGAAGGAATACTGGGACAAGAGCCGGAATGTGAAAGCTATAGGATCCAATTCTTCATCTGTCGTTTCAGGTTGGTCACATTCTTGCTTCTGCTTTGGGGAAGCTGACATTCTCGTCGTGAACAGATAAAGTCAACGCTGCGTTGCACGTAGGGGCAGAAAAGATCATCAACATTATGCAGTCTTTGCCTGGATCTAGTCATCCTCTCACAGATCCGGGCAAATTCTTGGTCGACACCATGCAGCAGCCAAATGTCCTCAGTGATGGTGGACCTACTTTGCTTGTTATGGTGCACGGCGAGATGCTAGAAGGTGAGTGATGGTCCTCCTTGCTATATTCTAGCTCATGCGTACCTCTTGCTCACAGAACCAGGAAAGGGAGTCAGAAGTTTCGACCGGACTTGGATATTGGCACCCGCTTCACCTGGATCACCGTGAGCCTGCTCTGATACATATTTAGGGATGCAACATTAATGTATGGTCTTACAGTGCACAAGCTAATGGCTGGCCCTGCATCGTCTTAAGCGAGAACTTGACGCTACGGAATTACGCCGAACCATCAGCTTGGGCGGAAGATGCGATATTAGTGGACGATCAACTCGGGCCATCTGCACCAGCTCAGCCTGAATCTACATTGGTAAGCTTCTCTTTCCCCAGGAGGATGTCGCTCATGCTCGTGCAGACACCGGAACAGCAAGCAATGGTCAAACAGCTTCAGGCATCGACTCGACTGAACGATGCATTCAGTATCCAGTGCTTGAGTGAGAGCGGCTGGTCATTGGAGAAAGCTTTGGCTAGTATGTCCTCCCTTGTTCCACAGTGAAGCTTAGCTGATTATCATCGCAGTGTTCCAATCTGTTGCGAGCAATATTCCGCCAGAAGCTTTCATTGCTGCATGAGATTGGGACTCGCATCATTGTAACAGTATATTTAGACGTTGTAGCATTGCAGAACACCACTGTTTCGTTCAGATTTCAAGGCACCGTGCTTTCCTTGTTCCATCCACCTTCAGCATGGAAACAGTTCTCAGCACAATAATGGACCTCTGTGTTGTCGCAATAACAGCGGTGTTACAAGAATGCTCATATACCAGTCTGTGGACACGTCGCTGACGCGCTACGAAAGCTTATTATCACCTCTCGAGCAGAACGAGCCTTTCATCAATGCTGCGGGTACAGCGGAACGCCGAGCTATTACCAGGCAATAGATGACGAGGAGGATACGCTATCGAACGGGCTAGATAGTGAAGAGGAGGACGAGAGGCGGATGGCCAATGAGCAAGAAGTATTCAATCAGCTGCCTTCAGACTCCAAAGCAGCCAAAGTGCTCGGTTTGCAGCTCAACGATAAGGCTCGTAAGCTACTCGGCCAGAAAGCGCCTGCGCCAAAGCAAGACATGAGAGTGGGCAATGGGTCGGACAGCGAGTAGTCAGAGGGGGAAGTCAGTGTTACGGGTTTGTGAGGGTCGCAAAGGTGTACAGATCGTTCGTGTATAAAGTCTACTCTATAATCACACATAGTTATACCAGATACAATGCTGTAAAATGATTCAAGGCATCTGATTCGAGACAGCTCTGGCTCTTCTTGGGCGATGAGCAGTTCTAGGAGCTTGTAGCATTTGTCCAAAGGCGGCCATCTGAAAGTAGTCTGGTGCTGGCTGAGGTTGGGCGAGTAGATGCGCTGGAGGTGGACCATCCGGTTCTCGAAAGCGGGGACTTGAGATCATTGCATCGTTCGATGGCAGACTGTTACACGCATGAGCATGCAAGTACATCAAGGACCAAAATACTCACACGAAGAGATCCTTGACGAGGCAAAGACTGGTATGATAGTCTTGACACAATGCTGGTCGGCCGTCTACTTTGGCCTCGAGTAAACTGATGGCCAAGCTGAGATCTTGCAGCAGTGCTGTAGATGGCCGGTTACCCTTCATCAGCAAGATATAGGCCATGCAGAGGGCAGACGAGTAGAGGTAAGACCATAGATGATCACAGCGCAAAGCAGGTGAGTTTGGCAAGAGGGTTCGAAGGGCGTCCATGCAGCCAATGATGGTGTGCGCAGCGCTGCAGAGTTCATCAGCAGAGCCCTGGCGCGGCAATTGCCTAATTTACTTGATACACTCCCTTTCTGCTATCTCCGCTTTTGCGACTTGACCATCTGCCGATTCAATGAAAGATCGATAGATGATCATCATAAGGACAGAAGCTTGTATGTTGAGAAGTAGAGACTGCTTGACAATGCTTGGCGAGCACTCGTTCAAATCTTGCGCCGAAGTAGGTTTTCGGGATGGCGAAGCAGGTCGACCACCTTGGGATGGCTCGATCTCTGTCAATCGATAGCTCCAAATCAGACAGTAACTGTCAGACTCAGCGCTACACTGACCGAAGATAAGCTGCGGTGGTATATGACTCTTCCACTGTACTATCGCTTCCTAATGCCTGGGGTCAGATTGGTCGCAAAGAACAAAGCAGAAGACTCACTGCCAGTCTACAAACTTCATCGAAACATGGATTCCTAGCATGCCTCGTTCCCCAAGACCAAGCCGACCCTTTCAGCAGACCAAAAGCTTCTTTCGCATACAGAGAAATCTCTAAGGCGTAAAGAGAGTAGCTTGTCGATGTGATGCCATTCCTTGGTAGTAGAGGAGCGGTCGAAGGAGCTTGTGGACCAGCGAGGCTTTCGTCTGATCGATCTTGAGGTACTTTTGCTGGAATGAGCCATCTAAAACAAGATGCGAGCGGTGCTTACAATCACAATCCGACAGATGAGATGAAAGAGGAGCGCCGACATAGAGCGAGCCAAAGCAGTCCAGTGATTGGATCGTCCACCATAGACGGCGTCTCTCTTCCCTTTCTAATATTGTCCCACCTAGACTCTTGTTCGGATCTACATGCAATCCGATAGTCTGACACTTTTTGACGAGTAGAACCAGACGGCGCTGATAGAATGAATTGGCTCCGATGCTGGATAGAGTCAGGCAGCAGATAAGTTCAGCTTGCAAGCATCGCAAAGTAGAAGTCGTAGTAAGGTCAAGCTGATCCAAGAAGAACAGAGCAGCAGACAAGTAGAGCTTGACAAGCACTTCACGGCCAGCCGCAGTATGCATGTCCAGCGAAGCGGTATTGAGGAAAGTAAGCATACCTCTTGAAGGCGCTTCGAGAGTATGGCTAGCGAAGAATGTCGCCAAACTGAGCATGGAAAGGACGAGGACGAGATCGGATTTGCGCTGAGTTTGTTCGGTTTTGTTCGCCCGCATGAAGCTGAAGAAGGTATTTTCGAGCGTTGGCAGGTGCCAGCCTCGCCAAATTGTGTCGACTTCGCTTGCAAAGATGGAGAACAAGCTATCATCGAGATCAGCATTTGTAATTTGGATCCGTATTCAGACATTTACTCGGATGATCCGACCAAAGAAGGCAAGAAGGAGATAGCTTGTTCCGCAGCAACATCAATCCGTCGATCACCTTGCCAAGCGAAAACGGACGGGTCTTCTCCCTTGTTGTAAGCAAGCTCAGGCGGGACTATAGCGCGTTCCGCTCGTCGGTTGATCTGTCAACCAAACACAGACTTAGCACCAGAGTGCACAGAGCCAAAGTTCACTGGCCGCATCAATAACGAAAGGAGCTCCAGAGACACCGACACAGATCTCAGCGCCCTCTTGGTTCAGCTGGGAGAAGATCATAGATCCGAAATGAACATTATCTTGGGCGGGAATGGGTTGTTTGCTTGTACTAGCTATTGGTGTGTCATTGGCGAGGATGGGTGTAGACAAGCCTTGAATGAAATCTTCCACTGGCGATTCAATCATGATCTTTGAAGGCGAGCCTGATGTTTTGCTATGGCGCAATTGTCGCACGAGTCTGCATCCTTCTCAGCCGAGGTCAAATAAAAGAAGAAGAGGACTCGCGCTTCAAGTTCAGCTACTCTTGAGCGTAGAACAGAGCTTTCATCCGTATTTCTTGGAGCGCTAATGCTCAAAAAGTAATCAGCCCGCTCAAAGACCTTATAACCGCGGTAAACCTACTCTGGGTCAGCAACCTCATAGATGCAACTGTAAAAGTGGCATTAGCTGTCATCACTTCCATTACATCGATAGCTCACCTGCCAATGATGCCAGCGGAAACGCATCTGGAGCAAGGCCTTCCACGATCACATTTACGCTTTAGTTGATGACACGGGTAGCAGGATTGCATGGTACGATTCCTTTTCTGAAACATAAAGGAGGAATTAGAGAGGGCTCAAAGGAGATAGAAAGGCAGTAGCGGTCGGCTTGACTCGCCTTTTTGCGAAAGTTTGGGTCGACCCGCTGTTTCTTCGGACTTGGACCTTCTTCATCTCTACCTCTATCCTCTTGCATGTCGGTAACACAAATCGAGGATGGTACACGGCCCTCTTTAAGGCCAAAGAGAGAAAAACTAGAGCGAGGCTTTTTGACAAGCGGTGCTCGCAACGTGTGCGTTCCCGTGTGCGGTGCTTGGAAGCCGTATACGATTTCGCGGCCGCTAGAGAGCAACAGTAGCTGTCGATGAGGGAAAGCATGGACCTTATAGCAGCACGTAAAGTTTAAAATGCTTCACGACAATGATAGGAAGAAAGCATCGCGGCAAGGCTCGTTTATGTACGACAGC
The DNA here is from genome assembly GCA_039545315.1 of Kondoa malvinella. NCBI lineage: Eukaryota > Fungi > Basidiomycota > Agaricostilbomycetes > Agaricostilbales > Kondoaceae > Kondoa > Kondoa malvinella. The sequence goes on from BCIM01000009.1 coordinate 233,512, forward strand.
AAAACAGTAGAAGCGGCCTGTAATAGCGTAGACTGTTCACGAGACTTGACATTTCGACACTTGTAATAATATCGCGAGAAGCTGGCCGCATGTTTTGACATTAACGACGACACGTTATTAAATGCTTTGACGCGATCTTTGAGGTGTAGGCGATATGGCAGTCTGCAAGTGAGCGCCTGCTACTCAAAGTATTGGACGCTGAATTGACGGTGCTTGTCCAAGATTTTATCTCGAAGGTATGGCAGCGTCAAAGGCAACGCAAAGCTGCAGCTGAGTCAATGCATCAGGGAGATGTAGATTCGGGACTGGCTGCAAGTTTGAGCACCCGCCAATGGGTGCACAGCAGCCAATGGGCAGCAAAGTAGCCTTCGAGTGAGTTCGCGCAATGCAAAGGTTGCATATGCTGATACGCTCCGATAGCAAAGATACAATCAAGAATGACCTTCTAAAGGAGCGGCCTCTGTACAGGCTGTCATGTTTCGGTCCAGCCAAGAACGAACCATCGTTGATCACTGGGACGGATGTCAGCCCAGAAGAGCTGCGATTCGAGTATTACAAAGCCAAAGGAGATCCTAGACAGATTGTATGTCCTTCTATGCATTACTGGGTCCTCAGCTGATGTATTCTTGCAGCAAGAGCCGAATCTTTTGCAGAACATGGAGCAGCAAGTCCAGAACATCATAGGCAACCTACCTGCCGCAGTCGAATACGCAACGAAACAGTCTCCTCATATGGTCGGTCAATCTGCAGCCGCTCCATCCGCCTTTGCAACTCCCTCCATACCATCAACTTTTGGTGGGTCCTCGTTTGGAAGCACTCCTCAGCCATCAACCTTTGGTGCATTCTCTACTCCAGCGAAACCCAACGCGTTCAGCCAGACGAGCACATTTGGAACAAGCACTTTCGGCTCGGCAGCTAAATCATCAGCTTTCGGAACTCCCTCTCAACCATCTGCTTTTGGTTCTTCATCTTTCGGTAAACCCGCTCAACCCAGCACCTTTGGTAGTAAAACACCACAAGCTACTCCAAGCGCATTCGGAAGTTTCGCTAAACCTGCAGGATTCGGTAGTAGTACTTTTGGTCAGACTTCCGCTCCAGCTCCTGCCTTCGGTGCAAGTACTACGCCTGCGTTCGGTCAAAGAGCAGGTGGATCAGGTTTTGGTGCTTTTGGATCTACAACATCTTCAGCTTTTGGGTCTTCATCACAACCTTCTGCGTTCGGTCAACCCGCTGCTCCATCTGCTTTTGGTCAGAGGTCAACACCATCAGCTTTCGATCAAACTTCCAAACCTTCTGCTTTTGCATCTGCTCCAGCTCCTAGTGCATTTGGCGCGACGAGTCAGCCGAACGCTTTTGGCAGCACAACTCAGCCGAGTGGATTTGGGAGTACGACACAGCCTACAAGCACTTTCGGGAGCACGAGTCAACCTGCTAGTACTTTTGGGAATACCAGTCAACCGAGTGCTTTTGGGAACTCAAGTCAGCTGGCGAGCGCTTTTGGTTCGACGAGTACTTTTGGTGCGTCTTTCCGTATTGTCCTGATTTCATTACTGATTGGATTGATATAGGTGCAAAGCCGGCAACAACCTTTGGCGCGTCTGCCACGCCTACGAGCACTTTTGGTGGTGAGTGGTCTGATTACCGGTACAACCTGATCTGATAATATGCGCAGCGACATCTACATTCGGCCAACCACAAACCTCGACCTTTGGATCAAGTCAACCAGCTCAGTCATCTGGTTTCTCGGGCTTTGCAGCACCTACCACCAGCGCACCGTCGGCTTTCGGGTCAACGCCAGCAGCTCCAAGTGCTTTTGGCTCATCATCCTTCGGTCAACCTAGTGCGGCACCTAGTGCTTTCGGGGCTCCATCCGCATTCGCTCCTGCTGCTCAACAAAAGGTCGAAGATCCTTATAATGACGCGCCGAAAGAGGAAGATTTGACAGCGGAAGTATTGGCTGCTTTCAAGGCTTCGTCGTTTACTTGGGGGAGTATACCAGCTGTTATTCCGCCAGTGTCGGTCCGGTGATGACAAGGTGCATGTAGAAATAGTGTTACAAATTGTACAAACCATGATAGATCAACTAGCTTGCGGTCTTAAAGCCCTCAAACGTTTGGCCAGCGCATCTTCCTCCACAGCTTCTTTCACCGGCGTCGTTTCTAGCTCGGGCACCTTCTCCGTCTGACCTAGTTCATGTTCTCGCTCGATACCCGCTTCATCCGCCACTTGGGACATGAGGCTGTCTACTTGATCTTGAGGTGTGCTGACTGCTGCTGAATCGCCCATGGCGCCTTCCATGTATGCAGTTTGGACATTCATATCTTCGAATTGCGTTTCGAACTTCTCCATCACCATAGAGATCTGTCAACACTATCAGCACCTAATCCGAAGAGGATCATTGTGAGGAAGAGACTGACTTTTTCCAAGTTCATACTCTCCATAGCTCTGTCCATTTGACGTACAACAGTAGTCATGTTGCCCGTCACTTTACGCATCGTTACGGCAGTTTCCACTTGGGACGAAGCCGCGTCAATCCTGTTCCAATCTTCAATATCAATACAGCTCAGCAAATAGATAGCCGACGCACCTAGAAGCCAGCCTGAGCAAGTTTAGACTCTCATTCTTCTTTCTAATAGCGTTCGCAGCGTAGATCCGCGCGCCTTCGGTGTTATGTTGCTTCAATGCCTGTTGACCCTCATTTCATCAGCTTGTCAGTCACCACCCAGACAGACAGGAGCGGACCTTCTTGAGCTTATTCTTCTCGCTCTCTTCGTCCTTTGCTGCTTTGCGAGATTGCTTGTTGAGCTGTTTGGCGGTGAATTTCAACTGAAAGAGACTATCTGCACACTAAATATGAACAGAGTAGCGTAGGAGACAGGCCAGTGGGCGCACTTTCGAGGCCACTCATTGCTGCTGGATGACGTTTCCCGGTTAACCTGTGTTGGCCATCTCAAAGCTGTCAAAGATTCTGCTGCTGGCGTGTGAACGAGACTGTGACTGTGACTTTGCTATCTGTTTGTCTGTCTGCCTAGTGATTTTCTTCGCGGTGACTCGTTCCGAATATCTCGTTCGGCTTGCGGCACTGTGAAGTTGGCTTCATTCAATTCCTGCGCACATGTACTTTCTTCGTCTGTACATCGTCGACTTCTATGTCTCCTTACTCTCGCAAGAGGAGCTAGGCGGAATGCTTCATATGACTTTGCCCGAGACGATTCTGTCCTGCCATACCGTGTCAGCTTGTTCGCTTGCTTTGTGTTTCTGGTTACGGTAGTCTATGCATCTCATATGCGCGTCTCTCTTCACGGTTGACTGCGAGTGGTTTTGCAGTATTGTCAAGCTCATCGAGACGAGAAGCACAGTGGATGCGGCAATATGGAAATGGAGCGTCTTAGCTACTTCTCGTTCCTAAGATCCTGCAGCACTCGTAGGCCTTTGCTGTTTCGCTTGAATCTGATCGCCAACGCGATGTTCCCTTGTTCACCATGGCATTTAAGCGTGTAGGACGGATATCCATGGTCAGCTATGCGATAAAACATGGAACCTTTTGGTCATATGGTCGGCTTGCCTCCTCAAGCAATTTAGAAACGGAATACATACAATGAAAGTCTAATGGAGTAAGCTATTTACAGTGAAAAGAAGCGAGAAAGTCCAGCAAGGCTTGGTAATTGTCCTCGAGCAGTGTTGATAGCCCTACTGAATCCCGTGTGCTCCAGTATGACCGGGAGGGGGAGGAGAGGGAAGATGCGAGCGCACGACGGGCGAGAAGGTCCACCAGAATGCGCCTCCCTGCCCCGCTTGCTGCCTTATGATCGCCCTGTGTGTGGTTTCAAAGCGGATCAAAACCTTGTACAGCCTGTCATCGACTTGATTGTTGGCGGGGTATATCTTTGGGAAATAAAACAATTGCTTGTTGTAACCGGGCCATTCACCGGATCGCGCGATGGATCTTGCCCAGCCCATCTGAAGTGCTGATAATAGGATGAGAAGCATCGGTTCGAGCGGTTCCAGTTCAGTATCAGGGCCAATTTGGGAAAGATGGATGAGTCCTATTGTCACGCGATTAGCGGCTAGCTGAATCAGTTCATAATCACGACTCACGAGTCGGCATTGGCATCCGCTGTCGGAATTCTGCATAGATCATGGGATCATAGATGTGCTTGTCAATATCTGCATGGTATCGCATGACCACGTAGTAGGGATGATTCTCGGGCTCGGACCAGTCCGACCACATCTGACTTATCGCGGCTTCGTATGAGGGTGGGGTTTTTAACCACAATTCGACGTCCTCCTTTGAGATCCAACCACTGATGATGACTGTGTGCTCGGACACCTGGATGTGTGCTTTCTTGACAGCTGGACTGAGAGGATTGAAGGTCCAAGTCGAGTGGCCATGCAGTGGATGACCATCGGCATGAATGGCACTAACGTTGTACGCGTGCTGGAGGCCGTAGGGATAACGATACTTTAGCTCAAGACGAATCAGAGAAGGGCTTAGAGTCTCCAGTCTTGATAAGCTGCCTGGTCGTTCCCGGTCGTAGTTGATTACCTTGAATTCAAAGACATTTTTTCGGTGAACTGAGTCTTCCCGCACGAGATGACGCGCCCAGGCAGTTCGTAAGGCGTGAAACGTCGTTTCGTACATGTAGTCCACATCGTCTGCTTGCGCAACCACACCCAAAGGCAATGGATCACTGATAGTTTCTAAGACAAAGAGAGAGGTCAGTAGAGCCGATAAGTAGCAGCCGGCACATACTGATATTTCGCTCGTGGCTGTCCAGGAATACGGCACCAATCATCATATGAAAGTGGGGCTCTCCCTGTGCAGAACGGTTGTAGCACAGGACCAGATGCACATTGTGATCATTCGGAGACCACTGATCCGCCTTTGCACCTTCGGTAGCTTGAAGAGAGGGTCGAGCATTAGGCTGTTGCCATTGCAGCCAAAGGCTATGCCTGAACCAGCCGCTGACGAAACGGTGTTCGCCCTTGATGAGCTGGTAGGTTCGGGCAGATGACTTGCCATCTAGAGATGGCGGCGCACAGCCTGAAAGATGCCCTTGCGGTGGAGGCTTGAGAATCGTCACAGGCGCCGCCCTTTGGGACGTGATGACCGTATGGAGAGACATCAGCAAGTTTAGCTTGGCTATTGATGCAGCAGAAAGCAGATTTGAGGCAGTCCAGGCTCAAAGACTTCTTGGTAGATCAAAAGAGAAGCAGATGATAAGATGCCGACGAGTGACGCAGGAGACGAGCGAGCAACGAAGAATCAGGAGGGGTATATGGTAGTCGAGAGACAAGGAGTAGCAGAGAGGTTCCGTTGGATTTTATCGAGGTCAGATGACAACTTCGCAAGACAAAGAAAGGGAAGTGCAGGCCGAGCATACTGTTCATGAACCGAAAGAGACATATTCAAGCCCGTGAGCATGCAACATGGAGCGACTTGAGCACACGAAGCAGGTGGCACTTCAACTCTTCGAGCTTTCTGTATAGGCCGAAAAAGCAAGGGGCGAAGAGATATTATGCAGCAGCGAGTCGCGTCTAGATCAATCTGTACGCGCAGCGTAGCGACCGGCATTCGGCACTCGATAGAGTTCGTCAACGAAGATCTTTTTGCTGGCGGGAGAACGAGACAAAGGGAAAAGGCAGCCTTAAAGAAGCGGCGATACCGAGCGTGGTGTAAGGCCTTGAATCATCAGGTATTTGAGGCATTTGCAGGCTATCTCGATTGTCACGGCAGTTCAACGTTCAACGTTGACCTGCATTAACGATGGTCGAGCACTTGTCATGTCGCCTCAATACAGTTTCGTACAGTCCCCGATGCTCTCCGCCTATGTGAGTCTGCCCATACGCCGCAAGTCCCTCTTGCAGCCTTGCTCCTCCTCCATCTTGGCGACTCATTTCGAATCCGTCCCTGAAGTCTCTGAGCTTCTGCTTTTCTTTCTATCTCTTGCTCCATGTTGCTCGTCGCTTCGTGGTTCCTGCCGCTGTGCCAGAAGTCCAGCTGTCGACAATGTCAGGCGTGTCTGCTCGGTTGAATGAATCGCAAAGCGCCTGTTGGCTGCTCTTAGTTGTTTTATTCCTCTTCTCTTCTCTGATACTGTATCATAGCAGGACAGCAGTCTCGCTGCGATAGTGCTTGGGCTGAGGCAACGCGGCTTCGAGAACTCTCTGTCATCAGTCTGAGCCCGTCTGCTCTTCTTGGACACAACGCTGCGCGGACGAGAGCTATTTCTCAGTATTTGCCTTGTAACAGCTATCTCTGATGCTAGAAATAACGCCAATTTGCCTATGGAGATCGACCGACGGCAATGGGCACGATGTTGTGTTACTGCCTTCCGGTGGTCCTTGCAAGCTGTTGTTCGGGACTGTAGGGAAGCCCAAGACATTAGAGCTGACAGATAAGATCGACAATGTTTGGCTCAAGGCCTAGGATTTAAGACGGAGATTTCATGCAATGCATTAATGCAATTCGACTTCTTTTCCAACAGCAAGCACACCTCAAAGCACTCCTTCGCAGGAGACGCATGAAAATATTCTCCCCAGTGACCAAAGCAATTGAGTCCTTCTCAGATCTCAAAGAGAAGTTTCCAGTCCGTTGCATGACGACAATGAAATTGCCCTTTACCCAGGATTGCCCTTTCACCTGGGTAAAGGGCCTCTCCCAACTCTTGCTATGCACTCCAAACTTCTCCCTTACGTCTATATCGAGCACCCATTTCCGCCTGGCTGTCACCTCCCGCGCGTGACGGCAGTGCAGAAACTTCTTCAAACTTCGGTTCCTTCTCTAGAGCCCTTGTTTTGCTCTCGCTTCTTGCTTTGTCTGACACGACGATCCACCCTTTTACAAAAGTATAGAAGAGCGCTGGTCGCTAGACAGAAGGCTATCCCCTGTCTTCTGATTGAGACGCCTTTTGGTCGCGTTCGTCCGCTCGTTTTCTCGTTTCCTTCGCGACCTACAAGACACGATGGAAGTCAAGTCTACGCGCTCTCGCTCAACTTCACTCGCGCAGCACGGTAAAGCAGCGATTTCGGCACCAGAACCCATACCAACTTTACGTTCAGCTATGCCGGACGAATACGAGACCCTTGCAAGCCAAATCAGAGCTCCGCTACATCCAGCTATGCGCCCGAAACAGGAAAGATCACACATCAGACAAAGCTCTTCCGATTTGGCTGCTTCCGCTTTAGCCAGCATGTTATCTCAAGGATCGAACAAATGTGTTCCAGCTCCCGTCCCTGGCTTCCATATCGCTCCTGTACCTACAAGCTTACCGCCATCTCGTCCAGAACAACTGAACCTCGTCACTCCCTCGTTCGAATTCCAGCCTCATTTTGATGACTTTCAACTTGAACCTGTTCCGAAATCGCCAAAGTCGAGTTGGGAAGAGGATGAATCAGACCAAGAGAAGAAAAAAGTGAGACAGAAAAAGTTGCGCAAAGAACGGGATGCGGAAAGTAAAAAGAAAAACAAGTTCAAGACGACAGAAGGACAGCCCGTTCCCGCGATACCCGCGAGGTTAAAATTGGACTTGCCGGAGATCAATACTTCTGTAAGTCGCATTGTCCAGAGGCAGAATGAGGCTGACAAGGTTTACAGCGCTTTTCGGTCACATCTGTCTTTGTTGCCGGGAATGAGAGCTTGCTCAAATTTGAAGAAGAGAGGCAAAGGCTAGCAGATGAAGAAGCGGAGAAGAAAGTGGGTTGCTCCGAATGACTTGACGGCCATGCTTGACGTCTGCGACCTACAGGTTCCCCTCCTTCGTGTTCTCAATGACGATGATTGGCGCTCTCAACATACTAAATCTCCTGCACCGTGGTCTGGACCTGGTCTTCCCTCTCGACCGTCTTCACCATCTACCTCTTGCAGACCAATCTCGCCGTCTACTTCGTTCAGATCTATTCCACAGCCGATTCGCTATCCCACTTCGGCACCTTCATCTCCAGCCTTATCCAAGAGCGTTGGTTATAGCGCGTCCAGAGAACGGGATACTAGCCTTGCACAACCAGAACAGTCGATACCCAAACGCAGCAGAAGACGGTCTTTCGGTCGTATCTTTAACAAAAAGTCTGCGCCGAATCTAGAGCAACAAGAAGTCGCAGATCGGAAACGTAAAGCTTCGTCACCTTCCACACCAAAAGTCGATAAGCCACTAGACAGGCTTGTACAACCACCTTTGCCCAGTCTTCAGCCGGCACAGATATATCCAGTCGAGCCTACCCCATCTCGACCGCACAGAAGCTGCAGCTCGCCCACTGAACGAACGAAGTTCCATGTCCAGCCTATCCATGGCCCTCCGAGCAGACCGATCCCAGAACGACCAACAACTGCTCCACAGTACCTGCATCCAGTCCACTCTGATGGTCAAGCCTACGGTCTACGACCCAGAGGTGCATCACATGGCGAACTCCCAGCTCGCGATATGCCTCAAGCTCAGTCCTACCCTAGTCACCTGACGAACCTTCAAAATCCTGCTCCGCAATTTGCCAATCGTACACTTCGCCCAATGAGAAGCATGGACTCCATTGCTGGTACTTCACAAGCTCGTGAACATATACGCAGTCCACTAGCGACTACTCTTCGTCCTCGACCATCACATCCTCCAGCTATCCGAACTCGACCATTATCGCCAGCTGTCCAGACTCGACCATTGGATTCGCCCATGTCGCCCCAAGATGATGATCCTTTTGCGCGCGCTCAGATGGTCCACCCGCAATACCAGCCCAAACAGGATATGCCTGCAATTTTCGACTCACCAGAAGAGAAGTCACCCGAGTCAAAGGATGTTCGAGATAATCTTGATTCGTCTGATATACCTTTGGTTGCTTCGTCTGCTTTAGCTAGATCAAATTCTGTTGCCAGTCTGATCGAGTAAGCTGACCTTTCACAACATTCAAAACGAAGCTGATGTGTTCGCAGTCCGATGCTAGACACCCGTCATCGCCCTCGACCTGCTGTTCCCAAGATGCCTATCCAGCACAAGACACCCGAAAAAGCGCCCTCGCGTGCACCCATCACCAAACCATATACACCCTACGCTTCTCGTCGACGAGAAGAAACTGTCAGTAGCCTCACTAGCGGCGATGAATCCGAAACTACCACGACAGAGTCGCATGGATTTGCTGGACCTGAGCCAGCTATCTATGACTACAGTGCTCATGTCCCAAGCTCTCCCTTTGGGCTGGCCTCGCCGGATTTGCCTGAGTCGCCGGTGACTTATGATAGCAAGAGCAGGAGTGAGTTCATCCGCCTGCACAAACAGGACTTCATTGATATCGATGTAGCTCTCGCTTCGGACCTTCGCAAGCGCTCTGATCATTCATATGGCGGCATTCGTCCAGATGTGTAATATAGGCAGTATAGACAGTAATCCACGTGTGCACAGATCTAGATCTATACAATGCACTTTCGTTTCCCCTTTTACGCAGGAGACTCGGCTTCCTCCTTCGACTGCTCCTTTGATCGCTTGAGTGCTTTTCGTTCGGCTAGCCAGGCTTTCGAATCCTTCCAAGAGTGTCAGCGCAAGCGTGATATGATGGGTAGATAAGCGCACAGCTTTGGCTTGCTCATCACCAGCCTCTGTGTACGCGAGATGATCAGGTGAGTACATACAAACATCGCGGTGAGACGGACTGGTCAAATTGTGGTGCTTGATCAAGCAGTAGGAAGCGATGCAGCCGATACCGGTCAACGCGGTTGTAATGATAAAGATTAAGCGGAAGCCATCCACGTAGGCATCGAGGACTTCGTCTATCGTACCAGCGTCGAGGTTGAAGGATCTGATCTGCCCGGGGTCATTTCTGATCTCTGCGCGCACGTCGTCTGGTAAAGTCACGCTGTTCAGAGCGTTTTGAAGCAGAGCCGCTGCTACGGCGAGCCAGATGGTACCACTCAGTAAGCGGATGAAGTTTCGTATACTGTACATGAGTTGAGATACGTATTAGACAAGCCAAGGCGAAAGCACCTTGTAGCGACGGCCATTTCAGCTGAGAATGTAATCAGACTCCGAATTTATAGTAGAGCTCGAATATCTTACCTCGTGAGACAGCTGTATGCAATGCGACCAGCTGATATCGAGATCAACCAAGGCTCTTGAATGCGGAAAGTGACATACCGAAGTCTGGTATAAGCATCCTGCGCTGAGACCCAGGAATGCTTGGATTCCGCAAATCTTTGCGACGCCTAGAACGGTGTGTGAGATGAGTCAGCTTTTTACCTGTGGTCACGCACTGGAGCTCTCGTCTAGAGTGATCAGCAGACCTGTGCCAACTACGAGCAGAGGAGCGCCGACGAACTGACGATCGGGTCAGGAGAGTTGTATCTGCTGGATATGTCACTTACGATTTGCGGTCTATACCGACCAGTGATCGAGATAAGCTGTCCGCAAGTACTGTTGGAATGAGTCAGCTACATTCACACAACCGGTCTCGAAGACGCACAATACACTTGGAGCAACAGTGCATAGGTAAGGTAGAGTGAGAACACCCGAGCGCAGAGCTGTAAAGCCTTTGACGACTTGAAGGAATTGAGGGATATAATAGAGCATGCCCTACGCAATTGTCAGATCATCATCCATCAAGTCGATGTCGACTCACATAGTGGAATGCCCCATTTGTAGATGTGAGGATAAAGACGCCAATGACTGTCGAATGACGGAAGACGCCCCTAGGTCGCCATTAGCATAGGACTAGAGGAGAAGAAGCAGACTTACAGATCAATGATAGGCAATTTTGGCACCTTCCATTCATACAGAACGAAGACGACATAGAGTGCGGCTCCAATCAGGAGCGTAGATAACACAGGAGCGCTAGCCCATTCGTATTGTACCTAAGAGACTCGCAACCTTGAGCTGCGACTGGAACCTCGTATTGGGCTGAAGCTTACACCGCCCCAATTCAAGCCCAGCAGGACGAGCACAGAAGCAGCTAGAACGAGCGTGCATCCGCCATAGTCGACTTTCGCGAGTTTTCTGTTGAGATATGAGAGGAAGTGCTTGTGGAATGGAATTGACATACTCTTTGTATTTCCCTTCGACGGGTCTGAGAGGCAACAGACGCCAGGAGACAAAGATGGTTATAGCTCCTGCGTCAACCTATCAGCTGCCCGAAGTTACCAATAGTGATGCTGATCTACCAAGAGGCAGATTGATCCAGAAGATCCACTACGCGTGATATGAGCTGCATGTTGAATGATAGGGAGTCGACATACCCGCCAGCCGACTTCGGCAAATACTCCGCCGAGCACACTGCAAATAGTCAAGCTAGGTAGTGATACAAGACCACACTGAGCATAACCACTCACGGTCCTATACCACTTGCAATAGTGATGACAACTTCGAGGATACCCTTTTCACGAATCAACACGAGTAAAGATGTTAAGTTTTGCAACATACTTGATATTTCCCTCTGTCCCTCAAAGATACTACATCACTAATGATGATTAACACCAGAGTGATGATCGCCCCTCCTCCTTCATCATCCATCAGCACCCTTTAGCTGTTGTAAAAAGACAAGACCGACCGATGCCCTGAAAAGCTCTAAAGATGATTAATTGAGTAGCGGTTTGGCTAACAGCGCATGCGAGTGAGGCGATGAAGAATTCAATCAGGCAGATGAGTAAGAGCGGTCTTCTGCCGTAGATGTCGCTGATTCGCCTATACACAAACGTCATCAGAGGAATGCTGCATGGATGCAATGGAAACGGACCCATAGATAGGTGTTAGAGAAGTGCTGACGAGCAAGTAGGAAGTGATTCTATAGCGATCTGAGCAGAGTTGCTGTTGGGTTAATGGCAGACTCACATCCATGAACTCTCTTTTCCACCACCGAGATCACTTGTGATGCTGAACAAAGCTGTTCCAAGGATAGTCTGCTCCAAGAAAGCGAGAAAGACACCCAAACTGCCCGCACTTAGCTTTACCTCGCATCGGATGCTGCGCGGTCTCACCTCAACCCAAAGAAGACGATGACCACCTGCTTGGTAGGCAAGAAGTTTGTTTGATCTTGTAAATGTTTGACCGTGTGGTCATCTTGCAGCTCTTTTGATGTACCTAGTACCTCTTGCTCGTCCGTCTGATCAATTTCTTTGGACACTGTCGCTTCTTTGCTATCTACTTCTGGGGCATTGTCGGCCATTCGTGTGACAAAGGCATGAGACTGTTGTTGTTGTAATGTAAGAGACCCGCGGGATACCAGAATAGAGTATCGGCTGGCTATAGTTTCATGCGCGAATCAGTTGACTCTGGCACAGACAGCCAATTCGTTGAGCAAGCAGAAAGCTTCAGTATAGACGGCCGCTGCGTTGCTTGTTTCCCAATGGTCGAATATCGACGTACAATGCAAATGATGCCTTTTTGTCACTCCGCAACAGCCAATCCCAGATATCCAACTCTGCTGTGCCAAGATAGCTGATATACCCACGAGAGGACCTATATAACCCTGCGCTCGACAATACCATCACATTGCCTGGCCAGACTTGAACAAATTTGCAAGATGAGCGCATCAACAGAAGCAAAGAAGGGAACAGCTGTGATTGTGATTGGCATGGCAGGCAGTGGCAAGACGACGTTGTTACAACGACTCAACAGTTATTTGCACACGCAAAAGACACCACCGTATCTGGTGAATCTGGATCCAGCAGTCGCGAAACTACCTTTCACTGCAAAGTCAGCCCGATAGCCTATGCTGAAGGCTTAAGGCTGATAGCTTTTGTGTATCAGCATCGATATTCGTGATACAGTTGACTACAAAGAAGTCATGAAGCAATACTCGCTGGGACCAAACGGAGGCATTTTGACTGCTTTGAACCTCTTTACGACCAAATTCGATCAAGTACTCAGTTACATTGAGAAACGCGCAACTACCGTAGATCACATCCTATTCGACACGCCTGGTCAAATTGAAATCTTTACTTGGTCAGCTTCTGGAGCCATCATTACTGATTCTATCGCTTCTTCTATCCCTACCGTCGTAGCGTATGTGATAGATACACCGCGTACAACTGCTCCTGCAACATTCATGTCCAACATGCTTTACGCCTGTTCGATCCTCTACAAGACGAAACTACCTTTCTTGCTCGTCTTTAACAAAACGGATGTGCAATCGCATCAATTCGCTTTAGAGTGGATGAGGGATTTCGAAGCGTTTCAAATGGCGTTATTGGCGAAAAGGGAAGAGGACAATCCGGAAGAAGGGAGCGGGTATATGAGCAGTTTGATGAACAGCATGAGTTTGGTTTTGGATGAGTTTTACAAGAATCTGAGGGTGAGCTAGACTATGTTGTTTTGTGTCGAGTCGTTGTCTGATTGTTGCGTCAGGCGGTCGGCGTGTCGGCAGTGACGGGAGATGGGATGGAAGAGTTTTTCGATGCTGTTGCGGAAGCGCGAAAGGAGTACGAGACGTATGTCTCCCCTGTTCCTACTCGCGTGACCAAATTAAGCAGCAATTTGATAAATACAGAGATTACAAACCGGAACTTGATCGACTGGTTCAAGAAAGAGACTTGAAGCAAACCGCAGAAAAGCAAGAACAGATGACAAGACTAGTGCGAGACATGTCTGTGGGCGAAAAGACTTTTGATTCATCCACCTCAAGACAAGCGGACGAAGAAGAGATTCAATCGGATGAAGATGATGAAGGGGAGATTATTGATCGGACAGACGCGCATTTCTTGGATATAGCGAATAAGCAGAACAAAGGCAGCGGCGGAAGAGGGTCTGTAGAAGCGGATGGGACGAGGTGGCCTGCACCGCATTGAGGGTGTTTTCTGTCAATGATCTTAATGTATATGTGCGCTGGTAGTACAGAGTAACAGTAGCTGGTGCTATACAGGCCCTGTCAGGCTCGCGACTACAGGCGGCCGTCTCCACACCAGATTAACTAAGCACGTAAGCGCCGTGCGACTGGAGCCGATCTGGCTCTTAGTAAAGGCTTGTCCTGCTTCAACGACCTGCTCTTCACTTGCGCTTCTTCCCTGCGATTTTGACACATTCCGACACAAGTATGCGACCCAATGACATGTCTCGATCAAAATTTGCACACAAAGATGTCTCGGCTCTATCGGACTTCTACTTAGTGGGACGTTGCTGTGCTGCGTTTGATTCCACTTGGCTGTTATCATGACCAGACTCAACAAAACGTTCCGCATCATGTCGCGGATTCGCTTGGCGGCTCAATGACGGCGAGGCGATGAGCCGGGGTCGAGCTCGCGCCATTCGAGTCGCTGCTTCTAACCTCCTCAAGCCTCGACTCTGCTATTTCTTCTCTCAACCATCAACGTATATATTATCTGCAGCAGTACACAAACCACTCGCTCTTTACAGAACGTGATTTATAAGACAAAAGAGTCGCGCTTCTACTGTACTCCACTTATCTCGCGCTTCTTTCCCAACCAATCATGTCGGCTCGTATCCTCACAAGAGAGCAAGTCAAGCAATTGGTAGCTATTGGCCATGTCCTAGTCATGCTGCGCAAAGAAGACCAACTCGTTGTCGTGCGGTTCAACGCTTTCGCCCCTACTCATCCTGGTCAACTTTTACCAGTCCTTCATTTCGGTATGTCTAAATAGCTCTATTGATCTCATCATATCATTAACGGCCTTGTATAGCTGGCAGAGACGCAACGGACGAAATTTTGGTGAATTTATCGCTCGTACCATACTGCCGGTAGTCGGGGCTCATGCGGGGTCAATAATTTCTGCGATAACAGGCCTATCACCCAGAATACGCCATGAAGCTGATCAATTCATTCGTCGTTGGCACTATTGCACCACAAGACTTTTCAACCACCAAAGATTGGAAGCCTCTTCTACCACCTCTTCACGCTAACACGCATTGGCCAACTGATATTGCGACTTTCAAAGCCGTCCCTTCTATGAAGACCTCCCTTGCTCAACTAGCAGAGAACAATGGCGCTATTCCTCAAGCTTGGAAAGACCAGCCAATGTATATCGACCCTGAACTACTCGAACCACCTACTCCGCTCGTGGACCCTGAACAACAGAAGGCCATCACTACTTCCTTCCGCGCTCTACGCCAAGAACTAGAAGACAGCGGCGTATTCGAAGAAGGTCGCATTCACATTTTCAAGACTCAATTCCTCCGCGTTGGCGGTCTGCTCTTAGCATTCATGTTGACGTTCAAATACGCACAGAATTGGTGGCAGACCATGTTGTCGGCTGTTCTATTGGGTGGATTTTGGCATCAAGCAATGTTTTTGGCTCATGATGCTGGTCATACCGAGATTACGGCCGATCAGACAAAGGATAAGCTCATTGGTGGTTTTATTGCTTCCTGGATGATGGGCATGAGCTTGGGCTGGTGGTGCGTTGTCTGTCCTTGTTAAGACGGCGCTTGTCTAACCCTACGCTTTGACAGGTCATCCCAACACAATGTTCACCATATCGTACCAAATGAGCCGGACGTAAGTCTGATCAATGCAGGAGTATGGATATTGCTCAAGTATTGTCGACAGCACGATCCCGATATTCAGCTCATGCCGCTGTTCGCCTTCAGCCAAAGAGCCCTTAAAGGCGTCCAGTCAACCTATCACCGCGCTTCCATGCCAGCTACCGACTTTACTCTACTCCTTGTCAGCTGCCAGCACCTATATTTCTATGCCATCATGCTCTTTGCTCGTTTCTCGCTACTTGGCAAGGTACGATTTTTTCAGCTCATTGCTTACATATGTTAAGGCAACATGCTTTGTACAGAGCTACGAATACATTTTCTTGCGCGCTCCGAACAACTGGTTCAAGAAGTACGAATTAGCTGGTATCGCCTTCTTCTACGCTTGGTTCAGCGCTTGTCTATACACCATCGATGCCGGATCACCTATCAAGAGCTGGGCACTCCGAGCAGCTTTCGTCCTAACTGCTTTGGCTACTACTGCGCCCATTCATGTGCAAATTGTGCTGGTCAGTCGTTGCAAGCTCCTGTTGACTGTTCCTCATGCTGCTCGTTTCCCGCTGACAGTCACACTCCGCGCAATCTTCAGAAGATGTCGGACCATATGAATCGTTTGCCGCTCGTCAGCTACGAACGACCATGGACATTGCCTGCCCACGCTGGTTGGACTGGATCCACGGTGGCCTGCATCAACAAATCGCTCATCATCTCTTCCCTCGCTGCCCTCGACCTTTGTTGAGAGAAGTTTCGGCCAAGGTTCAAGCCTGGGCTGATAGGACCGAGTGAGCAGCGCTTCATCTCGAGTGTATACTCGTGTTGACGACTAGCTTGATTCACAGAGGCGTCAACTTTGAGTCCAGAGGATTTGTTTCTAGCAACTTCAAAATCCAAAACATGCTTTCAGATGTGAGTCTTTCCGCCGCTTCAATCCGAATGGCGCTGACAGTCATATAGATCGCACAACAAGCCGGAGTCCTGCGCGGAGTCGCTCTGCAGATCAAGGACGGGACGCTACATATGGAATGATTCTGCAATCGTTTTCGTTTGGGATAAGCACTTGAGTATCTTATTTATTTGCAGGGACAAGGCATTAAGGGAAAGTACTGGAGGGGTATACCACATAGACTCAAAAGTAGCAGCACAATCGCTTTCTGTATCGTTTTGAATAGTCTCCCAGCTTGCATCGAATGGCATTGAGCCTTCAGACCTCCTTCCTGTCTCATATCGAACGTGCATACAGGTCTAATGAGAATTGCAGATTCAATATAGTTTACAAGTCTAAAAGATTCCCAACGAGCTTTCTGCAGCTTTATTGTTACAACATGTACTACTGAATGACCAAACTGAAGAATGCCGATACTGAAGAGAGATGTGGTACATCGAAGGCTGAAGAGGCTAGTTGTCGCTACCCGCTGCCGCCTCCGACGGCGAGTTCTACGATAAGCTTGCAGGCGCATTCGAGGAAGAGAAAGGGGCTTGATACGCCTTGAGCCCTCGGAATAGCTGTGACCCGATCTCGAAGCGTCTGTCTTGCTGTTCCGTCGACTGGCAGACCGTTGGGATTCGGGTTGGAAGCTGCTGTCCGGCTTCGAATCTCGTCGGCGACATTCGGCGGTAGACTGTAGGAGCTTCTTGTACTGTCTGTTCCGCTGTCGTGGCCGATTGACGGTGATTGACGCTTCTCGATAATGGCACGGTAGCCGACGTTGCGAAAGTCGACTAGATAGTTGTCGTTGTCGTCCACTTTATACAGTTGTATGTCCATTCGGACCTGGAGTATAGATCAGCACAATGCAGCAGATCGTTATTGCTACTCACCATAACATCGTCCATGCGACACCGCGCCTCGACATAGAACAAAGCTTGAGCGACCTTCGTCCGCGCTTCTTCCTCCCTCCTTCTACGCTTCTTCGGATCTTCTTCATCCGTCGAATCGTGAGCTTCAGAAACAGGATCCTCCTTCTTCTTCCACTCGAACCCAAGCGTCTGAAGCGTCTTGTATATCTCCAACATGACTTCCAAAGGCGGCGATCTTGACCTGATACCGAAATGCCATTTCGCTCGCGGCTTCTTGTGCGCGGGTGAGCGTGTAGGTGGTTCAGGCGCAGTCATGCTCTGCACACCACGAGACAAAGGATTTCGAGAATGCATTGACCGAGCAAGAGCGCCATCATCTGCTTGTGGTAGCGAAGTCTGTAGGACGGTGATGTTGTGCGATTTCGAGACCTCTTCTTCTATTTCCTCTTCTGGCCGTAATCGACTGCCGCGCTTGACTGAATTGCCTCTTTTCGGTCCTTGTGCTGCTTTGGCTGAGATCGCTGCTGCAAGACCCGACTATATGTAAGTCAAAGCGACTAACAAAGTATGCGAGACCTTGCCTGCTAATTTCGCTTTGCGGTGATCATCACAAAGCTGATACGCGATCCTCCATTTCTTATCCTTCTCATTCCCACTCTGCAGCGCCCTCAAAGCTTCATCGACACTTAGAGACTCTCCTACCCGCTCACAAAGATCTTTAACGCTCTCCATCTCTATGAAACCAAGACCGGGCGCTTCTATCCGACCTTCCGGTGGGCCGGAAAGTGAAGTATCTAGTGTAGGTGATGAAGGCTCGGACTCGTCTTTACGCGGTATGGTGCTGTTGGAAAGATAGTCGGGTAGGCCTTCTTGGAACCAAGGTAGTTGTCGAATTTCGGCTAGTGTTATGCGTTTGTTCGAGTCTACTAGAAGCATGCGACTGAGTAGATGTCGAGCGCCGGGTGAGAGGTAAGGTGGAAGAGAGAAGATGCCGCCTGTAAAGCGAACGGCATATACGGATCAGCGGAATGCTGACAATGTAACGCTGCACCTTACCATTAATCTTTTTGAACAGCATGGGTATATGATCGTCATCGAAAGGTAGACGACCACACAGCATGACATATAGGATGACACCGCACGACCAGATATCTATTTCAGGTCCAGCATATCGCCTGCAAGAACAGATCAGCAGAATCCGACGCGTATCCAATTTTGTACTGACTTTCCGCTAATGACTTCTGGCGCGGCATAATTCGGACTACCACACGATGTTCGAAGGAAATCGCCATCCCGCATGACGTTTGATAAACCAAAGTCGGCGATTTTGACATTGAGTAGTTCATCCAGCAAGAGGCTGTACTGTATAAGATATGTTTCGGTGACAGCGTACATCAGACTCACTTCTCTGGCTTGAGATCTCGATGTACTATGTCGTTACTATGGCAGTACTCGACGGACGCGACTATCTGCTGAAAAAAGCGTCGAGCTTGAGGTTCGGCCATCTGTCAGAAACGATTGGACTATATGAGCTAAAGCTCAATGAGACACAATGTACTGACCCTGCCAGTCTTTACTATATAGTCAAAGAGTTCTCCTTTGAGGTATTCTATGACCATGACGATGGCATCCGAAGTTTGTATCACGTCGTATCTGGTCTACCAATAAGCACACAAGCTCTCGCATAGATTTTTTGATAGCATACAGCTTGATGATATGAGGATGCTGAAGCATCTTGAGGTATTGGATCTCGCGCTGAACTCTATCGGACATCCTGTAGAGCATCCCTTAGACGATGTCCCCTTGACAGGGATTTGTCCAAGAGCGACCCACTCTGTGGTTGAGATCTTCTTCTTGCTAATGAACTTCATGGCGACTCTATGACCAGTCAAGATATGTTTGGCCACTACATAAGCCCAAAGCAGATGAGCATTGAACAGCGGTCTCAAGACAAGCCAGCTGACGCTTGACTTTGCCAAAAGAGCCAGATCCAAGTGTGCGAATGACTTCGAAATCGCCAATGCGCTGAGGAACGCCTGTCCGCGAGCTAGAAGTCGGCTGCCTTGACATGATTTGCTGCCTCTTGCTTGTATTGCTGGTCGCTTGTATGGAATATCACAAGGCCGTCAAGGGTATAGCAGCTAGCACAGGGCAGACAGAAGAGATTAGACCAGGTTCGGGCCCTGATGACAGCGTTGGGCGGTCGACGGGTTGTAAGGCGTGCCGTTCCGCTAAGCACTCAGGCAAGGTCAGCAGCGTAATTCTTCGCTGTTGCTGCTTCTGATCTGGCTGGCTTTCGTACGTAAATGCTGCTCGTGTCGGAGCAAACAAGGTTTTTTACACTTCTCGCTTCTTACGCCAGTCCGACGACCCTGTACAGGTATTGCGTCGTACAAGGAAATCGTCTATCTGGCCATTTTACCCGTCGTAGTAATCCAAGTCTGCGAAAGCCTCCATTTGACGGCACAACCTCGAAGAAATCGACCTGACCTATCCCCTGCTTTAAGGCTCGGCTTCTCGGTTTAGGACATGCTCGGTCTATCTGGAATCATGACGTATCTCTCTTCCTATTCGCACCCGGAGACGGATGTCACGCTCGTCTGTCAATTTACAGACGCCAACTTCTCAAACTTCTTACCTTTGCTCCGTGAGAGCGTTGTTTGGCTCGTCTCATTCCCGAGCGATGATTCCTTCTGAATATGATGAAACTCTCTCTGTTCAGTCTCAGACTCTCTCCTTCTCGTACTGTCATCTGCCCTTCGGACCTCGTCTTGTCCCATTTTCGTGACTTGCTTTGACTTGTCCAGCTCTGAGCCGTATATCCCACTGCTTTCTGCTCTTCTATCTTCTCAAAGCCGAGTCCGTCTTCTGGTCCGTCAAGAATCTCCCCTCTTGTCGTTATCCAAATACCACCATGTCTGCCGTCACCGAGTCTGAAGCCAACAGTGGTTTACTGGCCTTGCACGAAGCTGCCATCAGCTCAGCGCCAGCACAAGAGTCCATCCATGCTGTGGCAGCATCGCATGAGCCCTCGCCTAATCCCGATGTATGTGAAATACTGCATTGCGGTGCTTTGCATGCGCTGACCAAATATAACAGCGCACAGACGGTTCCTCATCAAAAGCCATGTCGACCACAGGTGATGAAGAGTCTGTTAGTCAACCATCACCTGTCACTTCAACATCGGACACGACCCAGAATGAACCTTCTATACAAAGACCGGAACCAAGTCAAGTTCGTTCAAATCCGTCAGCTAGCCCAAAGACTTCTCCTCGTACTGGTTCTGCTCCCATTCGAACTAAATTAGGCGCTCTGGCTTTCACTTCACCTAATGCTCAACGCGCTTCTGCTTCTTCTACCGCATCAACTTTCCAGATGTATAAAGACCAGACTCCTGCTAGACCTTCAGCTGTTGGTTCCCGTACACCAGAGCCTCGCCCTCTTGTAGTAACTGCCTCTTTCCTCTCAAAGATGCATGCTCATGTCCCTTCCAGCAGGCAGACCAAAGCCAACAATCAGAGTATCACCAACACCACGATCGAACTCCCACAGCCTCCTATACAACTCTCCACCCTTCACACGCCTCACCTCCCTCCCAAACACATCGACCACGCATTTCTTCAGCAATGACTTCTGAACCTACACCCCGAGCCATGGGCACCCACATTACCGCTAAAATGATTGAAGAAGTCAGTGGAACGTTCGAAAAGCTTGCAGAAGAGTTTGCGAAAGTCGATGATGCCGTTCTGGTTTTACAAGATCAGAACCCGGGTAGGAAGTTGGATGAGCATGTTAGGAGTGAATTGATGAGACGGAGGAATCAGGCGAGCGATATTTGTGATCAGTTGCATGAGGTTTGTCCTTTTCTCTCTTTTGATGCCGACTAGATGCTCACTTTGGTTGGTAGTATTGCGCGAATAATGGAATGACGATTTGGTGTCCTTCAACAGCGGCGATACAGAGGATGAGCGCGCATGTGGAAGAAGATATTCAGTTGGCGCAAGAGGAGCTCTCTGCTCTTGCTGCAAAGGGAAGAGATTGTCAGCATTTGCTCAAATGTGAGTTGTCGTCTTGTCAAGCTGGACCTGAGCTGATCTGGAATAGATCGGTGTGTGCTGTTGATTCAGCGATACTTCTGGGCTGTAAGGTTGAACCGAGTACGGTATCCTGCTATCTGAGTGAGTCCACTATCTCTTGCTTTGCTCAGCAAGCTGATGAGCGGCAATAGTACAAATACTACTTAGACTGCGATGGATCGGCGATTGAATAATAGTCAATGTAATTCTTATCGAGCCTCTGCATATTACGATTCAATAGTTACAACCCTATTACACAACCTTTACTATTCATCATAATTCTCCGAGTCGTTGACAGCATCCATCTGTTCATCCGCCGGTGTTTCCTCAGGCATTCCAGCAGCGACCGCAGCTTCATCTTCGTCCGTCTCAGCCTCGTCCTTCGACTTTGCCTTCTTCTTTCCCTTAGCTTTCGGTTTCGCTTCACCTCCTTCCTTTTTGGCTCTAGGTGCTCGAGGTTTCTTTGGCTTATCCGCTGCTGCTACCGGATCAGGTACATCCTTGACCATATCATTGAGGAAATCGTATTGGGCGTTTGATAATATCGCGCGTTTGCTGATTACCCTGTCAGCTTTGAAATCATAGAGTCTTGGAAAGGACATACAAATGATACATGGTGACTTTCTTGGATCCACGTTGTGCAGCTTCTTCGGCTGCGGCTTCTACCAGATCACGCATAAAGCCTTCGCATGCTTTGGCTATTTGAAACAAACAATGAGATTGCGCTGGGACAAAGACAGATAAACGACAGACAGACTGCTATAGGAGAGGCGGCCGCTATTTTGCCTACTTCCTCGTCGCTCTGTATGGCATCTCAGTCGGAACTCGATAGCGAGAGATGAGACTCACCTGCATCATCTTCTTGATTCTGCTCGGAGGTAGCGCTGCCGCTTTAGCTTTCGTCTGTGGGTCCGAAAACGTTGTCAGCTGAGATACACAGCACATGCACTCGCACCCACCTTTGACATCTTTCAGTTGTTTTCGGATTGGCGAGTCGACTCGAGACGGCGAAGACGTCTCTATGCAAGACCCGATGCTCGTACTTCCTGTGGCCGTATTGGTCCGCCGTTCGCTGTCGAGCGAGCGTTGCGCTTTGTGCAAGAACAAACTGGTTCAAGACAACCTGCCTTTACTGGCGATATCTCTCGATACTCTGCTGTCTGGCAAAAAGGCATCAAGCTGTTGAAACGGACTGCAGGCTCGTCTACAAAGTGTCCTATACTGTCCTATATTGGCTAGATTTGAACAGCACATCTCCCTAGTCTGTTTGTCAGCCCTTTCAACGAACAAATGAATCCTCGCGTACGGCTTAATTGCAGTCTGATACTTTCGGCATCCTTGAATCTCTTCCCTGCTGCCAGACCGTCTGTCCCTTTGCTGAAGATTGAAAGGAAGAAACCCTCATGCAGACGGAACAGGCCGATAGCGATCTTGCAATTCGTCAAGTCTGATACTCAGCTGTTGGATGCGTCTATCCGTTCGCTAGATAAGAACAGAATAGTCTCGCTGGTTGCGGCCGTTGGAAGCCATCTTCCGTTTTATCTCTTGCGTCTTTCTCACAACCTGCTATTGGGCCGAGCTGAAGCTGGCAAGCTTTGAAGCCTTATCGCCTTCCACGATGCTAGCCAAAAATACGTGTTAGACTAGCTATATCAGCCATTAGCCTCTTCCGGTCGCCAAGTATCGCTGTGCAAGCCGGGCGATGCTGTTTCAGAGCTATAAGAAGGCATCGTCTGCATGGTCATCTCTCTTTCCTAAACGCATCTCTGCCTCTTATATATTATATCTCTCTGAATCAAACTACTTCTGATCCTACTACCATGCCTTTACCACCGTCGCGCTCAAACCTGCAACAAGAGCCGCTGCCCTTGCCGCCTGGTCCATATCAGCCCCCTCTTGCTTCTGTGAACATGACCGAGGCAGAACGTCGCGAGGCAGACATTCGCATAATGGCCAGTGTACAGGCTCAACGAGAACGTTTGGCGCGCGCAAGAGCTACCCAGCTCCGAATCTGGCGTACCGCATATCGTCTTGGCTATGACGTACCTTTTTATAAGGTCAGTCAGATCTTGGCTCATGGCAATGACCAACTGAAAGCGTATCAGGATGCGTATTGGACCAGTGCTGATAACCCTAACATGGTCAACTACAACCAGCAGCAGCCCGAGTTGAATCATCTGGCCAACAACAAAGCAGTATGCGTAGTCGAGCAGCCGTCAGTGAATATGGCGCTCATAAGAAAGGGAGGAGCGTACTATGCTGTTAAGCTGCACCAGGGGAATTGAATCATGTACTGCCTATTGCCTCACTGTTGCAAATCCCTGCATGTCGAGTAATTCACGAGACAGAGGTCGACAGCACACCATCATCTGGACTTGAGCTATAGCCAATCTCTGCTTCAGTATGACTTCCACGCTCACCTTGTACGTTTAGCCCTAGCTTGTACACTTAAGCGCAAAGCTCCTGCAACGCGAACCCTTTTGGCTCATTTCCTTTGCCGCGCTTGTGCTGTCAACAGATACCCGCTACAGAACTATACGTTTGGAGTGAAAGAGACTCAGTTGTAGGTGTATGCTCTGCGCCTGTGCCCGAAGCTGAGGAGTTGTGTTTACAGCGTGATTCGCATGTTTGGACTGTCAAGTTCTGAAGCAGCTTTCTGCCAACAGACATGAAGAGGATCCATCAGTGACTGCTCGTCTAGCAAGGTTACAGAATGACTATGAAGCATTGGGCATGAGGAGGACAGCTGAAGGTGCGTTGAGGCGGTCTTTTGAGCGGATGCCGCTGAAGTGTCTGTCTGATGTACAGGTATCATGCTGGTACATGAGCACGGGCATCCCCATATCCTTATGCTGTGTGTCAAGGCCTTGTCATAGGCATTCGTGTCTTACTAACGTATCCTTCGCACAGGCAAATCGCAAATGCTTTCTTCAAGCTGTACGTTCCGTTGCGCAGGTTTAGAACAACTCTGGAGCTTGCTGTAGACCAGGCGACTACCTCAAACCAGGCGAAGGGGACGACGTAGGTCTGAAACGAAGATTAGACGAGAAGCTTGCTCCTTCGCACGCATCTGGTAGGTGTCCCTTTCAGATAAGCATAAAGATCCTCATGTGGAATCCGTATCTACAGCCATGTCTGGACAATTCACCGAAGAACAAGGTGTGCATTCAGGTTGGGAAATCAGCGAATGCCTCGCACAATGGTGGCGCCCTAACTTTGAGCAATTCATGGTGCGTGATGATAGGCTTTTTGCGCTACCGGTGTTAATGACTCAGTGTGTCGCACAGTACCCCTACTGTCCTGCGCATGTGACGAAACCGAAAGAATGCAAATCGCTGTATGCTGTGCAATTACCTGAACGAAGTCAGTCCGGATAATCTCTCTTGAGCATTGCTCATAGGTGCCTTTCCACTTGATAGAAGTACTCTCTGTGCCGAAGAACATGAAACTATTGGCCATCCCCCTGTTTGAGCTTTATGATGTGCGTGAAGGACTTCCAGATTGGCAGTTGTGTTCATTCTGATCTTCTCTTGTGGCACAGAACTCTGCTCGCTATGGACCACAGCTTGGTATGTCTGCTCCCTGCTGACCTGGTAGAGTTCGCTTATACCTATGCTTAGCATCTATCCCCTTCTTGCTGTCAAGGTTCCAATTCATCTACGCATGATCTGTAAGGCTTATCGGGAAGAGTAAGGGCACACTTGTACATTAGAGAAGGCGATTAGAAGCTACCTTCGCCAACGCGTAATTAGACCTCTCCATCTTTCTTGTTCAGCAACCCCTATCTGCTCTGATCAAGTGGCTACTTTTGCTTAATCTGCTACAACCACAGCTTGGCTCTCACAAGCAGCTGAGCTTATCGCAGCCCTCCCTATCGGACGCAGCATCCCCACATTTCACACTGCTCGTACTCGCAATGGCCCGTCTCTGCGCTCTCAAGCTCGAGATCATCTGTTCCCAAGGCTCTGAGGCCGACAAGCACTTTCCTCTGGTCTTGTACGTTCACACACTTCGTTCATCAGATGATGCTATCCTTGCTTTGTGCTCATTTCGCTTGGTCGGATTAGGTCCAATGGCTCGTTCAAGATTGGCAGAGCATCGGCTAGTGGGTGCGTATGCATGCTATAGATATCCGCTCTATGCTGATGTCATTGCGGCGTCGCAGCAATGAGAAGTGCCTTCCCGGAAACGGTCTCTTCGAATCCAAGGTCATGAGCCGTAATCACGCTACCATCACTGTCAAAGGCGATAAAGTATGCTATGTGTCTTTCCTCTTCGTAATGTGCTAACGCGAAAACCAGGTGTTTGTCCAAGACGGCACGGATTCGAAAGGTCGGTGCTTTGGCAGTCAGCTAGCTTCTGGCTCAAGTTGCACATTGAATGGACAGGCAGCTCCCATGGTACCTACCTCGGAAGCAACGGATCGACCGATCTCTTGCAACGTTTGACTACTGAACCTCATTCACTCAAATCTGGCGATGTCCTCAGCTTTGGGAAGCATGTCTATGGCGATGATTACCAAGGTCAGCAAGATGTCTGATATGCTCCATCGAGAGCTGATCTGGCTTTGGGTGACAGCCACCAATTGTCAACCGGTCCAAGTCAGGGTGAAAATCATCTCGAACGAAACCAAGCCCAAAGTCATGCGTCGGCAATTCGGTCTAGTCACAGATGAAAGCGACGGCGATCTCTCCTTGGACGAATTGGAAGCTTTGCCCAACCCTTCTGTCCCTGCACCGTCAGCCCGAACTCCTGCTGAGAAGATGATCGACGAGAACTCTCCTCCAACTATCTTGCGCAACGCTAGACGTGGTCGTCCTAATACTTCAGCCAACGATGACTCGGAAATGGAGATCTCTCGCGGTCCTTCACGAGTCGCCAGTCCTGCTGTCTCTGCTTTGCCAAATGGACATCATTATCAAATGTTTGACGACTGCGACGTCGACGACAACCTCGCAGAGCTCGTAGGTATCGCAAACGGTAATGCTGCCGATTTTGCCTCAGGCAAGTCTTCGGTGGCTGTCAATGCATAGTTCTGACTTATGCTGCTGCATTCAGTCGACGAAAGGCAAGGGAGTGCTCCAGCCAGCGAAGCTTACTCTCCTGCTCCTGCCGAAGTTTCTTCCAGTCCAGTCTCCGAGCGCGACTCATCTCCACCAGTAAGCGACTCTGATGCCCTTGCCAGCCCTGTCACTTCAGTCCACGATGACAACGAATACAAATTTGTCAGAGCTAGTCATACTAGCGACGAAGAGTTGGCCATCGAGAAGCCTGTCAAAAGCTGGAATGCGAATATGGCAGCCTTTGCTATGACTTGCGAACCATTTATGGAGGACGAGATCGACTTCGACCAGACGCAAGCTTTCCCAATGCAAGATGACATGAATTTCGACTATGGAAACGCTCCCCAAGCGCAAGATGTCATTCCCAGCTCTGTTGCAGATGAAGTCACGGCTGAGATGGATACTTTCATGGCTTCTGATGGGCTTGATCCTTTCTTGCCGGACAACAAGTCTGAAGCCGATCCATTCGAAGAATCTCAAGGTGCTCGGGATAAGATCGAAGAGCCATTAAATGTCTTCGCTGAAGGTATGCAAAGTGCTCTGTGCGCCTTCTGACACTAAGGCAGCCCTCTTGCATACAGTCCCTTCTATCCGCACTCCAATCCAAGAACACTCTACTGAATGCCCACTTGCGCCTGATCTCGACCAAGACTTGCATGTCTCGCCTCGTTACACTTTCGCCCGCTCTGGCTCACCTCCCGCCACCGATCCAGCTGCAGAGAGAACAGAGGCTATGAGCAAGATTCATGCGGCCCTCCAAAAGATGAAAGCCAGTATCGAGAACCTGCAGGGACACCATATTGACTCAGAGGCGGGTGACAGCTCAGAAGTGATGACTAAGGTCAGTCAACAGTCGCCTACCAAAATCGTCGCTGAATTGTTCTGTCAGCCATCACTGAAACGAAAGTATGACGAGATCGAAGAGAGTACAGTCGGCGACCTCTTACCATCGACTTCCACGATTGTGCCAGCCGTTCAGGTTACACACCTCAGCAAAAGGCAACGAATCACTACTTTCACAAAGAGGGTTGCTGTTGCTGGTTGCTGGATGGCTTTGGGATCAGTTGCTACCGTTATCGGTCTCGCTAGTATGGCGGATGAGGATTGAGCTGGTTTTCGTATGTTGTTTGTTTTGTAAGGACCTTTCATCTGTATTTCTTCCTCATCGGTATGCCTTGAACTTGTAAGCTAGCTTCGCCATAACCTCATCCGTATACATTTTGTAACACCTGGTCATTTGAATACAATGCATGCTCGTTTCCCCTTTTCTACCTTTGCAATTCTACTGTCCATACGACCGACTTGTCTGTTTCTATTGTGATCTCACTTGATTTGAGGTGATTTGAGGTCGAGACTATTGTCCCAAAAGAAGTTTCCCAATTAGCTACACCTAGTTATTAGCCAAAGTTCACTTGTGACAGGTTGAGAGAGCTTACCAACATCCCATTCCAGGCCTGAAGTGGTGATCCTCGCGCTGTCGCACCCAATCGGCAATATTCCACAAGTCGGACCTTGCCTGTCGAGATTGACTTGCAAGACATGCTTTCCCTATAACCTTGTGAGTCAATGATGCATAAAGAACAGGAGAAACCTTTACCGGCCCAAGTATGCAAGCCATACTCTGCTCGCTGAAAGCCCAAACTGCTGATGTACGCTCTTGCGACAGCTTGTTGAGTGTATGCAGCGTATGGAAAGTTTGATCTAGTCTGCCAGTGAGACCGCCGAGAATCAGAATGTGAAACTACAGGAGACAATGAGGCTGAAGATCAATGTCTGAAGATGTAGCAGCTGACTGGCGATGCCTTTTTCTCGGCAGCTTCGACTTCTGTTAGACACTTGCCCAAATCTGTCGAGTATTGATCCGGGTCATGTTTCACTTGCACTCCCTGCGATGAATTGGCCTTGACTCAAGCTGCTAGATTTCCATGGCTCACAAGTCTAGCATAGTAGTCTCTTACATTTTGCTTGAGCGAGTCGAAATCGCCCTTGATGAGGTCAGGCAAGTACCTTCACCTTGATCAGTGCCGCAAAGACCAATAATGGGAGCAACCTTACTTCTGTCTGTTCTGCTCTGTCCCGCAGACGTCGTACAATCTGTTTGCTCCGCCGTCCGCGCAGATCCTCAAGCTAGCTATGCGGTGGCCATGAGCTGACAATCTGGCAGATCCTAGGCAGACGCACAGTGCTTCCAGAGTGCTTCTAGCTGTGCCAGACTGCCGATAGGTTCATTGACGATAATCAGAGCAGAGTCATCTGTTGACTCTAGCGGATTCGACCAATGAAAGACCATCCTTTCGCGAGCCCAGGCAGTGTGCACGGAAGAACAGCGACCAGAGAAGCTATTGAATGCGACACAGGATTGCAACAGCCGCGTAGAAGACTAAAAGCCGGCGCAAACAGGCAGCCTGGATTCGCCTGAGGCACAGCAATCCTTGGGCTTGGTGACTGGTCAAGGAGCTCAGGATAAGACTCTGTGAAGGAAGACAGCTCTCGAGGACGGCTAGCGTGCTCCGTCGTTGGACATCATCGACTTGTCTGATCAAAGATGGAATTCGCATGGAACGCTCAAGAACGCTTGTGGACCGCTGCAAAGGTCGCAGGCTACTACTACCAGGCCTATGGCAGCTGCCTATTCAGATCTCGCTATTGGTTCTCCAGCATCTCATAGGATCAGGCAGAGGCGAACAACACATTGCACGACGAAGTGACCTTTACCATCTGCGCTTGGTCTACATGCAGACACTCTACCGTCTGTACGCTCGCTTGCTGCTGCTGCTGCTGCTGCTATCTCTACGTACTTCAGAAAGAATTCGCTAAAGATCATCTCGCCGATGCAACGAGGTAGCTGACAAGAGGTTGTCGGTGTAGCTCAGTCAACAGAGCAGCTCATAGCCCATGCATTATCGCGATCCATTGGATTCGCGCAGGCATACATCCAGGATTTCGCTCTGGAAAACGATACGACTCTATCCAAAATCTTCATTGCTTCAAACAACGAGGAGCCAGTCTCACTGTTGAAGATCCTCAGAGTGCTCAGGTCTGATCGTCCTTTTGTTTTGGTCTCACTGTGGCCTCTGGCTGCGCTGCAAGCAGTGTCTGTTCCACTACATCTCCTGTATGATCGGAACAAATCACCAAACTCGAGCTCGAGCACCTTCACTTCGAATCGTATTCTGGCTCTGATCCAAGTGCATTAACGAAAGCATGGCCCAATGCAGCGCTGGCAATCACTAAGATCCCTGAACGCGATTGACAGGGACAGAGTCAAGACAGGATTGGTTGGACTTCGTAGATAGATAGGGCCACACGGTTAAAGTGCAAACAATTGTACATGTCAAAGCAGTTGCTGCGTCGCGACGATTAGTCCCAATATGCATGATTGCCTTCAAACGGCGGTGTCAAGGTCTTTACACGACTCAAGAACGACAAGTGCTTTCGGCTGTCTATGTGCTGTGTGCTGAACAGACATAAGTGACGTGCGACTGTTGATGCGTCAGAAGTCTCCGTGCTGGCAATCTGACTCGAGGCCATTCCATCGCAGCTTTGAGATTTGGCTTGCTAGGCAGTTTCTTATCTTTGTCTCCGTGTGCCAGCTGTCTTCTGTTCTCTGTCTCTGTATCACTTTCCTGATCACTCGCTTGATGACGTGACCTCCGCAACCGCTTTTGTCTCTCGCGCAAGTAAAATTTGATAGACCGATAAGGCTATTTGCTTGCTACGCCAGACTCGTACAGCACGTAGCTGTAGCGGTATGCTGACTGGCTTGACGATGCCCTGCATGGCGTGCCTTGCCCTATGACGCCTGAGGTCTGGCCCATCAGTCATCCGCCGATCGACTCGATTTCGGCGCGATTAAAATTTAAGGCTTGCCTTTGGGGTTGCGCAGCCTTTTCTTTGTCTTGCTCCAAGTTCTTGCTCGTTGGCCAATACCCATCTACAGGAAATCTTTGTCAAGCGGCTTATCTTTATTCCAGCCGAAGTCAGCTGCATCATCGGTCGTCTGTTCATCTACTCTTTCAATCATGGACGTCAAGAATCCTCATGACTCAGGTATCGCCTTGGACATGTACTTTCAATCGGGCGAACCAGTAACAAGCTCAGGACTAGAGAGCGATGGCAGCAGCAGCAGCATGTCAGAAACGTCTTCAGAGTCTATACTATCGACACCAGCTACATCTGCTGTATCTTCGCCGCGGATAGAAGCTCAAAGCGACGCAGATATAACAGCCGATTGGGCATCATTCCAGCTGCCCAAGCGATCAGCTCAAACAGCGAAATATGCGTCAAGCGTTATCAGAAGGGAAGCGGCAGCGTTGATAGCTCTAGCGGAGCGCCTATGTGCGCAGGAGAATGACTGTCAAGAGCTGGAAACAGCAGCAGCGCTCGATTTCGACCAAGCCGTCTCGATTCTATCAAGCATGCCTCCCCATGGCAAACTCCTCATTTCTGGAATTGGCAAAAGCGCCCTCCTGGGAAGGAAGGCCGTGGCCACGTTCTGCTCTTTGGGCATACCAGCTCTTTTCCTCTGTCCGGTTGCAGCTTTGCATGGCGATCTTGGCTGTATATCTGGAACGGGCCAAGATGTTCTGTTGTCGATATCTTACTCAGGCAAGACGCAAGAGGTGCTCAACCTATTACCACTCGTCAAGAACAGATGCTCTCACCTCATCGCTCTGACCGGCAACGGTGACAGTCCCCTGGCAAAGCAAAGCGATGTTTGGCTGGATGGTTCGATTTCGGGAGATGGATTGGAAGCGGACCCTCAGCTACCGGCACCTACATCAAGTGTTGCGGTCGCGTTGGGACTGTTACACGCTCTTGGGCTGAGCGTCATGCGGTGCAAGACTGGATGGGATTCGCACGCGAGAGACCGGCAAGAGGTGTTTGCAAAGCATCATCCAGGCGGCAGGTAAGTCATCTTTCTTTTGCTGAGTACTTGCTCTGATCGATGATCTTCAGCATTGGCCAAGCTCTCGGGGCAACACTCTAATCGGACTGCGCCCCGCAAAAAAAACGACATCCTGTTTCATTAATCCCGCTCAACATCCACTTGTAACCTTCTCTCGTCATCTACACTTTCAACGTCGCTGCATTATTTATTACGTCTTTTGCATTCTCGCCTTTCTTTCCTCTACCACTATTCAGCGCTTCTTCGTTCTTGAGGCCCCGCTAGAAGTAGGTTTGCCTTTGTGCAGGTATTAGAGTTGAGCTCATTCGTTGCTCTCAGATCTATGCTCTTGTCGTGAGGCTACATCTTTTGGAACACAACTCGAAGTCTGACATGCGATGGCCAGGTTACGTGAAGCTACTCTCGATTCAAGTTACGGAAACAAGGGTGAGTTGTCAGACGCTCGTCCTTTCAGCAGCTAGAAACTGACACCTCTTGGTCTTGCTAGCTACTCGTGTAGGTGCATCGCATCGGTGCTCCGCAACAAAGCCAATCTAGATCTCGGCGTCAAACAGCATTCAATCTCAGCCTCAGCACGAGCTATACACATTTACCTCACTGCCGATTAAATGTCCGACCTTACCTCTTCCAACTCTGTCGCACTCTACAAGTTGCCGACCATCAGCAACTACCGTATCGATCACGTTATCGACAAAATCGCAGCTCAATCTCGCTCGCCCATGAATTCCTTCGGGACAGTCAGAAGATTGAGCATCTCGTCTGGCGACACCGACGATACTTCAGAGGATGACACCTTTGACGACCATCTGATGGCCGAAGCGATTCAGCGACTCCGCGTCATGTATGTCTGCTTTCCCAAATTGAAGTCTGAGCCTCATTTGCCATCTCAGTGCCTCAAGACTTGGCGCGAACGCTGTCGTCTCCCTCAGAGTCAAAAGACAAGATGCAGGATGCTACTTAGCAACGGGAGTCGCCTGCTTTGTCACACCGCTGTATGAGGCAGACGATTGCTACTCTTATGCGTTCTGTCGTAAGTCTCTCTAGAGGTAGTTCTTCGCAAGACGCTGAACACTCCAATAACAGGTTGAACAAGTCATAACACGCACACGAAGAGGGGGAGACGATGAAAAGCATGCACTATGATCAGCACTTTGTAGCACTACCTTTGTTGTATTATCAAACCATGCACTCGAATGCCTGTGTTGTACCCACAGAGTGACGTAAAACGCCTGTTCTATGGACAATTAGCCAGGCATGCATTCGAATGTGTGATATACAGGCCTGCTGATCATGCTAAAACAAAACACAACGTCTAAAGATTCCCAAGATCCCGATCCGTCTACTGATTTACTGCGAAGATGTATGTCAGCTATGCTTCAGCGTGTCTCAGGAATAGCACTCACTGCTGCTCCCTTCTGACTGTTCTTGCTGACAAGTTTAGCCTTTTCGATACTGGAAGCTGACGCCTTTGACAGCATGGCCTTGTATTGTGTAATGTCAATGCCAGCCTTGGTCAAGTTGACGATTCTCTTGTCCTTGACTTCCCACAGTTCGTTGGCGATTTGCGAGATCAATCTGTATACAGGTCAGACAAAGCTGTCATGGACGGCCAACATGCATACCTGAAGTCGTGCGAAACAACTGCAACACCGCCTTCGTACACCTTGATTGCAGACGCTAACGCATCGATCGATTCCATATCCAAATGGTTAGTAGGTTCGTCTGTGCTCAAATGATAAGCTCCTATCCACTATGCAGAAAGGCCGCCTAAAACGCACCGAGCAAGAGGATGTGTGGTCTCTCAACAGCCAATTGCGCGAAGACGACACGATTTCTCAGACCGTCGGAAAGCTGTTTGATGGGCGATGTCTGATGAGTACCTGAAAGACCGAAACGACCGAGCTGTTGACGCCATGTCTGGATGTCGCGCTCTGGGAACTTTTGCTTGTATAGCGTGTCAAAGTAGTCGAGCGGTGAGCTGTCGTATGGCAGTTGGTCTGCAGAGTGTTGCGAGTATTTGGCTGTTTCGAACGCATTTCCGTCAGCTATTGATTGAGCAAGACAGATACCCAACAAACCTAGCTTGAGACCAGAGTGCTTGGAAATTGTTCCTTGCGTAGGCTGAAGCTGACCAGTGATCAAGTTAAGAAGTGTAGATTTGCCTGTTCCGTTCTTGCCGACGATAGCAATACGAGAGTCCATGCTGTACTATAATCAGCGGGTAGTTGTAGTACTAGCAGAAAACACATACTCGACACCGATGGAAAGATCCTTGTAAAGGGCATTCTTCATGTCTCCGTCGTACGAGAAAGCGACATCGGAGAAGGCGATAATAGGCGGTGGGAGCTTTCCTACATCTTCAAAGTTGAAACGAAGCACTCTCGCAGTGTGTACTGGCTCGATAAGACCGGCAGCCTCCATCTTGTCGATAATCTGCATGATCAAGTTACGATCAGAAGATATTTTCAGATCAGAAAAAGCAACATGCCTTTTGTTTCGACTTTGCTTGCTTGACCAAGTTGGCATAAGTACCAGCAGAAGCGATGAATTTCTTGACTGCAAATTGGGATCACCAAAATCAGCAAACACTCTGCAATACGCTCTGCTACACCTACTGTGCTGGATTTCGTCTTGCTGCTTGGCGTAGGCCTTCATCTGATTGGTCTCGTTTTCGGCTCTGGTTCGGACGTATGTAGCTGTAAAGAGTGAGCGAAGCTTTTTACAGCGAAGCTTGTGTAGCTTACTGTAGTTACCACCGTACTGAAGTCGACATCAGCGTCCGAAGAAGGGTCTATAATGGTCAACTCACGTAGAGAAGCTTCTTGTCATGCGTTAAGTCCATCTGTGAAACGGCGCCTCAAACGACTGCTTATACCAGTGCTAGAAGCTCGGCTCACAATGTTTGTGCACACACTGTCCATGAAATCGGCAGAGTGAGAAGTAATGACTAGAATGTGGTTGTAGGTAGAAAGGTAAGCTTCAAGCCAGACGACGGCTTCCAAGTCCAAGTGATTGGTCTGTGGAATTAACTCTTCAACCATCGCGTCCAGGGAATGGAGTCAAGGCAAACTCACAGGTTCGTCAAGAAGAAGCAAATGGGGCTTGATGAAGAGCGCTCTGGCCAAAGCTACTCTCATTCTCCATCCACCAGACATGTCCTTTGTCGCTTTCAACATCATCTTTTGGTCGAAACCAAGACCGTGCAGTAGAGCAGCAGCTTTCGACTCGAAAGTAGCTGGGTCAAGTTCTTCGAGCTCTTCGTATTTCGACTCGAGCAGAACGTCGTCTACTATGTCTGCGATAGAGAGGTCTTCGACTTCCTTTTCTAGACGAGCGACCTTTGCTTTGGCTGAGGCAATGATGTATTCGGTGGCGGTGATGTCCATTGGCTCGACTTCACCTTGGACGAGGTAGATCTGTAGGCAAAACCAACTCAGCATCACCAAAGCTTCAGCTTCAGCTAGTAGAGTGTACACACATCAATGTGTTCAGGAATCTCAATGTCTCGTGCTGCCAAAGATTGCAGGAAAGTAGTCTGAAAGGAAAACTCGTGTCAGCAGTAGCCAAATTGCTCGAGCATAAGCCATCCTCACTTTTCCGCTACCGTTCTCTCCCAATAGACCATATCTGCAAGAACGAACAAATGCTCAGCTCTGACTGGAGATGTGCATGAGGTTTTCTTCTCACCTTTGACCGTAATTGAGCGTTAAATTACCAGATTCGACCAAGACACGGCCGTGGAAGGACAGAGTATAGTTTATAGCTTGAATATCACGAGACTGCGCGTCCGAAGTCATGACACCGCTGCCAGACCGGTCGAAAGCGACTTTGAGCTTGG
This sequence comes from Kondoa malvinella, assembly GCA_039545315.1. Taxonomy (NCBI): domain Eukaryota; kingdom Fungi; phylum Basidiomycota; class Agaricostilbomycetes; order Agaricostilbales; family Kondoaceae; genus Kondoa; species Kondoa malvinella. The sequence goes on from BCIM01000009.1 coordinate 268,596, forward strand.
CCATTTCGTTCAAATCTTCGACAGAGGTAGCAGCAGACGTGTTGGTCAATGGAGTACCAGTAGCAGATCCGTTGACGGAGGACGAGGCTGTGGTAGAAGACCCGTTTGCACTCTTGCCTCCGCTCTTCTCTGCCTTTTTCGCCATTCGGGCTGCTTTTGACGCTGAAATTGCTACCATGCTTGCTTATATTCTCAATGTATGTGTAGTATCAATGTAGAAGCAGGTATATCAGGTCTCTTCGTGAGGGTCCTGCGGTCGTCTTTGGGCTGGAGAAAAAATTGAAAACGAAAAAAGCCGAGTCTGCATCATCCGAAACCCCGGTCAACTCAGGACAGTCACAAGGCGTTACAGATATGCTTAAAGTGTCAGTTGAACGAGTCAGGATAGACCGCTCGCGTCGCTCGGACAATCCGGCCAGCCATAATGTTGTAATGCAAGATGATATGTACACAGTCCTTAATGCTACATGAGAAAAGAGTCCTAGAAGTTCTGCAGTCGCGCATAAGCGGTAGTCCATGAACACGAGAAAGAAGACGAACCTCTTTGCCAAAGAAGAAATGCGTTCCGTCTTCTTGCGGATCTGAGAATTTATTACATGCCCTGCGCGCACATTTAGTCGTCATACTGTGTATCGAGAGGGAAGACTCACTGATGTAAAGTTGACGCCAGCGCTTTCGCTCCTAGCCGTGGAATGGCATCAGCTTGCAAACACTCTGCGAAGGGAGTCGACAAACCGCAGAAGAAGACTCCGACATCCGAGTCAGGGTGCTTGTCCTTGACGTTCTGAAAGATCCGATCCCAATGCGGTCGACCATAATGTGTTGGTGAGCGGAGTTTGGTGACGGCATCTCGTTCGCCGCCGACATCGCTGACCATGATGTTGGTGAATTCGTCTTCTTTGACTTTGTAGGTCAGGTCTGTACACGTTCTGTCGTCAAGATGCTGCAATGAGCAAGTGAGAACGATTGCGTACATGTGTGGATCTCGATGAACTGAAGGACATCAATATGGTCAAATTAGACAAACCGACTTATCCTTGACAAGACACCTACATGATGCGAATCCTGCTCTTCTATGGCAGACAAAAGCGAAGCGAACCACTCGAACGATTCATAGTCCCTACATCCTCATTAGAACGACTCGCTCACAGACAGCGATGACAGCCTACCGACAGATCCAGAAGAAGTAGACCTTCCTCAACCTCTGCTTTCTCGCATTCGGCAAAGAATAGGTATACCAAATGCTCTTCAAAATACTCGCAAACGGCGTCACGCCCACACCAGCACCACACAGCATGATCGTTTCCTACATCCACTATCAGCTTTCATGCCACTTCACAAGAAGACAATGCGTACGAATTTATAATAATCCTCACTCGCAGACCCAAAAGGTCCGTCAATCTGAATACGAGGTAAAGGTCGGTTGATAGGCGGCAAGACTTCATGTGATTTCTCATCGTCGTCTTCGTCTTCTTTGATGTCTACAGGTTTACCGGCCTTTTGATTCGCGTCGCATCCTAGAGCAGTAGCGAGCGCAGAAGTGAAATCGCCTGCCATTCGGATGTGTACGCTGATAAAGCCTTCTTGTGGTGCGGATGATAATGTGACTGTACACAAGTCAGCTCTGCTTGCATTCAGCTGAGATAGACAAACAGGGATGCCATTGACTGCAGTCTCATCAGTCTTCCCACAATACGCCAGAATCGGTAGTGCTCACAAGTAAGACACCTCAGGACAATTCAAGAAGATGTATTGACCAGGTCTAGTGACGATAGCCGGTTTCTTGATCTGCAATTCCACAACCCGACTCGGATGTTGGATGACCTTGGCTGTACTGACTGTCAGCTTTGTCCCATGTCTGATGGTCAAGACGTACAGATATAAGTCGCTTGGCGTGCTCTATATTCCCTCAACATTCTTTCGAGTGTGTAGATAATGCCTCCGGCGAGCCTGATACCATTTGAGAACCGAGATGCTTGCAACAGAGAATACATACCAGTATTTCCAGAACACGGCGTATGCAGCAGAGGAACAAGTACCAGAATCAGGTGGGATCAAGCAACTGTATACCTTTATGAGTCTCCATGCTAAGCAATGTGCTCAACAGGACGTACAACATGCCATGAAGTTGCCAGCCGATGAAGAAGACGACAAAAAGGTGATGCGAGTACCAGAATCGCTCAAAATTGGCTCGTCGTCGCTATGATGATTGTCAGCTTTTGTCGCGTGGACAACGGAAAGCAAACCTTCTCCATGGCGAACCATACAATCACACCGAAGGAGATGAGCATGATCCAGCCCGTGATACCTGGCAATTGTGAGCGAAGTCGAACAAGGCGACAACGCTGACGAACCTGGACCGGTAGTGAAGTGCGTTTTGAGGAAACCGACAAAGCCGGTTCCTGTTTCTATCGAAAGGCGACCAAAGTTGATCCTATCACCCAAATGAGATGCCTGCTCAACAAGAGTGCAAGGTAACTCACATGTGGCTAATGACATGAACGATCGTCCAAAACACCATACTCCAAGCAACCAGTTTATGAAAAGTAACATTCTTGTCAAAAGGAATGACTGAATTGAGCGGCGTTCTTCGAAGGTAGCTGATGAGGTTTCGACATATAGGTAAAAGAATGAAAGCGACGTCTATTTGTAGAACGAAAGCACCGCTTCTGGCTGTCGCGTAGGAATGCCCAAACGTCCTTCTTGCTCCGGATAGATTGTCCTTGAAATGATAATGAAGGAAAGCGAAAGCGAACGCCAAGCATTGACCACTAGCAGTCAACGTCAGACTTCCCGTTTCGAGTGAAAGTGAGCGAACGCACAAGATCCAAACAGCAACGAAAGTCTGACGTTTCCCTTCATTAATCATCCACACATTCACGCGTTCCATGAGCGTATTGCCATCTTTGATAGAAGGAGTGCTGAGTTTGCTCATAGAAGAATCTGAGCGCATAAGTCCTTGCAAACGCCTTCGTTCAGTCTTGTTGCGTTGTAAATGAGCAGGTTCACGTTGTTGAGCCCAATTCTCATCGTCATCAAACTTGTGAAAGCCTTTCATGCCGTGGATGCTGCCTCGAGGATCAAAAGAGCCATCGGTGAAGGATCCTGTACTTTGACGAGCCCAGCCGAAAATGCTCTTGCGCACGTTGTCCAGCACCATTGTGAGCGATGAGAGCGCGATTCAGCTACCAGAGCGAATAGGCGAGTATATGCAAAGGCGGTGTTTTGGTGCGATATCTTGAAAAAGAGCGAACAGGGTATTAATATGAGGACAGTCGTGATATCGTAGCAGAGCAAGCTTGTGGCCTTCTAGGGTCTTGGCCGTATGTGCAATAAATGTGAAACGGTTCTCTTTCCGGTACAGCGTTGTCACGAATACTATTCTGAAGTTTCCATTCATGCAAGACAGCAGCAAATTACAGGTCAGACAACAGCTCATATCTCATTCATGCTGGACCGTGTGACATGTCGGTCAAATCCACATCCTTCGCTGCAACCCCAACCCACGAAATAGGACCCGTCGCCTGGTTATGACTGTCACTGTTCCAAGTCTCTGTCAAAATATGCTGGTCGTGTGAACGCAGAGACCTTACGTTGGACGAAAGCAGCGCCATCCTGTCAAATACTCTAGCTGTCTTTCCCCAGGACCATCAACATAGAGCTGACAGTGTAGGATCTCATAGTCTCTTCTGTTGACCGGTCCCAGCGTCTCGTGAATGTCATGTGGAATATCAATGGTGTTGCACTGTTGAAGCAGTCAATAGCTACTCTAGAAGACGCGCCGAAGACTCACATTGTAGTCTGAATATGTTTGGATCTTGTAGCCCAAAACAGATGGAATGGCAGAAATGGCAGCTACGGCAAGTAGAGCAAACTTCATCTTTCTCGATTCAAATCTGGCTAGTCTGAACAAGATTGAGAAGCGCGATGGAGAGGTGCTCAAACCGTCAGAAGCTGTCTTCCTCTTGGCGGTAATCGTTGCCAACACAGAATGTGCAATAGACCAAACAACAGAACACAAACAACATGCTTGAAACATCGCTTCACTACTCTTCTGTCCAAGCCGGAACGCGTCCTCTGGAACGATATCGTACCCCTTTGCGCTCTCTTCGTCTTTCTTCATCCATACCAACAACACATACATAATGCTCTCGCCTGTATTCTTGCTCCTCGCGCCTCTGCTTGTCAGCGCATTCAAGATTCAGACCTTTAAAGACTGCAATGCGCGTTTCCTCGATTTCTAACACCATGCATGTCCTGACTCGTATCACAGTGTGAAGACCCAGCAGGAGGCCAGACGATCAAAGAAGGGGTCCGTCTTCATATTCACGCTTGGAACCAATCTCACAGTTGTCCAGTTGGCTCCGGTACGATTGAGGGACTACAAGCTCGACCCTACCCAATCTTGCTCTGTCAGCTTTACAGCGGAACCTGGTGAACCGGCTGGCTACATAGCGGGATTGCAGGTCTGTCGTCTCAAATTTAAGTTCATGCATTATATCTGATGATTCTAAAGATCTATGCGGATTTCCCTGGCGGTAGACAGCTAGACAGACTAAGCATTTCGTACAAATGCTATCGCCAATCGTCCGTTCTTCAGTGTTCATTCTGGCTTCTTGCTGATGTCATTTCGCAGTCGTGATGATGGTCGATGGGGACCGGGTTCAGAAGTACCTGCTCTTCGCGTTGGTGTCGCTGCGGCCGATTACGATATGACTTCTCTCTCGTCTCCTGGAATGGGTCGCAAGCGGAGCGGAATGGCCAGGCTTGATTGATCGGGAAGGGTGCTTTGTTCAACAGTAATACGACTTGGAATGCTTCTAATCTGCGTCTGTCTGCCTCATCCACCAAGTGCATTGGAATCCAAGCAGCGTACATGTCAATGACTGTCAAGAATTCGATGAAGGCTCGGAGAGGTCCGAACATGGTCTCCTGTCGAGAAAGTGAAGCCTTCCAACAGCTTCACCTCTCTCACCTCTCTCATGTGTTTCAGCTTCCATATTTAGTCTTGTCAACGGTTGCTTTCAGAGTTCTCCTTCTCAAAGGTTGCGTTAAGAGCTCTCCTTCTCAGAATGCGGTCTCGTCTCCTCCCGGTAGGCACTTTGTTCGACCAGATCTCTTTCTCTCTCTCTTCCCATCCTTCTCTAATTAGACATTCGCGTTTATCTCTATGCATCCATTCAGCATGTTCATCACCTTAGCCCTACTCGTGCTTGCGCCTCTGCTCGCAAGTGCATACAAGATTGAACAGTTCAAGGACTGTAACGTAAGTACATCTTGACCTCAAAGCGCTCTTACTCATAGCTGTGAACAGTGCTACGATCCCAGTGGTGATCCAGTCATCAAACACGGTGTACGCGCTTTGCTTCTTCCCTTCGGCCTGCCTTATGCCATTGTCAGCTTGCTCCCGAGCAATTCCGACAATACAGACTCGGCCCAAACACCTGCAGTGTGTGGGTCACTCCTGAGGCTGGAGACTCAGTACTCAAGGTAAGCCGTCATGATGAGTCTTTCCTCGAAGCGAGTTTCACAACCTCGGTTGCAGGTGTCCATTGCCTACAATGCTGCCGATGGGATAACAGGGAGCATGGGCGTAGAACCGCATTGCTTTCGCAACAAGTAAGCTTTCGAGGATCGCTTCTCAATTCACAAGCTTACCAAGTTTCAGGGACAAGAACGGGCGTTACGTCCCGAACGATTCTCCCTTGTATGCCGTCGCCGTCGCTGGACCAGAATACGACTTCAACAATCTACCGCCTATCGTCCAAAGACGCGGACTGGCTAGGCTTGACTGAGGCTGCAGAATATGCTGCATGATTAAGTAAATTCGTAGACCGGTGCCTCCAATAGTTGGCATATGTACGTGCAAAGCCCAGTTCAGCAGAGAAATAATGAATGCATAGTCTGAATTACAAGGATAACAATAGAGATTTAAAAAGAGGTTTAAAGAGATAAGAGATATCGAGTCCTGCTCGGATATTGGTGTGTGGCCGCGGCAGATCTTTGAAGGGTTCAGGAGACCCATGACATATGGCGTGAAGGAAGACTCACAGGCTTCCTTGCGCCGGACCGGTGCTGAAAGGTCTTATAATTCGTTCTCACAGGAGTGTAGCTCTTCCGAAATTCTGCAGCCTGGTCAGCAGGATAGTAGCAAACTAGAGCAGAACATACTGCATGCTTGTACAGCAAGCGCAAGGCATGCAACAGCCGCACCAAAAGTCTCCGCAACAATTGCCATCGATTCGCGCGTATTTCCGGGTTTGCCTTCGCTGCCAGCAGGTCATGAAGCCGGGGACGAGACTTCCGGTAGCTACATATCCGATACTATATACCCTTCAGCACAGGATAGTACAGGTCGGTTTAGGCTTACCAGTACAGAGATGCCCACCAACACGTCGAGTCGCTCTTCTTTGCGTTTGGTTGATTCAAGTAATCCAAAGAGTTCTGGTCTGTTGTATTGCAGCCTTAACAAAGCTCAACGATGACGAAAGGAATGGACTTACTACGGGCATAGAGGACACAAGGGCAACACCAGCTATACGATTTTGACGCGTCGGGATGCGCGGACATGGTCAAGAATGTACTCACCTGCACCACCATAGTGACTCAACACTGCACTAGAGCAGTAAGCATGTGACATAGAACACGAAAGGGGCGCTGACCATCTGTAGGATTGTTCGCAGCAGCCATTTTCCCATTTGCCGTCGCGCTCACGAAGTGGTGCTACCTCTCTCACGGTGACCCTGACTCCGTCTGGATTGCTCCGTCGTCAGTCGGACGACAACTCGTTTTCTGGGAACGTACTAGCATCCATGTCTTCTTTCCTATTATAGCGTGGCTTTTCGTTGTTTGACATCGTTGAAAGAGTAGTCTGCTATCCAGCGTAGTTAGGAGCAGCAGATACGGCAGAAGGCAATCAAAGAATGGATGAATAAGAAGCTGCCTTCCGTCAAGGATATCGCTAACGAGCTTAGTGAGGTTGGAGAAGAACTGAGGAAGAAAGAGGAGGAGAGCAGATGGAGAGAATGAATGGAATGGAATGGAATGGAGAAAAAGAAGAGAAAGCAAGCGCGCTCTGGGGGTAGGCAGCGAGGAGGCGAGGCTGCGCTGCCAACATGTGCCGGATTTGCCGGTGATGGTTGTGTGGTTATGAGAGAGCTACAACACCCCAGTCTGGCTCGCTTGCGTGCTGGACTAGGCCTCAATAAAGCAAGACAGAACTCGGCGATATCTCTGCTTTGAGTCCATGTAAAGCGCGATGCACTAGTGGGGTAGAAGAGCGCTCTGTTGATATCCAGCTAGGCGTGTGTGACAGCTTGAAGATTGTATTCTGCGATAGGTCGGATAGCTGCTTTCTGCCAACGTAGCAAGGAAACTTGGGCCAGAGGCGCTGCAAACTTGGAAGCAGGACACGCCTAATCGGTCGCCAGCCTGCTGCTTCATCTAGGGTACATGTGCGCAGAGCAGTTTTTAGAGGCACTTCAATTTGCCTGCAACAACGATAGTATAGCAAAGAGCAGATCATTCTGCCCGCCGCGTTCGGCTTCTGACCCTTGATCAGTCATGATTCCATCGCAGCTATTGGAGTAGCGCGTTTCAGAGAAGGAGTCTCTTCAGCCGACATTTGACTTTGTTTGTTTGCTTTTTTGGATTATGCTGTCCTTTGCGATAGGGAAGTGCAGAGCGGTGCAGTGAAGGTCGCTAGAGCTTGAGGATTACTTGAGCCAAGATCCAAATGTCGAGAAGAGAGAGCGTCGAGCAGAAGAAGCATCGCAAGCTCGGCACAGACGCGTCAAGGTCAGCGCGATCAGACGTGTCTCGAAATCGTCACAGAGGTTCAGCAAGTTACATACAAACTATGCATCTAGTAATCTGGGTCCTCTGCAAATTGCGAGACAATCTCTTTACACGTCGGCCGAAGGATGAAAGTGTGCTCCTGTAAGGAGAGTCGACTCGATTAGCTCCAACCGAGAAGCACAAGTACATAACGTACGAATTGAGCAGTCATTGATCTGTGAGAAGTAGAAAGAGTTCATCAGCTCAACACTGAATGCGCCAACTACCACTCACCCAGGTACATCGCTCAAGGGAGGATAATCTCTCACAATCCCGGCATCGACCAAATTGCGCAACTGTGAAGTACCTCTGAGTCTCCATACCAAGAGTAAAGGATAGCGAGAACTCGCGGCCAACAAATGCGTCTTTTCGCCCACCCGATCCAAATATCTCCTGCAGAACGGTAGCGTCCCAAACTCTTTATTGATAGTATTGAGTAGATTCCGTGCGATTTGCAACCTATAGATCATCGCCTCCTTGTGTCAGACGAATCTGAGAAAGAGAAGCATCGACCCACTTGAGAGGCTTAGGTTTCGCCCCTGCAACTTTGGCGAAATGCGAACAAGCCCCATCATCGTACACATAACCTTTACCTGTCGTCCCAAACGTTTCAAGGGCGAAGTAATCGCCTTCCTCCATTATTGATGTATCGCCTGAGTTCTTGACGATAGGGATAGACTTCCCACCGTGGACTTGGTATGGGACGAGGTTGTGGCCTGTCAGGTTACGACAGGATTTGACTGTCCGAAGGCTTCTTCATCAAGTTGTGATACGACAGCGGAAGGCGTAGCACGGACCTTGCATTGGCATGCCCCGATTTACGCCAGGTACAGTGACTTCGTAGCTCGTCATGACTTCTTCAATCGTCGCTCCGATATCAGCAGTCCTGACATCAATGCCGGCTTCCTGTTGAAACCAAGCTCTGTCAACCCACCGAAGCAACAAAATGCAGCAGAACGAACCCGAATGCCAGTAGTAGTAGCGTCCTTGACAGCTTTGAGCAGCTCGTCATACTCTGGTTCAAAGTTCATGGTGAATGCTGAATCGCATATCCGTCCATCAACTTGGACACCGATATCGACTTTGAGCACATCTGATGATTTGAGGACTGTACCATCCAGTGATGTATCAGACTTTTAGACGTCAGATGCATGCAMTCGACGTACTGATCTTATCCCCCGGCTATGAAACCAATCAGTAATGGAAGGAGCACCGTATTCAAGGAAACGTACATTCGGCGTGTAATGAGCAGCACAATGATTSAAGCTCAAACCGGTAGGRAACCCAACGCCCGCTTTCACTTTGCACTCTGGATCTTCTTCYGCCAAAGCTCTCACAGCATCTTCTATCATTTCCGCTATCTCAGTCATGGCCATTCCAGGTTTGATATGTTTCCTGGCATAGGTTCTGACTTGTCTGTGCACTTCAGCGGCTTTACGGATGGAAGCGTAGTTGTATGCTGAATCCGGGTCGGAAAGACCTTCTCTCTCTTTGGCTCGTAGTTCTTCTGACGTGGTTCGATAGGCATTACTTCGTTCAATCAGTACCTTGCCGGGTCGCAGTATACTTAGACATACTCGTCCTTGTAATCTTGTGTAGCTCCCATTGGAAACGCATTCCATGCATAGAACTTGCTCACGCCCACTCGAGGTGGATCAGACTGAACGGCCGTACCAATGGCAGCCTTCTTCTTTTTCTTCTTGGGCTCTAATCAACCATTGATGAGAATTCGACTTGCAAATGCTATTCGCAGCGAAAACGGACTCTTCTTTTTCTTTTTGGCTGTCCACACATCGATCAAGTGAGCTGAAATACAGCTGCACTGCTACGACGACGAACCTGCTCCGTTCGCCGGCGTCGAATCCTCATTCTCCCCTTCAGAGCCAGAACTTGCGTCTTCGTCATTATCATGCGCTGGGTCCAAATGCGCATCTTTGATTGATTCAGCTGGTTTCGAGAGGTCTGCTGGAATTTCTGCCAAAGCTGAAGGTTCCGACATGGTCGCTAGTCAAGCTTTGCAAGTGTCAAAGTGTCAAGTCATGCAAAGATCTATGTTACACCAATCCAGATGTACAGCGTCTAGTCTAATCAGCAAATCTTCCTGCCCACAGCATTCGGGTTCTACGCTTTTATCAGCCAACATCCCATCACACAAAAGACAAAAACACACCTTCTTGCCCATGCCAACAACAGGCAGACCATCCCTTCCCGTCCTAGGTCCTCTCCCACTCTGTCCTTTCCTACCTTTCTCACCGAGCAACATAACAGGCTGCCAATCCACATCAACTCTACCATCCACTTCCTTTTTCGCTTGCCTTTCTTCCTTTCTTCGAGCAACTTCATACCGCGCTTGACCTTTAATGTATTCTTTCTGATCTGCTCGAAGGATAATGGTATCTTGTCCTGATCGTTTACTTGCGCCGCTGGTTGAGAGGGGAGAAGGTAAAGCGAAAATGGTACCGCGGTTGTGGTATTGGAAATTCGACTTCAAATGTAAGATGTAACCTTTGGGGTGTTCGGCTGTTGGTGCAGGGAGGTAGGTGATGGATGTTCGTAATAAGGTAGCATTCCCGCATGAAGGGCAGAACTTTTCAGTTGGGTTTTTGCATAACCTGAACAATCGATCCTTATTAGAGTGTAGACAAGAAAGAGGGAATAAGAACATACTTGTAGCAAGCGTGACATCTCAATACCCAAGTCTTGACGTTCCTAATCTTGCTACCATTACTTCCAACAATATTCAAACCCATTTGCAACCCAACATTCTGCATAGCGAAATCTCCCGTAATGCAAGCCGCTTCCATCTTTTGTGCTGAACTTGAACCAGCTCCCGGCGCGGCAGAGATAAGACCTGTATCCCTTGCTTTATGCTCCGTAACGTTTGAAGGAGTGATCCATTCGCCATCATCTGAATCAGTATCCGATTCTTCCACTTTGGTGTTCTGCTTGGTAGGTACTGTAGTCCAGTCATCATTGTCTTCTTCAACTTCCGGCTGATCAGGGGTCAAATCAAGCTGCTTTATCTCCTCTTGCACTTCTTGAACAGGTTCTTGAGCTTTCCGCTTCAACCTCGCTTCCCTCTTGAGTTTCGCAGCATGCTCTTTCTCCATCTCAAACTCGGTCTTTGCACCTGGAGCAGATCGAATCCGTCTTGTACCGTTCGCTTCCACTTCAACCGTATACAGCAATGCAATGATTTGCAAATCCGTAGTCGATAAAACAGATATATCACCCGTCTTTCTAGCGAATGCCGTTACTGCGTTGATTCATTCAGCTTCCAGACACACGACCCGAACGCAATGGGCTATTCACCTTTTGCCATGGCATCAGCAGTAGGTTGCTTGACCCGCAAACCACCTTCGACGTTCTGCCATTGTTCTAAAGCGATGCGAGATTTTTCATCACGGATTTCAGCGAGGACAGATACGGTAGTAACAAAGTGTTTGGCTAGAGTTTGAAGCGTCGACACAGGGCAGGTGAGCAAGGGAGCAGAGTCCAACACTAGGGTATCGATTGATGGCATTCTTGAGGCAAACAGAGCAGGGCTTGGTATAGCTTATAGCAGGCGAGAGGTAACAAGGAAGCAGAAAAAATCCCATGGGACAACAGCTTATGCCATCAGTAAAAGCTACAAAATACATTTCAGTCTGTGCGAGCTAACCCTCGACGTGCTGCTCTCTCTCTCTGCCCCTGCACGAGCATCACAACGCAGCATGAGTTCATTTCCAGAAGTCAGTCGCAGATACACTGCAGGGTCATATATCTTACTTCGTTGCTTGAAACAGTTGGACGACTTTGATTCGGGCTTCACTTCTCAGCCTTCAAACACTCAAGGCTCAGACTTCTTTGCACGCGAACGAGAACTCTTAGGGGACGACGCAGATCAATTCGGCGCCCCTCCTCCAGCAGCAGCACAAGCGCAACAAGAGGATGATTTCAGTTTCGGTGATGCACCTGCTGCACCAGTGCGTTCAAGCGAAGAGGGCCGCTTCGACGTGTCTTCCTTTGAAAGAGAGCAGCCCAAGAGTAACGTGAATATCACGGGTAATGATGAGGTCTCTGCTTTTGAGGATCAATATCCCGATATCGCGCCTCAGCAAGCTCAGGATAATTATACCGTCAGTCTAGACCACCTGAACATAGGCTTTTGGCTTATTTGTCAGCGTCCGTGATTGACAGAACGGCTTTGAAGCGTCACAACAGAGCAACTATCCGCCTACTACTCAATCCCTCTTCCCTTCTTCTGGTCCGCAGACGCAGGAAGAAGAGCCTGAAGCTATTCGGTAAGCTCCTCTACTCTACTTCTTCCTCTTGTCCTGGCTTGTAATTCAAGCCCATTGCTCGTTTGCCTTGCAACGGCTGCGCTATCGTGCTTGGGTGCATCAAGCATCTGCCGCAAAATTTGAAGCGTGCTCTGTCCTCTTTCACTCACGTCTCGGAGATTCTGTTAGCAAGGACGCTCACTAACACCCTCACATAGATCTTGGCGCGAAAAACAATCGGCCGAGATCAAAGACCGAGATGACAAGGCCCAAGCCAGGCGAGAAGACACTATCAGCCGAGCCGAAAGAAGCATTGATGAATTCTACCAAGAATACAATGCCAAAAAGGAAAAACAAATCAAGAAGAACAAGTACGTCTCGCCCCTACTCATCTTATGCGGATGTTGTGATTGACCAAACGTACAGGGAGGAAGAGAAACGGTTCCTTGACGAACGATCAGACGCGTTGGCAAAAGGAACAGTTTGGGAACGCGTAGCTTCTTTGGTCGATTTGAACGATTCGAGGAGCAAGACCAATACCAAGAGCACGAAAGATTTAGCTCGGTTCAAGGAGTTGTTGCTTGCTTTGAAAAGAGAGGGAGATGCTGCGCCGGTGAGTGTTTGATGTTTGTGGTTTATAGCGTGAGGCTGATTGAGGAGCAGGCCGCTGGTGGGTACTAGATGCATGCAAGGAAGGTCGACAAGTGGATGGTGATAGCGCTGCATGACCTTGATCACACCGTTTCAAGCATCGGTGCAGTAGCTTGACATAGCCTGGACTACCTGATCGCAATGCATGCTCGTTTCGTTTGTACTCCTTTGCGTCCGTCGGGTTCAGTCAGCTGGAACATCGCTATCCCGTCTTCGCCATAGAATCAGTGTTTATATACATTCAAAGTGATCTGAAGTGCTGTGTACAATTGGTAGTGCTGTGTACAAAATATATCACAATCGATTGACAGGGATCCTTTATACACTTTGCACATTTGCAAAACCATAATTTTAAGCGTTCTCGCGCATTTCGACAGAAGCCTGGGGAGAAGACTTGCGTGTCATCTTGTTCTTCTTCTTTTCCGAGCGAGGGTGCTCGCCATCGACCAGAGTCGCGTCGTCATTATCGTCTGCGGTCTCTTGATTCCTGGAGGTGTAACCTGCTGGCACCCATTTGCTCGACGAGATTGGAGTGCAATCGGGATCGTTGTACATGGCATCAACCTGTTCCAAGGACAAGGAAGAGCTCTCGTAAAGGAAGAAGAACACGATGCTAGAAGGCCATCAGGGATGTCCCCGTTTGTTTGACCAAAAGTCAGACTCACACAGCGCCGGCGATGTTGGATGCCGCAAATATATAGCCATAGCTGTAGCTAATGTCTCCAGTGATGGCTGTACGGATAGAAGTTAGAAGAAGCAGGTTGGAAATGAAGCGTGCAAATTACGTTGAGTGAAGAAAGCCCTGCGGTTGCTTGTCAGGTACTTCTTAACAATAGACACGAGTGGAAACAAACAGATTGAAGTTCCAAACCCAATTCGCCAAAGTAGACAAAGCACCTGGCACCAGAATCAGACTGGAGCAAAGCAAGTAATCTTGAAGTTACCTTGTTTGGCTCGTGTTCTGCCAGCGAACGATTCACCGACAAGAATCCAGACACCTGGTGCCCATGTAGTTGCATATCCTGCAATGAAGAGACAGCCGGAGATGATCATGACTGTCACAGAAATCAAATTTTGACTTTGCTGACTGCAGGGATTGCGTACCTTGGGCAGCAGCCTTATTAGTTGTAGGGTCCAATGCTGTTCCAACACTCGCAAAGACCAATAGCCATATACCTTGCCAGATACCGCCGAACATGAGAGGCTTCCTGCGGCCGAAGCGTTCCACTGAAGTAATGTAGGATATGAGCGGAACGATTCTATGGAAAAGCACATCGTCTAGACTGACTGATGTAAATGCCTCCAAAGGTGCAGAAAAAGTTAACTCCATTCAACTAAAGGCAGTCGCGAGCGAGGACCTAAGCGAACCAAAGTTGTTATCAAGAGGCTGCAGACTTACGATGATCTGAGCAATAAAAGGGTTGACGAGTCCCAGTCCAGTGAAAAGCGAGGCTCCATAGCTTTGTGTAGCATTAGTGCATTCACGTAGCATCTGGGAAAGACTGACTAGAAAAAGTAATTTGCGCCGGTCAATTGCTGAATGGACTGCAAAGTCATGCCCAAGAGAGTACGGTATAAAGTCTTGTGTTGCGGGCGGAAACAGTCAATCCATCCTGCCTTGGGTCTTTTGCTCTCTTCATAGACACCTTGCTTGATTTCATTGTATAGACGTTCGCCAGCTTTGCGTTGCTCTTCATCCTTTGTGCCGTTGAGCTTCTGCACAGCGGCCTTGGCCTCTTCTTGTCGACCGTGTTGTTCAAGCCATCGTGGTGATTCTAAATAGTAAGGACGAGTTGTAAACAAATCAAGGTCTACCACAACGAAAGAAAGCCTACCTGGCATGAAGAGAATGCCGATACCAAGAATAGCAGCAAACACGATGCCCAGAGCAATGGGTACTCGCCAACTAGCAGAACTTGGTGATGCTTGATTTGTACCTAGATTGATGCAAGCCGCAACGAGGATACCAGCAGTGATGGCCAGTTGATATAGAGCGACTGAAGCAGACATGAGCAAGTTGGTCCTGATGGGCAGGCAGTAAGATATACCTAAAGAGCCACGGATGGCCTTCGGAGCAGTTTCACTGTTGAAAATAGGCACAGCAATCGATAGAGCTGGTGAACACAACTATCAGCTCGCTGAACTGAAAGGACGTTGGAGTACGAACCTCCGACACCAAGCCCGGAAACCAGACGACCGATCATCACCTGCTCCCATGTGTTGACGGCAGCAACTTGAATGATTACACCAATAGAGAATACGGCGCATTCGATGGTCATGGCCATCCTTCTACCGACCCTGTCTGCAATAGGAGCACCAGCAAGCGCACCTATGTACAATGAGCTTTTGTAAAAATTCTAAGGCGTCTGGCTTACCAATAGCTGTACCAATCGAAAGAGCTGCAACAATGATACCTTCAGTCCAGACGCCAAACTTGCATTGTTCCAGCGAAACGCCAGCTGCGCAATTGGCAAAACGGTCTTTGAAGTCTGTCATGATGACGATGCCAGAACTGGACAGACAGGATCAGAGCAGGTCAACCAGAACTTGCTACAGGCTTACATTTGTCCAGTATCGTAGCCAAAAATGACTGCTTCCATTCAGCTTGGCTCTGCTTAAGCGTGAGGGAAGCTCACATCCTCCCATAGCTGTATCGGCAGAGGTAAGGGAAAGCAACGAATATGATTATGGAGACATACAAGCGAGTACAGCAAGAGTGATCGCATGACCGGTGATTCGTTGTCCTCGGACTTTCATGTTTGGCTTTGTTGCTGACCCGCTTTGCTGAAGAGGCCGAAAAGAAACAGACTGGGATTACGGCTCAAACCAAAGACCGTGTGTAGTTTGGCAGACACTGTACGGGATGTGCAGACTCAAGAAATCAGAGAGCGACTAGAGAGCGTATATGGCGGTACGGGGAAGGAGAGGACAGAAATAGAACAAGGCAACATTGTAATGCCGGAATGAAGTCATTAATTCCATGATTCGCAGCTTTGGAGTGTGCACGCGAGCAACAGAGCAGCAGATAGAAAATGAAGAGACAGCGAAATTACAGCCAACTCGTGCATGAAATGAAGGCCAAGTCTCGAAATCATGCAAACAAGCGGACCGAGCAGAGGACACGGCAGACAGTCAGCGCTTTCGAGGATGTGCATGGTGCTCAGAAGGCATAGGATATGGCCGAGCAGGTGGTGGACGAGAGCAAAGCGCCGAACGATTCATTGCTTGACCCAAGACAGTCAACAAGCCTGAAGCGCGTACAACTCCTTCGTCTGCCCTACTGCAAGAATGCACAACCCAAGCGCCATACGGAGGAATAGAAACATGGCCAGTGACTGCTATCGCGTCTCATTGGAACTTGAAACCATTGTCGCGCAAGCCTATGTACTGCCTGTGTCTACGTTAGCATCACGAAGAAGAAGAAGTGTCTTACATGTCGAGCTGGGTCCGTTGTGCGCGAACAATAGTCAAGCTCTGCCTTGTCAGCGACTGGACCGCGTTGGAGCCTTCACGCGATTCTCGCTTTGATTACTCTTCAATTCTAGTCTTGTGCTCCTCTGCTCTTCATGCTGCACCTTCTGCCCTGAGCACTCATTGATTATGAACCGTTGTATTCATCGCATCAACATGCCGACTAGCTTTCTGAATGCATTCTATCATGCACGCAGATGATCGGGTTGGACCACATGGCCATCATGACTGATAGTAGGCTTCTGCACCCGTCTGAGCGTCTACCTCTTTCTCTCGTCTTAGTCGCTGCCCTTCTCTCACATTGCAAGCTGCTCCCAAGCCATTTGACATATCGTTGTCATCCGTCAGCTAAGCTTTCGGTCAAGCGCCGTCCCTCGGCTTCGGAAGTTTGAACCGACGTCGAACTACCTCCAAATTTTTTACATCCTTTCCTCTTCTGGTAAGACCAAAGCAAGTTATCTCCTCAGCCCTACCCTCCTCACCATACTTACTCTTTTCATCACAGCTTCGTCAGGATCATTTTATATGAAATTTTCGAAACGTCTTTGCAACTCGTACGTCTGAAAAAACCTTCATCTGCTTCAGTCCAACGCTAATTACTGCTGACAGAATGTTGCCATATCCCAAACGTTTCAAGATGATTCTTACGACTGTCACCTTTACCAGCGAGAACTATTAGCTTTGCCATCGAAAGATGGTTAGGCTCTCGATGACCTGGCCTCGATTCTTTGCCTTGGTACATGCCTTTTAGGCGCGAACCTTGTCCATGGCCTTTCAACTTATGCCGGCTCGTTCTCAACTTCGGTTGGCTTGTTTGGTTCAGGGTTGAAGGGTTGCGAAGACGACGGTCTGGTGTGCAGTTGAATCTGAAGGCGTTATTATCAGGTGCTAGGCTGTCGGAACACTGTAGACTGAAATTGAAGTTTTGTTCTTCTAAATGTTTTGGCTGTTGCCTTTTGACGTATCGTCGACTCTGCTCAGTGCTCTGCTTGTCCATAATGTCTCAAATCTTGCTACCTTTCACCTTTTTAAATTCTTGCCTCATCCGTTCAGTCCGCACCATAATCGCTCCATGCTTTCAAGTGCAATACATACAATGCAAATCTAATCGTGACCATTCTATCTCACACGTCTATAATACCACGATTACTGTGCTAATCCGATCTCTTCCTTCTTCGTGTCGTCTACTGCTTGATTCGACGCATGATGCACGTCGAAAGTCAGGTGCGCTGTGATCATAGAGCTTTGATCTAGTTCGATATCGATGGTCGGTGTGGACCGCTGCGGGTTGGCTTTTTGTCGCGAATCTAGAAAGCGCGAGTGAGAAGCGCAGCGGGCGTCTTTAGGAGGACTGACTGCTCTTTGTTCCAGAAGCTTCGGTAGACTGAATCACAATCAGTAATCTCACAAGGAGCAAGTAGCGAACGGACAAATAAATTAAGCGAAGCGAGCTGTGAAAGCCTTTGTGTATGCCTTCGCTGATTAAGGGCGGTCATGAGCGTTCTATACGCCAGCAAGATACAGATGGGCGTGATGATGACCGAGAAGACTATAACGCATTCAGCTTGCCGCCGGTGCCAGTTCCGAGTACGCACGCAGCTGAGAGAGTAGTCAGCCTGCGTATAATAATAGTAATAATAGGGCGAGAGCCACTCACAATCCCCAACGTCAGAGCAACGGCTATTTGAGGCCCTTGTGTGAGCATCACTTCGACTGGATTGAGCCCAATCCAGAAGCCGACTGCGGAATTGATTGAGTCAGTCACTGCGTCTGCGTCGCAATCTATCAGTCGCACCTGCCACTGCAAAGCATATTAGCTCTGGCGGGCACGAGACTAGACTTTGCTTACTGTAAGCTGCATCAAGTGACAGAATACCAACAGTCTCGATGATGAGCAGGACACTAGCAGCATGTCAGACACACGGTCCATCGAACGTCAGGAAGCTCACTATGACTTTCTGATCGCGCGTTGACCAGCAGGTTGCAAAACTGAACCATGCAAATCAGAAGCATTCTTGATTTGCTGTCGAAGCATGTGTGTGTAGATGATAGCGCTAGGCAGAAAGAAAAGACCAAGTTGAACAGCGAGTATGCCAGCATAACCCAACAGCGCCACACTAGCTCAACATCAGCCTTGCGTTTGAACTGACGAATCGACTCACGGCGCCCAATTCGCAGCTTTAAGCAGCGGACTAGAGTAGGCCAGTACAAGGCTAATCTCTTTCGCACCAAGTGTAAACTTCTCTCCAGGCTGCCAAGCTTGTGCAGCAGGTTCAAGTGCCAGGCGAAGTCGCTCGAAAGCACCTTGCGAATCTTGGAAGTAGCGAGTGAAAAAGGAAAAGACAGCTATGATGATTCCTGCTATGGCAAGAAAGCCAAAAACGACCATGATGTTGAGGAGCTTGCATAGGATTGGCATGATGCGATCTTTTCTGGGTTGGTAATTTGGCTCGGGTGTTGCGGATGTTCGGAAACTGTAGCATAGTAGAGCTGATGTTGCGCAACCCTGTGAGAAGCAGCAGAGATTAGCCTACGGGGCTTATCCTGCCTCTGAGACTCACGACAGTCTCGGTCCACGTAATTAAGGGTATGTTGACCCATAGCTGGGCATCAAGCATGAACATAAGCAATGTAAGTCACTACTGGAGTTGATGATGGCTTACAAGGCCCTGAAACGCCCAAAGTAGATTCGATTGGCCTTGTGAGTGCGCAGACTGAAGATAGAAGTAGGAACAGAAAATGGAAAAGATAAAGTAAAAGGAGCTGAAGATGGCCAACAAGCAGACGGTGTTCGGTACCAATACCGTTCCAAAGCTGGTTTGTCTCGTCGAGAGAAGCCAAAATTTCTTTGAATAGATCTTGAGGCTATACCAAGTGAGTCAGCAACAAGCTTCTTGACTGATGGAGCTACTTACGCTATCACAGTAGAGCTAGCTAATAGTCCCATGCCGCCAACAGCAAAGCAGGAATACAGCGTTCGAATGAACGCGGGCGACCTGTAAGCCAAATCAGCGCGCGGAAAGCGAGCGGCAGACAAGCTCACAGATTGGAAATGACGGCGATCTGCTGCTGCAGCCTCAAGAGGAACCATTCGTAGGGATTTACGTCCGACGATAGCCTGTCAATAAAGTTTCAGTCTCGCGGTCGACAGAACATGCAGTGATACGGTACTCTTTTAGCCCGCTAGTGATGCCTGTGATAGCCTTGTCCATGATAGACCGGCTTGATACATGGATCAAGAGAAGAGAGACTGCAGATTTCACAAAAGTGCACGGGCCTCGTCGCATTTGACACTGAAACGTGTATTTTAGATTGCAGTGTCATACGGAACAGAGATCGGAGACGTGGCTTGAATGCCATCTGCATGAAGCAGAGCAGTATACCAGAGCAGCTAAGGTGTATTGCATCAGAGATGAAAGATGGGGAAGCAGGAGCTTAAGTTCTAGAAGCTTGAGCGGAAGCGGTATGCATTGATCGCTGAACGTTGAACACTGAACTGGACCGTAATTCGTTTGCGACTGCTCGAACGAAGCAATAATGGTTACTCGAGATCAAGCAAACTCCGCCCGTTCTTTGCCTTAGGGCTTCGCTGAAGTCACGAGTTCCACAATTGTGTAGTCCTAACTCCCATTCCTCATTGCGTATCCTTCTGTATATCACTTCTCTTTGATGTCCTCCCGCTACAACTTACCGATCAGAGAAGACTCGTTTAACGATCTATCTGGCCTTACGAGGTGCGATGCCTCAGACCGAGCTCAGCCGCTGCCAAACTCACTGCCATTATTGATACAGACAAGACACTATCCTGTCTGTCAACAAACAGGCAATATAGGGTGTCCTGAGGTAGTCCTGGTATGAGACTGCTCCGCTAAAGCTTGCCAAGCGGCGACCTAGTTACAAGTACCTCGGAAGGGTAGGGCACAACTGCTTGACAGGAAGAGCATCATATAAGACTATGCAGAGGGTCAGAAGACGCAAGGTGAGCGCGAGGGCATTTGGGTGCCGTCTGAAGCATCCGAACGAAGCACTTGGTGCAGGCTGCGACACCAATAATCGCTCGAATGAGGTAGCATTAAGGTTATTGCCAAAGAAAATAGACATGGGTCCTGTGTCATATTTTGACTACACCACAGATGGTCTGATAGCACTTGAGCGGCTGGAACCTGATGAACGTGCGATAGCGGAAGGAAAGCGAGGAAGGGTCAACAGTCCAAGAACAGATCAGACGCAGGACTCGGGCACATAGAAACGCGTAGCAAGACTCGACATGGGTGTCGAACTTCGAAGGACAAGGGCATGACTTCGTCGACAACTAGCTTGCTCCTCGCGAGCCGCCTCGAGCTGGTAACATGGCAGTAGAAGTACAGAAAATGCCTGTGCAGCAGCAACAGCAGCCGGTATCCATTGGCACAGAAGCAGGCGCATCAAAATTTGACGACTTCTTGAAAAAATCGAATCCGCTCAATGCAGTCAATTCATTGGAAGAGCTGCTCAACAACAGAGTCAAATTCGTGCCCGCCAAGCTATCTGAAGTGGATCAAGAGATTCCATATCAAGCTATCAACGTTGGCCTGAAAAAACCTTTCGTTCCCGTCGCTGTCCCTTCTGCGGCTGGTGCAGCATCATCTGTTGCATCTACGTCAAAGCTACCATCGCTCAAGGGTAAAGAAAGGGGCACAGCAAGCGATGACTTTCAAATATCGTCTGACTGGCCACGGAACTATGGAGCTGCTGTCAGCGGTTTGCAGAACATGGGTGAGTTAGGCAGTAGACTTCAGAATTGTTACAGTTCTGAGATCTATTTCCTGGTCACAGGCAACACCTGCTACTTGAATGCTACACTTCAAGCTTTGACCAATATCCCGCCTCTAGTCCATGCTCTGCTCGCATCCAATGCTCATCCAGCAGACAGCTGTCGTCTAAGAGCGCAACGCAAGTTCTGCGCGCTATGCGAGCTACATGCACTCATGACACGAGCATTCGAGCGCAAGTCTAGGGGAGGCGGTCCGAGTAATATCGTGAATAGCTTGAAGAGTATGTCTCGTTGCTACTGTCTGAGACCGAAATGCCAATATCTTAACCAGGATTCGCATCGCATTTCCGGCCTGGGCGACAGGAAGATGCGCACGAGTTTTTACGATTCTTTATGGATGCTATGCAGACGAGCTGCCTCGCGGCATATGGTCCAAATCAGCTGTATGTCTACTCCTCTCGAACCTGTAGCATATAAATGACATACAAACATAGGAAGGCAAAGCCAGAGCTGAAAACAAACACCCTTATTCATCGCATCTTTGGCGGTCGTTTTCGGTCACGAGTACAATGCTCAAAGTGCAACTACAAATCCGATACATTCGACTCAATGTTGGACTTGTCGCTCGACGTAACGAACTGCAGCCACCTCAAAGACGCACTAGATCGATTTGTGCGACCGGATTACTTGAGAGGGAACAACAAGTACAAGTGCGAGAGGTGCAAAAAGCTGGTCGATGCGTCTAAAGGGTTGACTGTGGATAAGGCACCGAATGTCCTTACGGTGCATATGAAGAGATTTACGCCTACTGGCCGGAAGATCACGAATCAAGTTCAGTTTGACGAGTTTCTGAATTTGGGCCCTGTCATGTCTGAAGATGAGGTGCGCGATTACATCCTAGCCATCAGACCTTGCTGATAGGTCGTTAGAACCCTCGCTATCGATTAGATGGCATTGTGTCGCATTCCGGCTCGGGTCCTCATTCAGGTCACTATTATTCGCACTGCCGAAGCTCAGATAATCAGTGGTAC
This sequence comes from Kondoa malvinella, assembly GCA_039545315.1. Classification (NCBI taxonomy): domain Eukaryota; kingdom Fungi; phylum Basidiomycota; class Agaricostilbomycetes; order Agaricostilbales; family Kondoaceae; genus Kondoa; species Kondoa malvinella. Next base: position 290,600 of record BCIM01000009.1, read on the forward strand.
CGCTTCGACGACTCCAGCGTTACGCGACAAGGCAACATACGACAGCTGCTTGGGTTGAAGACCGCCTACATCCTCGTTTATACTCGAATCGATAATGCCTCACCTTCTTCACCTCAAACCGGGATGAAGCGCAAGCATAGGGAAGAGGAGGATGAAGATGTAGGAGAAAGCGTCTCGTCCAAGCCGTTCATTGGTCCACAACGCCCACGGTCACCTTCACCTAAAGAAAACCCTTTCAGCATGAAGAAATCTTCACCAACCTTACCTTCACCTCGTCCCTCACAACCTCTAGGGGAGAGAAAGAGCAACAATTTCCACGAGAAGCACGCTCCTGCTGCTGCGCCTGTTACTTTCTACGGAAATGATTCGCCCAATGGGAAGAAGCAGCGCAAAATTCATCAGATGAAAGGCAAGCATCAAAACAACCCGAATTATCCTAATAAGAAGTCGAAGCATCCTGGTGGGTATCAGCCTAAGGTGATAAAGGATCGGAGGCGATGAACGTCGGGAGATGTACAATCTTGCCAATTCATTACACATGGCTATCCGTCTGAAGCGACCCATATTGATCAACTCGTGGGTACACATGTCAAGGTCCCTGTACCCAAGCTTTGCCGACCTTCTTGCGAGGGGTAGGTGGGCCGAGGGTTAGGTCGTAATCGTTCACCATCACATTTACTCCAGTAACAGGGTGCCCGGCCGGATCCCAGAGATTATGGGCGTCGCTTTGGGCTCAAAGTAAGCGAGAGAACGAAAGGGATATAATTGGGACACTTGCGTGTATCGATAGCAGTGCCAGACCTTGACCTCATAATTGCCTGTTCCCAGAGAAGGGTAGGAGATACCCCACTGCGCGTAAAGTCAGTACGTTGTAGAAAGAGGCCTGGTTGTGCCGCGCCTTGTATTTCAGTTCAGCTTCACCAGGCTACAGCAAGCGACGAGAATGAGCGAATAGTCGAACAAATGGCTTTCAACATACCTCATTTGTAAGCTTCACGGAGCAGGACGTCTTGAAATCAAATTCGTAATCCTTGCGCCTTTCCGGAGACAGCTGCTCAGGCAGTATTAGAGGGGATTTCCTAAGAGATAGCGAGATCTCACCGCTTCCTGAATTGTGTCGCCGCCAGAAAGATCTTGGCACTAGTAGCATCCTTTAGTCCGAGCGACTCTGAATGAGAAGGGGCATACGCTACAGTCCTTGAAGGTCTGGATGATATAGGCGCTCGCAAACAGAGGGCTCAAGAGGAGAAGCGCGACTGCTTTCAACATTGCTGAAGCTGAGTGGGTTTAGAGATAGGAAGAGAAGAAAGACATTGAGCGAGCCTAATGCCGTGGTCAGAAGCTGTATGCCCTCAGAAGACATAATCTCGGAGCAGCGGCTTCGAATCAGACTTCGCAGCGAATGCGACAGACGTTGATGGTTACTTCTGCAACCGGACTCAAGTTGTGGAAAGAAGGAGCAGAAAATGGGAGGCTAGACCGGCAAATGAGGGATAGTCAAGGCTTTAGAGCATTGAAAGCAGGGGCTCTGTGGCCCTACGAGGTCTGAGGCTTGATCCGAGACACCCGGAATGAGTACTCAGCAGGATCTGAGCAGGATCTGACAGTGACTAGTGACTGTTCATGACAACCAAATCAATAGCGGGGCAATCACTGTCGAGAGAAGCGCTCGGCAACATATAGCATTCCAGTCCATACATAGATTACTCGTCTTGAATGGGGCCAGAAATTGCACAGATTCATCAGATCAAATCCCCATCGCGTCTCCGGAGACTTAATCAAGTCTTGCCAATGACCGCTTCTGATACGAAACTTCATGTAAGCGATCCCACGAGACCTCCGTGTCTAGATCAATGTCATTGGCTGCAACGCCGAAGCCAGTGAGGAATTGTTGGGTAGGGTCGGTGATTCCGTTCTGATCTCTGCCGCAAACTCAGTATCAGCGCGTTCGTACTTGAAAGCGAGGAATCATGTACTCAATGCGCCAGCAGTGATACGAGGTACCCAATTCGCCGAGTAGTCTGGTAGAGGTCGTAACAAAGAAGACCTACGAAAGACATGAGGGACTTGAGACACTGTATCGCATTGCTCTTACTTTGTAAGTCGATTCAGTCATTGATCCATCCGGAGTGGACATCGCAGAGCAAGGTCTCGCAGATGTTGTATGATTTCGGAAGCGTAAAGGATCGAGCTACACAAGGGTCAGCTATAGCCTCCGAAGCCTGGTAGAATGGCGCACGCCTTCCTGAACAGCTGGGCCACCTGTTGGAGCTTGGCACTAATTGCATGGTCAGACCAACCTGTGCGGATAGCTGTTCGTAAAGACTTACATTACAATCCTTGAATGTCTGGATCTTGTACGCGCTGGACAGGAGAGCAGGCAAAAGTAGCAAGAGTGCAGCGAACATGATTGTCGTAAATGAAGGGGAAGATGGCAAGCGAGACCCAAGCTAGCTAGATAGCGGATGTAGACACAGAAGAGATACACGATGCGCCGTGCTCCGAGAAGCAATCTTCGGATGCAATACTTTCAGAATGTTGAAGCGAGAACACGACAGAATCACCTTGCTGAGCGCCGAGGTCTGCAGACGCGAGCACGACTTCTTGCAAGGGCAGAAAAATCGCTCTGACAAACGCTGAGAAGACACCCTCTGACGGGATCAAGGAGTGCTGCATATGCGGATAGTGATATCTGCAGAGCAGGGCAGAGCAGAGCAGCGCTCCTCCTAGCTGCGCAACGCGGGCCCCGAGGAAATGCAAATCTGTTGGCCGACTGTAGACAGAATAGCTGCAGCATTCTGCCTGATCAGGTCCAGATCGAGCGAGCCGCCAGCGCACCTCGCAGGTATTGCAAGAAGGGATGAAGGAAGCTAGATACTTGCGCCCCGAATCGTTTCGGCGAGTTGTTTTGCTGCTGCATGACCTCCTGACTTTATCAAGACGAGACCAACGAAGGGAGAAACGGTACAAAGAATCCTTGTAAAGGTCGCGTTACTCGTGTAAGCTACTGACTCTGCAGCAAAGTTCTTCTATAGACTTTTCTTGTCGACATTGAAACTCGCGGCTTCACTCGCTATCTCCTTGGATTTCCAGACTGCCTGGTTTCGCGATGCCTTTGCAGCATGCTGCAATTCCGCTGGCAGCTAGTAGCATGACTGGGAAATTTCGCTTCTGCTGAGTTGCCAACACGCTGTTACATTAATTCCGAAGGTTGTCGCATGGACCATTTACGCTTTGACAATGGCACAGCTTGCCTACAGCGGCCATGTCGGAACCTTCAGCTTTGGCAGAAATTCCAGCAGACCTCTCGAAACCAGCTGAATCAATCAAAGATGCGCATTTGGACCCAGCGCATAATAATGACGAAGACGCAAGTTCTGGCTCTGAAGGGGAGAATGAGGATTCGACGCCGGTGAACGGAGCAGCTTCGTCGTCGTAGCAGTGCAGCTATATCTCAGCTAACTTGGGCGATACGTCGACAGCCAAAAAGAAAAAGAAGAGTGCGTTCTCGCTTCGTATAGCTTTGAGAATTGAATTCTTAGTATCGCGTCGCTTAGAGCCCAAGAAGAAGAAGAAGAAGGCTGCCAATGGTACGGCCGTACAGTCTGATCCACCTCGAGTGGGCGTGAGCAAGTTTTATGCATGGAATGCGTTTCCTATGGGAGCTACACAAGATTACAAGGACGAGTATGTCTAAGTATACTGCGACCCGGCAAGGTACTGATTGAACGAAGTAATGCCTATCGAACCACGTCAGAAGAACTACGAGCCAAAGAGAGAGAAGGTCTTTCCGACCCCGACGGATTCAGCATACAACTACGCTTCCATCCGTAAAGCCGCTGAAGTGCACAGACAAGTCAGAACCTATGCCAGGAAACATATCAAACCTGGAATGGCCATGACTGAGATAGCGGAAATGATAGAAGATGCTGTGAGAGCTTTGGCRGAAGAAGATCCAGAGTGCAAAGTGAAAGCGGGCGTTGGGTTYCCTACCGGTTTGAGCTTSAATCATTGTGCTGCTCATTACACGCCAAATGTACGTATCATTAGACCCAGATCTACTTTTTTCACTGATGTGTTTTACAGCCGGGGGATAAGATCAGTACGTCGAKTGCATGCATCTGACGTCTAAAAGTCTGATACATCACTGGATGGTACAGTCCTCAAATCATCAGATGTGCTCAAAGTCGATATCGGTGTCCAAGTTGATGGACGGATATGCGATTCAGCATTCACCCTGAACTTTGAGCCAGAGTATGACGAGCTGCTCAAAGCTGTCAAGGACGCTACTACTACTGGCATTCGGGTTCGTTCTGCTGCATTCTGTTGCTTCGGTGGGTTGACAGAGCTTGGTTTCAACAGGAAGCCGGCATTGATGTCAGGACTGCTGATATCGCAGCGACTATAGAAGAAGTCATGACGAGCTATGAAGTGACTGTACCTGGCGTGAATCGGGGCATGCCAATGCAAGGTCTGTCCCATGCCTTCAGCTGCCGTGTCACGACTGAAAAGAGAACAACTGCGGACAGTCAAATCCTGTCGTGGTCTTTCAGGTCACGATCTCGTCCCATACCAAGTCCACGGTGGGAAATCTATTCCTATAGTAAAGAATTCAGGCGATACATCAATAATGGAAGAAGGCGATTATTTCGCCCTCGAAACGTTCGGAACGACAGGTAAAGGTTATCTGTACGATGATGGGGCTTGTTCGCATTTCGCCAAAGTCGCAGGGGCGAAACCTAAACCTCTCAAGTGGGTTGATGCTTCCTCTGCTCAGATTTGTCTGATGAGGAGAGGACATGATTTACAGGTTGCAAATCGCACGGAATCTACTCAACACTATCAACAAAGAGTTTGGGACGCTACCGTTTTGCAGGAGATATCTGGACCGCGTTGGCGAAAAGACGCATTTATTGGCTGTAAGTGCTCGCTATCCTTTACCTTTGGTATGGAGGCTCAGGTTTACTTCACAGTTGCGCAATTTGGTCGATGCTGGGATCGTGAGAGGCTATCCTCCTTTGAGCGATGTACCTGGGTGAGTGGTACTTGGCGCCTTCAGTGCTCAGCTGATGGTGCCTTCTGTGATCGCTCACAGATCAATGACTGCTCAATTCGTACGCTGTCTAGTGCTACCTCTCGCTTGAAGCTAATTGAGTCGACTCTCCATACAGGAACACACTTTCATCCTTCGGCCGACGTGTAAAGAGATTGTCTCGCAATTTGCAGAGGACCCGGATTACTAGACACACAGCTTGGATGTAACTTGATATCTATCTGTGACGATTTCGAGACACGTCAATTCGCGCTGACCTTGACGCGTCTTTGCCGAGCTTCCGATGCTTCTTGCTCCTCGACGCTCTCTCTTCCACGACGATCTGATCTTGGCTCATCTATTCCCAAGCTCAAGCAATACCGTTGCATACCTCTGCTCCTCGCTGTCCCAAGGAGAGCATCACCCAAAAAAGTAAACAACAAACAAGCTTCCAAAATGTCTCAAGAGAGTCAAGCTGAAGAGACTCCTTCTCTGAAATGCGCGACACCGATAGCTGCCCTCTGTGTGAGCCTGTCTGTGACTTGAGCCAGGTGCCATGATCTCATGTTGTGTGACAGGAATATGGGTTGACGAATGGAGATTGTCAAAAGCTGCAAGAGGCTGGCTTTCATACGTTGGAAAGCGTTGCCTTTACGCCAAAGAAGTGTGAGTTGCTGTACATCCCAGTGCTTGGTCTTGAGCTGACCGACGTGAGGCAGTGTTGATTGCTATCAAGGGCATCTCGGAAGCTAAGGCTGACAAGATTCTGATGGGAGGTGAGTACTCGTCCATGTCATACAGACAGTAGCTGAAACTTTGTACAGCCAACAAGGTCGTCCCTATGGGTTTCACTACCGCGACAGAGTACCATGCCCGACGAGAAGATCTCCTCACCATTACCACCGGCAGCAAGAACCTGGATCTTCTTCTCGGTGGTGGGATTGAGACTGGTTCCATTACTGAAATCTTTGGTGAATTTCGAACGGGAAAATCTCAGATCTGTCATCAGCTTGCGGTCACTTGTCAGGTGATTACTGTTCACTCTTTCTCCAATTGAGTAGATCTGAATTAGGAATACAGCTACCACACGAAATGGGCGGAGGCGAAGGGAAATGTCTCTACATTGACACCGAAGGCACTTTCCGACCTGTCCGATTACTCGCAGTCGCAGAACGCTACGGTCTAAACGGAGAAGAAGTCCTCGATAACGTCGCTTATGCTCGAGCCTACAACGCAGACCATCAACAAGCCTTACTTACGCAAGCTAGTGCTATGATGGCTGAATCGAGGTTCTCGCTTTTGATTGTCGATTCGTGTACTTCGCTTTATCGAACGGATTTCAGCGGGAGAGGGGAATTGAGTGCGAGGCAGAATCATTTGGCTAAATTCTTGAGGACTTTATTGAGGTTGGCGGATGAGGTATGCCTGTTCTTACCGATCGCATGAAAATGTGCTGATGGTGTATCTAGTATGGTATTGCGGTTGTGGTGACGAATCAAGTAGTCGCGTCACCGGAAGCTGGTCCATCTGCTTTCTCTGCCGGTCCAAAACCAATCGGAGGCAACATTATGGCTCATGCATCTACAACACGGTATGTTCTGCTTCTCTTCTAACTGTATGTCAGCTGATACGATGTCGGAATCTACAGTCTCTCGCTCAAGAAAGGTCGCGGCGCGAATCGAATAGCGAAAATCTACGACTCGCCTTGTTTGCCCGAAGGCTCACAGCAGTTTTCTATTGGTGCGGATGGGATCAATGATCCAGAAGATGCTGGAGAGGTGCGTTCTCTCTATTTTGTTGCTATTGAAGAGAACTGATTGAAGTGATGATAGTGATCTGTTTCCGTGGCTCGGTTGTTTCTTTCGCATGCACTTTTGTGAATAGCTTTGGTTGATGATGTATTTGCACCCTTTCATGGTTCCTCTCTCCGCTGCATGCTCTCGGCGTCTGTCCCGCTCTGTAATTTGAAGTACGGTGAGAGAATTCTGCGTCATTTGTGAGGTTCACGGAGCTGGTGCAGGCTGTCAGAACACCGATGCAGCAATGAAGGCAAGTGTAGCGTAACCGTGGTTCTATTATTCGTTGTCTTTTCGTCTACTATAAGGTGGTAATACAAAGTCCTAATCCCGTGTATTCTGAATATCATAACCTTTTGCGACCCTCTAGACGATCAAAGCAGCAACGCCGGCAACGATAGCCAACAAACCAGATCCGATTTGAGCCTTGGTGGCACTTGAATCGGGAAGAGCAGAAGCGCTGGCTTGTGAGATGGAGGCGCTAAGGCTGGATTCGAGCGCGCTGATGGATGATCCGGCGGCGGCAGTAGCTTGCGAGAGAGATTGAGCGATGCTGGAAGTCATCGAGGCTAGTGAGTTTGAGGTTGCGCTGCACATTCATGTCAAATTGGGTGCAAAGTTGGTGCAAAGATCTATTTACCTGGCAGCAGCGCTGGAGGCAGCAGCGGCAGCACTTGATGCTGAAGATGAGGCCTCAGCGGCAACAGATGAGGCACTGTAAGGGATCAACCATCATTTGAGACAAACCTCACGAAGCATCAACCGACTCACGAAGATTCAGCTTCGTTCTGGACTGAAGAAGCAGATGCAGCCAATTCAGAAGTAACGGATGATGCTTCAGCAGCAGCTTCGGAAGTGACGGACGCGACAGAGCTGAAACTTAGGGTATGAGCGGAGACTTTTTGACACATGGCAAAAGAACTTACCTGGAAGCTTGGTTGATGAAAGAGCTGACTGCGGCGGCGGCAGTAGCTGAAGCTTCGGCGTTGGTGACGGCTGATTGACCGTTCAAGCCAGTGCCGCTGTAGGTTTTACCCCGGATTGTCAGCACCAAAAATGCTTACTGCAATGGAAACATACGCGTTGGCACAGAGCTGGAGACCGAAGTCGGCACCAGTCTGGACATCGGCTCCTCGGCACTGTAAGGAAGAAAAAGTCTTTTTTAACTTTGCAAGTGTACGTTTGGAAAAGCACTCACGTTGTCAGTCAAGCATCGGGAGTAAGCATTGATGAACGTAGGTTGGGAGCAAAGGCAGCCGACGTCTGAAGCCTGGCAAGTAGGCGCAAGAGTAGAAGCTTCTTGGAACTTGACGCGAACGCAAAGTGCTACACAGACTGGTGTGTTGTCGGTTGATTGCGGTAGAGGGGAAGCAACGACAGCGGAGGCCGCGACGAGGAGGAAAGCGAGGTTGGTAGAGAACATTATATGATTTCGTATAAAGGCTAGGCAACGATCAATACGGGACCAGTAAGGGCAGCGACAGACCTCACTTGGTAGAGGGGTAATATGTGTGAGAGATTAGAGTGGTATGGGAAGAAGAGAGCAAAAAGAGAAAGGCGTTGCTTTTATGCGCCAGAAGAGAAGCGAAGGAAAGAACTTATGTGACGTATGTATAGAAGCCAAAGCATGAACTCGGCCCAAATAGAACAGCCTCACGCGTTTCATACGTGAAAAGAGACGTCACGGCCAGCAAAGGTTGAGAGAGAGAGAGAGTATAGGCAAGATAGAATACTATTCCATGACAGGCATAACAGACAAACACAAGTTCCGGAAGCTGGATTCGAGTGAAAGCGATTCTAGCCTTTGAACAGCAGGCGATAAGATCATCTGGCTGCTACATCCTGTATCGAGCAGCGAACAACACCTACATGGCCCTTGTAAGCAAAGCAACGGATCTCGCGGTGTTGGTGTTACCCCGCATTCCAAAGACCCGATAAGGACGTCTGTCTCTTCTCTTTCCAGCACTACGACCTTCAAAGCAAGAGATGGGCGCAGCACAATCTTCAAAACCCGCAACGCTCACCAGCGAAAAGCCGCAACACGCACCTAGCCATGGCGAGTCTGCTACAAAGCTCCTATCGCGCCTCCAACTAGGCAGCACTAGCTCCGACAGAGGAACACTAGCAGTCGATGATCTGGCCGTATGGGAAGACGCGGTATCGAACGACCCGGCCAAGCGATTGGCGAGAACAGTGTTATCCTCTCAGCATATTTGGACGGCTTTACGTTCCAGAGACGCTGTTATCGCTGATCAGCATGTGTTCAACGTGAAGGTGCGTCTCCTTCTTGTATTCGTGTCGTTGCGCTGATCGATTTGATGTAGCTCACTCATCCCGTTGGCAACATTACGAACCAAATGGCAAGCGGAAGATGCTGGGTAGGCCTCTCTTTTGTGTCTGCTACTCTTCTCTGATTAGTGCAGCTCTTTGCTACACTGAATGTAGCTCGAATGGCCGTGATGGTCAATCACAAGCTCGACACTCTCGAACTCTCCCAGTCCTACCTAGCTTTCTATGATTGGCTAGAGAAGTCAAACTACTTCGTATGCGCTTCGGACTGCTTCTATGCCTGTCTGACCCCTTATCCAGCTCGAGCAAATGATCGAACTCGCCGAAGAGCCGCTTGACAGCAGGACTGTTCAGTACTTGTGTACTTCCCCTCAGAATGATGGAGGCCAGTTCGATAGTAAGCAGACTCTTACCTTTAGTCGTCAATAGCTAATGATAATTTAGTGGTTGTCAACTTGTAATCCTACATGTTTCACGCTGGCAAGATAATACTCATCAGATGCCTTGCAGGATCGAGAAGTACGGAATAGTACCTCAAAGCGTCTACCCAGAATCATACAACTCGAGCAACTCATCCGCGATCGACAAGCTTCTCACCAGCAAACTTCGCGAATACGCTATCGAACTTCGAGATCTACATGCCCGAACTCTTTCAGCAGTCGCAGAGTCTGACATGTCCAGGTCTTATGCTCAGCGCAAACATATCGCTATCAGGATCACCAGACAGCGTAAGAGCGAACAAATGGCTGAAGTCTATGCGATGCTGTCAATTGCTTTGGGCAAACCTCCCAAGCCCGATACCGAGGTACTTATCTACCCTGTATGCTGGAAGACCGTTTGATAGTTGGTACAGTTTACCTGGCAATTCGATGATAAAGATGGCAAATACCAAAGCGTCAAGTCTACTCCTTTGCAATTCTACAAGTCTGCTTGTACTCCTTTCAATGCTGGCCAATGTATCAGTCTGATCAATGACCCACGTCATGAGTAAGCGCATCTCGATTGTTTCCAAAGACATGCTGATCTTGGTATAGCTATGATCGTTTGTACACTGTCGAGCGCCTAGGCAATGTGTACAATGGCCGACCGGTGCTCTATGTAAACACGACAGCTGAAGCTATGATGAAAGGTGAGTCTATATGATCTGTGTGATATCTCTCGCTAATAATCGTCCAGTCGTCGTCGACCTGCTCAAGGCGAATCAGTCAGTTGATATCGTCTCTTGTGGTAATGTAAAGCTTAAGTGTCGCTCTTACCAGACCTGTCTGGTTTGGCTGCGACGTTGGGCAGTTTTCAGATTCCACATTAGGCATCATGGACACTGCTCTGTTCGACTTGGAAACTCCTTTCGGAGTCACTTTAGGCATGAACAAAGCGCAGCGTTTGCAGACGTAAGCTAGCTTGAGCCTTCCCTTGCTGATTCTGATCGTTCCGACAGTGGAGAATCGGCAATGACGCACGCTATGGTCATCACCGCTGCTCAATTATCATCGACAGGCCAACCAGTCCGTTTCCGCGTCCAGAACTCGTGGAGTGAAGCTAGAGGAGATCACGGCTTTTTCGTCATGTCAGTTGCCTTTCGGTCACAGCATTCGATGTGAGCTGACTGTGGCCTTCGAAGGAGCGCGGATTGGTTCAAGCAATTCGTCTATCAGGTTGTAGCGGATCGCAAGTACCTGTCGAAAGAGGTCAAGGCTATCTTTGAACAGGGCGAACCATTCGTTCTTCCAGGTGAGGTCGGCATCGAAGCGTGTTGGCCTTGCTGATTCATGCCTGCTAGTCTGGGATCCCATGGGCACCTTGGCTAAACGCTAAATTCCGTGACGTTGCTGTATGCTCGATTGTACTTCTTGATTGATACACGATACTTGTACTTGTACGGTTGCTAGATTGTCTCGAGTGATATTTTGTGTACTCTCTGTCGACTCTTGAGCACTGACAAGAGAACGTCGTATTGCATCCTCCAGCGGTCACGAGTCATGACTAAGATGCAGATCATGCTGTGTGCCCCATGTCACAAAGAGTGATAACGATTCTTCCCAGCTCTATTCCTGTGGCTCAATCCCAAACATCCGACTTTTCCCTCACATCCAGATCACCCGCATAGTCTCTTGTGATGGTCAACCACAGCGTCCTCTCATTCTTTACCTCGACCCGCAGATCCACATTTCTGTCATTCAACCCATCCAAAGACTCAAATTCTCGCACAAAGTGAGCTTTTACTCTTGCCCTTTCTGCAGTATTGAGCTCGACAGTCTGGTACTTGCTACTGCTTTTCTTGAACCACGACATGAAATTGATTTGTGCCAAGTCGTATGTAATGTACAGCATCTCAAGATTGGGCAGAGAGCTCGACTTGCCGATCAAATCACAGTAGACAATGAGCGGCGTGACAGACTGTATAGCGATCGGGTTGTAGTAGAAATGAAACTTGAGTTCGAGGTGTCGCAGACTATTTACGCTGGTGCTTGCTTTCAGGCCTTGGAGCAGCCGACTTTGCCCCTTTGTTCCGAGATTGGCTGGCAGAGTTAGCACAAGGTTTTTGCAAGAGAAGAGGGAGAAGAAATCCTCATAGCGAACAATGCGGGTTTGTTGGCTGAACGGATAGGCAAAGGCCAGGCGCCAGAGATTTGGAAAGGCTATGCCGTTTCTCCTGCCCAAGATGTCGAAGGATTGCGTGAGCTTTCGAAGGCTGAGTCTGTCTTCTTTCTGCATATACTGAAGGTCTAAAGACAGCATCCGAAGTGTGTCACTGGTGATTGTCAGATAAAAGGCCAATTCGCTCCAGAGCGGATCGATGTGTCGGAAAGAGAAAGAGAACGTGGTCGAAATGCCACGGATGATTGGTGAAAAAGTAGAATCCGCATGATACTGATCAAGAGCTTTACGTAGCGCTGGTACCCATCCCAGAGACGCAATGTCTACATTGTAGAGCGCGACCATGCCGACTTTTGGTGCGAGAAGCGGAAACGTCGCGAATTCTGCAAGAGCTGGGTGGCATCTGCGACTTGCGTTGTGTGCGCTGAAGATGACTACGCTATAAAGATTGTCAAGGCAAGGTAGAGCCATCAAATCGGCGATGGAGGGGATGTTGAGGGCTTGATTGTGTTCGTCTTCCGTGAGGGCTGCAAAGCGATCTGGGTCGCCATGCGGGTCAGTGACTTGTTCGAAGGCTGGCAGCTGGAAAGATAGCTGGAAGAGCTCAGGCAGCCGTCCAGCAGCCTTTAAGCAGTCGTCTTGACCGAACAGCTTGTGATGATGCGCCGACACCGTGCCCTCAGGAAACACACCTCCAGCTTGCCTCTCATACAGCTGTCCTTCTGCATCTGTCCACGCTTCTCTCCTCATGCCAATATACCAACTGAAATGCAACGCGTTCGATCCATACTTGTGACCGCGCAGCTCCTGAGCATCCAGAGCAGAAAGGAAACCGGCCACTGCTCGAGGTCCCTTATAGAAGCTTTTGAACAGGTAAGGCGAAGCGAGTCTATGATATCGCTCTATGTTATTTGCATCAGAAATGCTCTTCGCCCAGCGTTTCCGACTGACTGGATGTGCGAGAGAAGCAAGAGAGGGATGGCCAATTTGTGCTGTGGCTCGATAAGATTGCGAGAATGGCTTCAATAAGCTCATCGGGGCACTGGTCCATGGTTGTTTCAGATCAAGAAACACCGCGGATGCGCACGAACGAAGTCCTCTGATCAGCTTTTCGATGCTTTCGTCGCGCTGTTCGCTGTCTGCGGATCTTTCGCCTATTGCTTGAGATGTGGGCAAGAGAACCTTGAGGTCGTTCTCGCTGTAAATCTACACTTCTGGCTTTGGCTTCTTTTTCAACTTCTAGTTCCGAAAGATGTGATCGTTGCATCACGATGATTCGCAGCCTGCCCCCCAATCTCTGTATAGTCTCGCCGAAGTCACCTGGCTCGATCTTCCAGTTCGCATCACTTTGTCATTGTCGTGAAGGCTTCATAAGCTTGTGCCTCGATATCGTGACTATTCTCACGATGGCTTTCCTTTCCAGCAACATCTCGCGCTGTTCTGCGCTATGCGGTGCTCTACTCCGACTTGGGCTGTACCAGAGTACCTGTGCTTTGCCGTAATGGACTTCCCTGTGTTTTCTGCCTCTTGGAAACCCACCAAAGATAATGGGAGGCCAGCCATCGAAGCCGACACCACCTGTCTGCGAAAAAGGCTACGTCTCGCACAACACAGCTGTAGAATCACCTGCGGCAGTGGGGCATCGCATCCAACCCGGTGCCACAATCAAGCTAGAAGGAACGCTGAACATCGAAGCCTTCGCGCGATGGGAACAAGCTATCTGCGGCAATCCTACGAAGCGGTTGGCTAGGACGATATTATCACAACAAGATATCTGGAAGACTCTAAAATCGCCGAAAGCTTTGCTCGCTGATCAACACGTCTTCAATTTGAAAGTTCGTAACCACCTACCGATTGCTGAAGTACGATTTCACCGGATATGTAGCTTTCGCACAAGGCTGGGAAGATCACTGACCAGAAAAAGACTGGCAGATGCTGGATCTTCCCGACTTTGAACATCGCTCGCATGGCCGCGATGGAGAAGCATGGGCTCGATACCTTGGAGCTCTCTCAGTTGTGCCTTACCTTTTACAACTGGCTAGAGAAATCCAACTACTTTGTGTGTCTTCTCACAGAAAACGTCTGCCATCCAAAAATTCATCGAGTCGCTCACTAGCTCGAACAAATGATCGACTCAGCAGCAGAACCATAAGAGAATGATACAACACAGAAGCTGTGCGGCTACATGCAGGTCGACGGAGGACAATTTGCTTGTGAGTTTGCTGCGGTTGATCGGCTTGATGATGATTCAACGAGGGTTCCAGTGGCAATCAATTTGCAAGTCTGAGCAGGTCTGTTCTGGTCATGTCTAACCACCTACTTCTACAGGATCGAGAAATATGGTATTGTGCCGCAGAGCATCTACCCAGAGTCGTATAACTCGACCTATTCTGTGGGGTTCGACAAGCTTCTGGCCAGCAAGCTACGCGAATATGCTACGGAATTGAAAGATCTACATCGACACGCTCTGACGACCTCGGGTGAGGCCAACTCCTCACAATCCGCTGATCAACGCAACCTGCTTGCGGTGCAAATCGCTCGACAGCGCAAAGAGGAGCAAATGTTAGAAGTCTATACTATGCTTTCAATAGCTTTCGGGACACCTCCCAGGCGAGATGAACAGGTATGCCTGCTTAAAACTCCGTCTGCCTCTATTCTGATGCTCTAGCTCAGTTTACCTGGGAATTCTATGACCGAAACAGCAAGTATCAAAGCATCACATCCACGCCTTTGCGATTCTATCACCAGTCTTGCGCACCTTATAAGGCTTCTCGTTATATTTCCGTCATGAACGATCCTCGCCGAGAGTAAGCTACTTGTCTGGCTCCAGCCAGACTCTGACCATCTGAATCAGATACGATCGCCTGTACGCCTTCAAACGCCTGGGAAACATGTATGGGGGTCGCCCTGTCCAGCACGTCAATATGACTGCCGAGTACCTAGTGAAGAGTAGGTCCGCCTTGAATGCCTACTCAGACAGCATACTCAATGGTTGCTTAAAGTAACTATCGACTCGCTGAAGGCTGACCAGTCAGTGTTGAGCATCATGTGCCCTTGATCAATGCTTACATATATCTGCACGTGACAGACCCGTGTGGTTTGGCTGTGATGTCTTTCAATGCTCAGATACCGAGCTTGGCGTCGTGGACACTGATCTATATGATCTGCAAACGCCTTTTGGGATCAAATTGCGCATGGACAAAGCCCAGCGGCTGAGAACGTATGCTACAGACAGTTCCTTCCTAATCTAGTTAATGACTGCGCGCAGGGGCGATTCCAGCAACTGACACGCCATGGTGATCACTGGCGCCCACTTAAGCCCTTCGGGCGAGCCTGTACGCTTCAAAGTCGAGAATTCATCGAGCGACAAAGTTGGGAGCAGAGGATGGTTCATGATGACATCGTCCTGGTTCAAGCAGTACGTCTACCAAGTAGCAGTGTGAGTCGTGATCACTATCTGATCTGATGCGAGCTGTACTAACCGGACTGTGATACAGTAAGGCGAACCAGAATCTATACCTCTAGGAGATCCTATCTAAGCCAAATAAAGTCGAGGGGTTCGGTCCATGGAGACAACTGTTGTCCAGGTATGCACCGATAGACCAAGAGGCAGCAATTGGAGTATTGAGAACAAGAGCGTAGAATAGCTGCCCGCTCAAGTTGACAAAGCATGATAAAGAGCGAAAGTATGTACAACGTATTCCAATTAAACCAAAAGTATTGCTGCTGCTGCTGCACTTCCAATGAGTAGAAGGAAAGTGGTTCGGATCACAGACCCAGAAGAAGTCGATTGACCAGCAAAGACTTGGGCGACGGTTGCTGCTTGCGTTTGCGCGGGAGCACAGGCTGATTCCACCAGGCCAACAGCTGCTTTAGAGCATTCTGCATAGACCGAAGAGTAGGCCGATTGAGTGCAGGTAGCGGCAGACGCAGAGCTGGAAGAAGCAGAAGACTGACTAGCGTTCTGCATCGAGATCGTAGTAGGTCGTGGAGCCGATGTTGAGACGAATGTTGCAGGAGCGCTTGATTGTCTGCTGGTGCTGATCTGCTGCTCAGTGCTGCTCCCTTGGCCGACTGGAAACATGTGCGGTCAACGTTGGCGCTGATACTTTATATTGACAACGTACAGGTGCTTGTGCCACAAGACTGAGTCGTAGTGACTGTCACAGTCTCTTGTGCACCGCTATGTGGACGAATTAGCTTTTTCACCTCAGAGCTGGCACACAACTCACCATGAGCTTTGGCTTGGTGCAGAGGTAAGTGTTTGAGCTGGCACGGTGATTTGGGAAGCTGGTACAGTCACCACTGAAGGGCGGAGCGTAATGACCTGGCCTGATTCTGTTATCGTTGAAGCCGATTGGGTGAAAGTAGAAGCAGGGACAATTATTGTAGATGCGGGCAAGGAGACGGTCGATTGATCCGCAGTGAGAGTCAGACCAGGTACTACGATCGTGCTGCCAGATGCAGTGACTGTCTCTCCACCTTGGACGATCGTGCGAATGGATGTCTCGGTGGCCAGACTTGTGGCTCCAGGTTGAACTACAGTTGTTTCCGAAGTGACGGTTGTGGGTCGCGCTTGAACAGACGTGACTGTTTGTAATTGATCAGACGAGCTGTAATCAAATAAAGTGATAGGCTCTCACCTGTTGAACCAGGTTGGGTGACGACTAAGGTCGTTGGACTTGAAATAGTCTGTGTAAAGCTGGAGGTGATCGTCTGGCCTGGTATCGTGAGCGTTCGAGTGACCAGAGAGGTTACTGGCACTAATACGGTTGTAGTAGCTTTGACCAAAATCAGCTGCATTTGTGACCGCAATCCTATCTCCACTCACTGGTCGTCCCACTGATGACAGTTTGCGTCTCGACTACCTGGGTAGAGGTGACTGTTTGTGTCGACGTCTCCGTTGTAGGTGGTAGCGTGATCGTTGTCGGCAAGACCACAATTGTTGATTCGGTCAAAGTTAAGGTCTGCACTTCTCCAGGCAGGGTCGAGAAGCTAGTGAAAGTTGTAGTTGTCGGAACTAACGACGTCTCGGTGCTTGTGGAGGCCGGTAGAGTAGTCGTGGAAGTGAGAGTAGTGBTCTCGAACGAGGTAGATCCGCTCAAAGTCACCGTTGAGCCTGAAAGGGTCAAGGTAGAAGCTGAAAGAGTCTGGGTTGAAGCATTTTGTGTCGAGATCGACAATGATGTGGCTGTCGAGAAAACCGTAGAGGTGAAAGTCGATACTGCATCAGAGCTGCAAATTGCTGTCGGAGAAGGGTTGACATCACAGCTTGAGTCGCTATCTTCTGGTTGCTGAACGATTGTTTGCTGCAGAGCGATGGCGCGCTGGGAATAGATGCGTCCTCTGACAAAAGATCCAGTAGTGATAGTGACCTCTAAGAAGGCGCAGCTGCATGATCAGCGGAGATAATACAGAAGAGCAGTTTGTACATACGAGTATTCGCCAATACGATGCCTTGAAACGTAGCACCGTTTGGAGTGACACCAACATCAAAAGTCTCCGCGACTGCCCAAAACACCTGACTTGGGCGCACACCGCCAACAAGTACGACCGCAGTTGATGGATCTTGTGCAAAAGTTTTCCTGTATGATACGAAGCTGAGACAATGGCGTTGCCATCCAGGATGATCACTTACGATAGCTGAAAGATAAAGACGTCTTCGCAGGTTCCGCTGATGATGATGTTTGAAGACATGGTAACAGGTACAGTCCAAGTGTGGACACCAGGAGCGAATGTCAAACCGCCTATGTCGCCGCTAGCGCCTTCGTTGGAAAAGTCGTTCGTGGTAGCTCGACTTTGGGCGTCAGTGTAAGCTGCCTCTTTATCAAGCCTTGCGATGCGGAGCGCTGTGTCTGATGTAGGATCGTCGCCAGCAGCAGTAACAGTGCCCGAGACTTGAGCTGTTCCGATAATCAGTCTGTATACTTTCTGATCGAGACGGAAATTTCACCTGATCGGCCGTTCATGACAGCAAAGCCAGGAAATGCAGAACCTGGAGAAAGACCCAAATTGCCCACTATATAGGATGTAGGCTGATTGGTAACGGTATCCGCCGCCAGGACTGCATAATTGGCTGCCGTTCCCAAGTCGACTGGTAACACTTGAGCTGCAACAAGGGAGAGTGTAGAAAAGAAGATCGCAAGAGGCTGTCGCACAGCACATCAGATATGTTCTGACATGAGATCAGCCAAACATACGCGCGATAACATGGAGCGCATCCTGTTTTCTTCTTCGTTGTTATGTTCTTTTCTTGTTGTTGTTTTCTTTTAAAAGAGTAGAGACAGTGGTGCGAGGTTTCGCTATGTGTCGATAACAGCCAAAGGAAAGAGGAAGAAAAAGTAACGATACTGCAAAGACGCCGGGACGAGACAAGGAAGTTGGATTGTTATGATTACTGCACGGTCTCATTTTAGCGCTGCGGGATTTTTAAGCTTTAGATCGGGACAGAAAAGTTGGTCATTCAAAAGCATTTAAGTCGCGTCTCAATTCGCAGCGGCTTTTTTCTTTTGTTCTTTGAGACCGCTTTGAGGAGTGGACAATCAGATGAGATCAACATCATATCGCAAGGAGGAGGTGAGGCTGTTGTAGATTCACGAGCAATAGTTTTTTGCTTGTTTTGAAATGCCTAGTCTTGCCAACGTCGGAAGCCCGTTCTGTTCTGATTTTATCCTTTCGCAAAGTCGCAATTCAACCTGAAGACGCTTGTGACGATCCGAACAATGCAAAGGTGACACATGGGCGAGAAGGTAAGACATCAACGCTTCTCAGCGGCGATCATCCTTTGGGTGCTGTCTTCTTCGCACGCGCGTGATAAACTCAACAAGGGTGTCAATTATATCCAATGGCTCAATGTCCAGATGATGCAGGGAATGCGAAGGTTCGGACCCGGCAACAAAAATTGGACGAGTCGTTTTCTAAATGCAGGATGTCGAGTTTCGGCCGGATAAGCGTCGAGCGCAATGAAAAGCGAAGGAAGTGCCCTAGAATTGGCTTGATCGAGGACAGGAAGGCAGAGGAAGCTGGTGATGCAGCGCCAAGAAGCCGCACATCAGCAGAGCTTGAGTGTCACTTGTCCACGGACTAGAACTACGAGAGAAACATGGAAACGGAAGATGGGTGTCTGGCAGTTGACGTCTTGACGAGAGCGGACGAAGAATCGCTGAGATGAGCTCGATAAGGCAGACATTGTTCAAGGCGGGCAAACTGCAGGATGGCTTTCTTGCTGTACCATTTGCAAAGCGGGTAGCGTTCACTGTGGCTTTCCAAACAGCTGCTGAGCGTCCAATGACGCTCTACCAGGTGTTCATGCAGCGAGGCAAGCTGGACTTCGACATGTACCGCAATCGATTCGCAGAGTGCCAGAAAGCGACCAATCTCTCACAGCAATAAGCAGCTTTGGGAATCTCGTCTGTTGCTCGCTGTGCTCCGTATATCTTAGATCTAGCAGCCGTTCCATAGAGTCTGGTCGCCGTTGAGCGCAAGTGAATTTCCAGCGAGGAGTCGACCGGTCCTACACACTGCCGGAAGCTACAAGCACTCTAGCTACAATCATGGCAGAGCTGCTCATCTCCAAGCATGTGCAATACATTCAATCCCTTGACTCTGTTCGTGTCTCCCGCTGTTCAAGCTCTCCCTCCATCACGCTCATGCGTTTCCGAGCAGAAGAAGGACGAGCTGGCCTATCACCTTACAGAGCATCTTCGAATGAACGGCGTATACTGGGGCTTGACCGCTCTGGCGCTGATGGGCCAGACGAACGCGCTCCCTAGAGAAGAAATGATTGACTGGGTCATGTCCTGCTGGGATGAAGAAGCTGGTGTGTATCTCTTCTAAAGTGCAGACGGCCGCTGATGTACACACAGGCGCCTTCAGCCCTCATCCGGGACACGATGTGAATATCCATCCTACACTCAGCGCGATCCAAATCCTAGCTACGCACGATGCGCTTCATCTCCTTCACAAAGACAAGCTCGTCGCTTGTCAGCTTCCTCCTCTTTCCCCTCCAAATACTTCTGATTCCGCGTACAGTCATCTTATCACTGCAAGACCCTAAAACAGGCTCATTCATGGGCGACGAATGGGGCGAAATAGATTGTCGTTTCTCTTATTGCGCCGTATCTGCTCTATCGCTACTTGGAAGACTCGATGCGCTAGATAAAGACCTGACGGCGAGTTGGATTATCGCTTGTGTGAATTTCGATGGTGGATATGGCATGGTTCCCGGGGCCGAGAGTCATGCTGCATATGGTCAGTCTGATCTCCATCTCTCCTGTGTAAGAGTAGATGTAGACAGCGGGTTGACAGTCTGGACTTGTGTCGGGACATTGGCAATATTGGACAAGCTGCATACAGTCAAGAAGGATATGCTGAGTTGGTGGTTATGCGAGCGACAGCTGCCCAATGGAGGTTTGAATGGTAGACCGGAAAAGTTGGAAGACGTGAGTGTTTGTCGTACCTTTAATAATCAGCCTGACGAACTCGTACATGTCACAGGTCTGCTATAGCTGGTGGGCTCTAGCCTCTCTATCGATACTAGGCCGAAGTGATTGGATCAGCGGCTCAAAGCTAGCCAAGTTCATTTTGTCATGTCAGGTAAGCGCATATCGCTCTTTCACTCGAATACGCATCGAAGGTAATTGGTGCTACAGGACACGGAGAAAGGAGGTATAGCAGACCGACCAGAAGACGTAGCAGACGTCTGGCATACGGTCTTTGGTATCGCGGGTCTCTCTCTGCTGAAACATCCTGGGCTCGAAGAGGTCGACCCGGTATACTGTATGCCAGCCAGCGTGACTCGCAGATTGCAAATACAAGGCATGCGTTTGCCTTCCTAGCCTTGAGGTCCTCATGCTCTGCATTCCTTGCATGAAGAGGCTTAGTTCTAGTCCTGTGTCGGCTTGAGCTAAGCTTAGCTTCGCTTTTGTTTGTTTACTTCTTTTGCACGACCACGCGTCAAAGAGCCGCAAGACATGGACTCTACATTCGCAGAAGGGGACAGCAGCGCTTACATCCCGCAAGACTTGTTATCCACCTTAACGAAAGATCGCAAATACACTTCTCGACGACCTAAAACATCCTCACAGACCTCTTTCACTGGTCCGCGCAGCCCAGAACAAGCACGAAAGCTCAAAGACGAATCAGCTACTATCCTGTCTTCTCTGAATCGGAGAGGTGTGCTGGGCGAACAGCCGTCATACACGCCAAACAAGAGATTGCATAGTTCTGCTTCTGGTACTTCAGATGAAGGTCAAGGGACGGCTAAACCTGCTTCACGCGTCGGACATCCGAGGGTGTCGTCTACTTCCAGCTCGAGGAGCTCGTCCGCTTTGAGCGCTAGGAGTGATCTTATGCTCGTCAATGAATCTTCGCCGGAGGAAGTAGCGCAGTTGAAAGCGAGATTGGCAAAGGTGGAAGGAGAGAAAGCAGTGTTGGAGAGGCAATTGCAAGCAAAGGCCAACGGAGTGGGAGAAGTGCAGCTTGAAGCGCTTAAAGAACAATTCTCGACGCAGGAACGGCTGCTCGGTGCATATCAGGTTTGTCCTCTCTGTTGCTCTGGGCTTCGGCTGAAATATTTGTAGAGAGAGAACGAGAAAAGCTTGACGGAACTCTCCGCGCTGCGCAATAAGTATGCTTCTGCCTAACCTGACTTGACCCAGCTGATTGTTGAACAGGGAACGAGCAATGGCTACGCATCTACTGAAGCTTCACGGTCCAAACTGGGAAGCTCAAGTATTCGACTCATCACCTTCTACTGGCAGCTCGCGGACCACGTCTACCTCTCCCGTTATACGTTCAAACAGCCGAAAGACTTTAAGTACCTCTCCCTCTATCGAACAGACTATATCTCCTTCGACATCTGCCTCAAACGAGTCCCAAATACAAGGTCAAGCTCAGGATAATGCTCGTCTATTGGCGCACATCGCTTCTGTTCAATTACTGGTGCAAGGCATGGAAAGGAGGCTAATAGAAGCGGAAGAGGACATGAGTAGGCGAGAGAAAGAGGCGAGGCGGGAGGGCGAACGGGCTAGGGCGTTGATGCAGCAGGCAAAGTGAGGGGTTCAGGCTTGTGTATATAGTGTCAATGAGGTGAGCCGTTCCTCTACGAGACGGATAAACTGGCTAATGTATAGGCAGGTTGGATTCATTGGTGGCGTGTTGTATATAGCGGAATTTGACGCACTATATCCTACTTATCGATACCTACAGTTCGGAAGTGATAATCTTTAAACAATGCCATACCTATAGAAGAACTACATGCTGCTGGCAGGGATGATCCTCTTGAAAAAAATGTACAATGCATTCTGAACCACATGAACCCTGTTACAAACCCAAGTCTCCTCAATAAACAGGAAATGACTGCTAATCCGCGCATGCTATCGCCGATACGGCGCTTGTTGATTCCAATCCTGCTGTTGATCCGAGTAGTAGTCACCTAGATCATACGTTGATTCGGCTCGTGACATCCGTTGCTGTGGTGAGTTGAAGGCTGCCCCGCTGTACGCCGAGCCATGACTGTCTTGCCTTTGTCTGTCTGTTTGTTCGAAGAGTTGTCGACGTGATATCGGCTGTATGGAAGTGAACTCAAAAAACGGCCGAAGTCATTTGCCAGTCGACCACATACCTGATATTCCTCTTGCACATATTCTTGACTGTACGACTGATCCAGCGCATTTGGCCCAGGTGACCTTCTTCCCCCATTGCCAAACTCATTCGGACCCGGACTCCGCCTTCCGTTGCTCATCAAATCATTCGGACCAGGCGACCGACTTCTAGGCTGTTGCGCGTAGTCCGAGAAATATTGAGGCTGCTGATCCATAGGACTCGAATAAGTCGGCACAGGAGGAGCGTCTTGGGTATCCCAATGTCTTTTCGAATCGTGCAAAGACGTTTGAGAGCGATAAGAAGGTGCTTTGCCGAGTGCATTGCCATATGGATCATTGTGTTCGCTCCCAGGCGTCTGGATAAGGCGGTCCATCGAATGCACGCTTCCAGCATACCCTGCTTCACTTTCATACCCGAATGCAGGTAGTGGCTGTGGTCCATCATGCCCTCGCCAGCCCGTAGCGGGTGGATAAGCATGCGATAAACTGGTCTGAGATTGGAAATAAACAGGATCTTTCCGCAGCGAGACGTCGGAAGAGGAATAGTCCCGCTTGTAGCGCGATTCATCTTCGTAGAGGTCGACTTTCGGCAGGGTAGGTTGCGCTTGTGGTTTCTGCTTGAAATTGCCTTTCCGATCTTTGAGATGACTGAAATCGCCTGCTGCTTCTTTCCGAGCTTGGGCAGCTTCTTGCAATAAGCGCTTTCTAGTCTTTTTCTTCATCATCTCCGCTATCCTGTAGCACACAAAGCCATCTAATCAGCTTAAGCCAATAGCCCTTCTTTACGACGTGCCGCTTATCGATTTTGTGACAGCAGTACTCCTTCAAGTTCCCTTGAATGTGACACAGCAGTGGCACATACATGATGGCGGCGATCAGGAGTAGAACAGCAGATCCAGCCCAAACAACGACAGTAAAGATCATAGTAACGAGAATCGTTGCCTGTCAGAAACTATCAACACAGAGCACATTGACGCGAGTCATCAAGAGCACTGACCCTGATCCATGAGCCATCGATGTAGGCTGTCACGTCGGTCGTGAAATTGAGCGCTTTGCCGAAAGAGTAGAGCGTAAGGGCGTTGATGACCTGACGAGGTGCGTCTGCCAGAATGAGACGCTTCCATCCTGTCGGCGAAAACATGAAAACATCAGTCGTTAATCTGATACTCTGCTTATCAAACCGACCTTTGAAGGTAAAGAAGACAAAGAAAGCAATATCATCTTTCGTTTTTGTCGAGTTGTTGATTTGACAAAAGAAGCTGAAATGGTTATAGCTCTTGAGTGAATAGTGATTGTTGGCCATGACGTTCGTGAAAGCGTAACTGATGTCTCTTGACCGAATGATGGCTCTTGCTTTTCTCGCTTCCCATAACAATAGTAGAAAGGACATGATGATGCAGCCGGTAAAGATCCATTTGCCGACCTCGAACGGAATCATTTCTGCATTATTGGCCAGGATCGTGTTGTTCCATTTGTTTGATGCTTGCAAAACAATGGCAGTGTATAAATCGGAAATGTAGACTAGGAAAGATTTGGCAAAGAGGACGTAGAGGAAGAGATACCTGTAGGTTGCGAGAGATGGCTTAGAGCTTATCGATCAAAACCAACAGCAGTGCCTACCGGAGTCGAGTGAAAGTGCCAGTATCACGGAATGCGGCAACATCAATGAAATCGAACTATACGCAACATATCAGCTTCATGTAATCTCACTGCTGCGAGTTCTCACCTTGTGATCCGGTACATCTTCACGCTTCCTGCCAACCATACAAAGCTTAGCTTGCATCGAGCAAAGCAATGCATCGACTGACCATTTTGCGCCTGAACAACACATGACTTATCGCAGCCTCCCAGTCTATCACCCCTTCAACTGATGTGCAGCTCTTGATGTAGTATAGCCCGATGCAGCACTTGCAAAGCAGACTAAGGATACTTTCTCCAGCAAAGCAAAGACGCGACTTTGAGATAACGACTCGGACCAGCCGAGGACTCTAATGAATGTTTTGATGTTGCTATGTGTGTAGGGGGACAGTCGAGTATCGTTCGATGTGAGAAGACTGGAGCAGCGAAAAGGCCGTGACAAGCGAGACAACAAAGGTCAGAATCGCGTGAAATTTCTCGTTGCGAAGTCCTGCTGGCCTGAGCTTGTCGCACTGTTGAGTGAGCGTATAGGGTATATATGCAGGCTGTATGGTATTTTCCTGGCGAGGCGTGAGTCGAGGTTGCTCTCTATCCCCCCTCAAACTAGAAACGCGAACAATGCGGTACACTGTCTTTCGCGCTCTGTGACCTTGTCTGCGTCATCTGCGCCCCTTGCTGCTCTCTCTATTGCTCTCCTGCGATGCTTCCTTCGCTGCTCTCGAGTCTCGTGAGACACGTGACGGAACTGTTCCAGTTCCTCATAGAGCTTCTTCTCCCTTCTCTGGCTGTCTATCTACCTAAAGTGGATCATTTTGCTCCTGTTCGCTTTCTCATCTTCGCTTCTCATCCAAATCTCATGGTTTGAGCAGCATGAACATGTCCGGTTTGAAGGTGTCTTTTCTCGGATCACGCTGGACGATGGCTCTTCCATCACTGTCATCATGTGCGGCGTGAGTCCTTGACTTTGTTCCTGATGAGCTCGTCTAAACAATGCGCAGGTCAACGGCGCAAAGAAAAAGCCCTACTACCTCAACTTTGTCTATCACCCTAGCGCGACTTCTATGATAGACCCTATTGCTATCTCCCTCTATCCAGATTCGATCGATGCGAAAGTCTCGCCTCGTAAGCTTGTCTCTCGCCTGTCCGAGACATGCTGATGATTGTTTGCAGCATGGCAAGACTCGATCCAGCCTTATCGCTACTCCCTTTCTCCCAACACCTTCGCGCAATTCGAACATAATCGCGTGGTATACCGCCTTTCACTGCCCGAATACGAAGTCTCTATCGACATTACGAATTTGACTCGATTGTTTGATGATCCGCTTCAGACGCCTCATGGACCACTCAGAAGACTACCCAGCACTTTTCCGCTGCATTGGCATATCCTTACTACATTTGCTGATGCCCAAGTTTCGATTAAAAAGTCTGGTGAAGAGATACTCAACTCGCATGGAAGAGCTCGTTCGTAGTACCCCTCTTCCCTACGTTTTGTTGTTTGACAATGATATAGATGTGGAGAAGAATTGGGGTCTAGCTTTCCCTTCAGGCTGGACATGGACTCAAGCCTTCAACGATCAAGGTTCATTTGCTCTAGCAGGTGGTCAACTCCTCGGCGCAAAGTCCTGCATGCTCGTCGTCCGTTTACCTGGTCTACAATGGGATTTCCGACCACCTGGGACTTTGATGGTGTTGAATCGGTTTTCGTTTGGTTTTGAAGAGGAGGTGAGAAAGGATGGGTTAAAGGTCACTGTCAGCGATTGGAAGAGGAAAGTGGTGTTGGAAGTAAAAGCCAAGGAGAATGTGGACCGTTGGCAGACTTTTAACACGCCAGCAAGGGATGGACAGTGAGTTGTCTAGCCTTTGGCTCTAGACCAAGCTGATTGTCCCCAGCAACAACTCTGCGTCATCGCAAACGCACAGCGCTACGGCTACCCTGATAGCATACGAACGCAAGAGCTTTTGGAGTGATTGGCAAGAGGTGCGCAAACAGGCGTTCGCAAATGTTGCGCTAGAGTTGGGTGGATCGTATCGTCATCTGAGAAACAAGTCGCAATGACACTCCTTCTGCTTGTCCAGATGCTCATGTT
The DNA here is from genome assembly GCA_039545315.1 of Kondoa malvinella. Taxonomy (NCBI): domain Eukaryota; kingdom Fungi; phylum Basidiomycota; class Agaricostilbomycetes; order Agaricostilbales; family Kondoaceae; genus Kondoa; species Kondoa malvinella. Next base: position 316,644 of record BCIM01000009.1, read on the forward strand.
GATCTCGAGGTCGACCCGGTAGCCTGGACCATGCAAAAAGACTTTTCGCTCCCGACCCACGTCATTAGACACCGCCAAAATCGACAAGGGCTTCAGAATGTCCCACCTTGACTCGTTAGGCCTTTTGACTGATTCGCAGCGCAAAATTTGAAGCGAAGATAAATACTGCGTGACGCCTTGAACAAGACAGCAGCACACCATGCCAATCAAACAAGATCTGATCGCCGCAGGTGGTGAACTCAGTGCGTCCCTCACCAGCCTTTCTGAGCGCTGTAGTATCCCGCTCATACATTCTCAACAGTCGGCACCACAATGTTTCTGTTCTTGGGTAAGACATGCAAATCCTGATTGCTCATCGTCAAAAAGCTTAATTCGGCATTTAGGTCTGGGAGGCATCAAAACGGCACAAAATTCAGAGACTGTCTCGCAGCAGCAGACGTACGTCCTTGTCTGGGTCTAGGATGAAAGACTGATGTGTCTAGCAGTGCCGGGACAATCGCATTGTCGAACCAGACCATTCTGTTCATTAGCACTTCTATGGGATTCAGTCTACTAGTAACAGCTTGGATCTTCTATCGGTAAGCTCCAGCATCTTCACTTCATCCTGATAGGTTGACGGAGAATTGTAGTATCACTGGAGGGTCAGTTTGTCGCATCAGCAACTGACCTTTGCTAAGATCTAGGCAGACTCTTCAATCCCGCCATCACACTCGCCCTTTGGTTCATCGGTGGTGTCGAGTCATTTCGGGCCGTGTTGCTGGTCATCGCACAACTTGCAGGCGGAATCCTCGGCGCAGGTCTGGTCGCGCTATTGACGCCTTATGGAGGAGTAGAGAACACCATCACTACACTTGCGCCTTTCGTAAATGTTGCGCAGGGTTTGTTCATGGAAGCGTCAGTCATTTGCGATCAAGTGCTGCTGAAGCTGAACGCTAAAGCAGATTCTTGACTGCGGTTCTGGTCTTTTCTGTCCTTATGTTGGCTGCGTAAGTGCGAGTAGCTAGTAGTACGTACCTCCGCTGACAGAAGATGCCTTAGCGAGAAGCACAAAGCTACTTTCATCGCTGTATGTTTTTGCTTGACTATCGATGCCTTTGCTGACAGTTCTGTGTAGCCTATCGGTATCGGTCTAGTACTCTTCGTCTGCCAGCTTCTCGGTACTCTATGGACCGGATGTGGCATGAACCCTGCTCGAAGTATGCTTCTCGCATTTGATGAGTCTCAGCTGATGTCGGCAACAGGTCTGGGACCATCTGTCATCTCTGCTTCTTTCCCTAGCTATCACTGGATCTACTGGATTGGTCCGCTTATCGGTATGCTGCTCTACTGTGTTGCACCCCTTCACAGCTGACGAACCGTCTATCGGCAGGTTCTTTGATCTCGGTCACGTAGGCCGTTTTTCAGGTAGGCGATTTTTACATCCTCACCTCTATCTAGGCTCTACACCATCCTCAAGCTCTTCGACTATGGTAGTGTTGTGTTGTAAGCCCCTCTTTACCCATTGTGCTGGAGTATTCTTAGCAAGTTGGCTCAGGGGTCAAGACTCTGACAATACCGAGCAATCCCCATCTGTCGTATCGAAATTGAGCCAGTGGTCTGCTCGTCATGGCTTTACACGATCACAAAGAGACGCTCTTGCCGCTTCTGGCATGAAAAAGGCAGAGATCGACAAAGCTGAAGTGAGTGATCTGTGAACTGGTTGTCTGTAAACTGATAATTTGGCCAGCGTGGAATGATGCATGGAGCAGTCATTATAGAAGAGCAAGAAGCAGCAGACAACACGAATGGCCAAGCCGATGGCATGCTCGCACCAGCCATCGCCGGCAGGCCTGAAATGTCCACGCGTCCATCGCATGTTCAACAGACGCTGCCAAACGGACAAGTCGGCTACGTGCGTCAGGACTCGACTCGTGGACATTCTGGCGGCTCTCAAGGCGGATATGCCACTGAATCTGGCGCCCATCCTATCTTCGATCCACCCCTCACGGATGCCAGAGGACAGGACATTGGTGCTATGGCTGCACCTGCAACGCATAAATCTCCGTAAGCGCGCCTCGTCATGCCTTTGACTTGACTGATGGAACTTTCAGACTCGGTCTGCACAGACTGACTGGTATCTTGAGCGGAAAATAGTTGTTTGCACGACAATTAAGTGGGGAACACATACACGGACACTCGCATTGTAAGCTATCTATTGGTCACACTATGTGCGTTCGCAGCAAAAGAAGGAATTCACTGTGCAGCACCGGACACTTCTTCGATATCTTTCCTTCTTGGCGGCTTGATTACAAAGTGCGCATAGGTCACAAGTGTGGCCGGCATCATGAGTTGCTGGACAACATGCATGAATGCTAAAGCAGCGCACCGCATTCAACGACAGCCAATGACACGTATACCGCTCAGGGCATAACCGCTGCAATATACCACTGCCTAAGCAGTATACATCAGCTTGGAATGCCCAAAGTCATATAACCTGAATTCAAGCTGTCAACAAATATCAACATGAAGCGCTCCGCGTCTGCAGCCCTCAGCGTCCCCGACAGTAGCGATGAAGATAAGCCTGCTGTTGTTCGTTGTGCCTCAAAGTGAAGGCGACCATGCATGATTGTTTTGATCCGTCAATAGAAACGCGTTCGAAGTACTGCCCAAGACATACAAGAGGATCTTCAGCACTACGAGGAAGCCGTACCAGGTGCATCGCTAGCCTGAAGAGCTCTGGTCAGACAGCTGAAGCCGATATAGAGGATCATGACGTGCAAGCTGAGGATGATACTGCCATTGAGGCCGGTGCTACTCAATTGGCCAAGCAAGAGAAGCTCGAAGAGAAAGATCAAGGCAAGGCAGCTCAGGCTGGAGTTGTCAAGTCAATCGAGTGCGTGAAATACCGTAGATAGTAAGTCGACTGACCATACGACAGAGTAACGGACTTCATGTGCCATCCCAAGATGACTCTCAGATTGGGGTAAGCTATCTCGCTGAGCCGGCTGCGCATCGCTAAATCGAATACAAGTGATCGCATAAATGTCAGTTCTCTCTGACGAGCGAAGGTCATTATGTTTAGATCGCCCTTCTAGTTCATCGTTGGTCACAATGGAAGTAAGCTGACTGTTTTCTAGTACAAAATGCACAACTGACCAGACGATAGGCGGAAAATCTGCTTTCATGACCGCCCTGCAAATTGCTTTGGGTGCAAAGGCTGTTGTCACTGTAAGCGAACCGTATGCAGACGCTTTTATGCAGCTCATCCAATCTTTTCAGGGTCGTGGTAATGGCCTCAAAGAGCTTGTCCGAAACGCTCCCGAGTGCACAAAAGCTACCATCACGATCCGTCTAGCCAACAAAGGTCTTGATGCACATCGACCCGAAGTCTATGGCGAATCTATCTTGATCACGCGCACGATCTCCAGAGAGAATGGAGGAGGAGGATACAAGATCGCTGCCCATGACGGCTCTGTTATTTCCAAAAAGCGCACCGAATTACAGGCTATCATAGATACCTTCAAGATTGAAGTCGACAATCCCGTGTCTTTCCTCTCGCAAGACAATGCACGCCAGTTCTTGCATAATGCCACGCCGCATGAAAAATACGTCTTCTTTCTTCGTGGAACGCTATTACAGCAACTGACTGAGGAATACGCACAACTCTACGACCTGAACAAAGAGATCAAGGATTGCATAGGCAAACAGAGACAAGAGCTGCCAAACCTCAAGAAGGATGTAGAAAAGGCAATGCAGCGACAAAGAGCTGCAGGCGCAGCTCATGTCCAGACAGCCCATCTGGAAGAAGCCAAGAATTGTTTAGCCTGGGCCTTTGTCTCGGAGATAGAAGACACGATGGAAGATCGAGCTGCCAAAATTCCGGAAGAGCAGGACAGGGCCACTATGATCGAGAACAGACTTGAGAAGTACAAAGTCAGCCAATAATACCACAGGCTTACCAGCACTAAATTATCACGTAGATCGCATTGGATGAAGCGAACGAGAGCTTTACCGATCTTGAAGCGAAAGTCTCGCAGGCGCAGGCGTCAAAAGATACACTCATTGACGAATTGGATGAGATCAGAAGACAGTTGAGAGAGTCTGGCGCGGAACTTAAGCGTCTGGGTGTAAGCTAAATATGCGAGCAAGTCTTTTTCATAACTCTAACGCAAACTTGCATTTCAGGCCGAAGGCCGCCAGATGAAGTCAGCTATCGAAGAAGCAGAACAGCGCGCAGCTGCCTTCAAGGCTCAGCTAGAGATAAGAAATGGGAAAGAATACACAGGACGACAACGGCATGCGCCAGCAACAGAAAGATGCCATCGAAGCCATGAAAGAACAGTCTAAAGGCCTACGCAAAGATCTTACAGTAGCTCGTCAGAACCTGGAACTACTTCACGCCAATGCTGAACAAGGCTCAGAGGAGTACAGAGTGCTCAAAATCGAGATTGGTAACTCGCAACGCGATGTGGAAGAATGTACTCAAAAGATATCACAAGCACATCGAGGCAAAAGTGACCCCTTAGCGCCGTATCGAGGTGATATCAAAGGCGTGCTTGCTGCAATCCACCAAGACAATGGCTGGGCTGGCAACAAACCGATCGGGCCCTTAGGGACATACATAACGCTCAAGGACCAACAGTGGAGCAATACCATCGATACAGTGTTAACCGGTCAGTTGAATGGTTTTGTTTGCTCTTCTCGTCGGGACGTCAAAAGAATGTCAGACATACTCAAGCGATTCAATCTTAAAGATTCTCCTGTCTTTGTTGGCAACCGCAACCCGCGCTTAGAAGAACAACTACGTCAAGTAGATCCGGGGCCACAGTTTACAACTATATACAAGGTGCTGAGTGTCAGTAGACTCAGCAAACAACCCCCCACTGTCTAATTCTCGCATCAGTTCTCGCATGAGCTCGTTCGAAGCATTATTGTCGACATTGCAAAGCCAGAGTCAGCGATCCTCGTGACTGATAGGGCAGAAGGCGACCGTATTATGATGTACCCGCCTCGCTATGTCCGCGCGTGCTACACGCCTGATGGGTATCGCCTCGGAGGAGTGTGAGCCTTTCGTGAAACATGCTGATACTCACCTGACTTCTTCTCGTCACAGGAAGGGTGGAAAGCAGTCGACAGCCTTGACCCGTTACCGAGGCTTGCCCAGATTGTCCAAAGATACTTCTGCAGCTATGGCGTATGTCAATTAGTATGTTTGAGTTGAATATGGACTCAAGGATCCCGCAGACATTTCGAGAAAGACAAGCAGCATGCCACATCTCGACTGCAGCACTTCAGCCGCAGACGCGCTGAGATGGATGCTCGTCTAAAGAGCGTACATGATCGTAAGAAAGACGCAAAGGTGGCTTTGCTGATCTCAATGCCAGAGAAACGCTCTGACATTTCCTATCAGCTTGCAATGCGCTCTCTACAAGACCAAGATCGGAAGATTGCGAACGATATCGGAGCACTAGAGGACCAGATGCTCATAAGCGAGCCAGTCAGCGTCGCTCATCTTGAAGGACCAGCTGAATGTTCGTACCTTTACCATCTACGCTCTGCAAGTCTGACAAATGACGTTGCAGGAGCACACTGCAAAGGCTGAAAGCGGGCGCACACAATTCCAAGCAAATCGCGAGCGTTGGACAGCCCTGTCTCGACGAAACCACCCTATGGTCACCGAAAGAGAAAGACTAGACGCACGCAAGCTTGCTATTGAACCAGATGTTGCAAGGCACCGGGTGAGAAACCGATTTCTGCTTTCCTGAGGTCCCGGAGCTCACGGAGATTCGACCAGGCGAAAGCTCAAAGGGCCCTTGATGTGAAGAATCAATGTCAGAGTGATGTACAACAATACGAAAGCAAGTTGGAAAAGCAAAAGGCGAAAGTGGCGGCACTCGAAGCAGCTTGGAACACGATCACTGATCAGTTAGAGGTATGTTCAGCGAGATCTAGTGACACGTAGGCTCAAACAACATCAGGCAAGAACAGAAGAAGCGGCGCAGATCTGCGCACGAGACGCTGTTACGCTAGATTTGAACAAGACCACAAAAGCCTACCAAGCCGACGTCCGAGCCCTCACAAAGGCCCTGAGTATGACTACAAAGCGTCAAGGCGTGTCTGTCGATTTACTCAACGCAGAAGTGGCAAGATCGCTCGAGATACAGAAGAAGGCCAAACAGTCTATCAAGGATTTGACGGAATTATTTAAAGTAAGTGCCTCGCTGCTTCATTCCTTGCCTACGTAAGTGTCTAATCGGTGTATATAGGCGCTGAATGCTGCCTACATAAGTCGATCAGATCGTTGGGTACAATTACGGAAAATGTTTACAGTCCTCGCGCGCATGGAATTCACCAAGGTTAGTCAGTGTCAAGTTAGACCCTGGAAGTGGTGCCGGTAGGCTAATTAGCTTTGTCGCTTCGAAAATGTTCAGTATATGTCTTTACGGGGCTACATCGGCAAGATGATCGTTGATTACGATGAAGAGACAATGAAGATATGGGTACGTAGCTTGCCTCCTAGGCAATGGCATATAGCATACAGCGACGTATAGGTGAAACCCGAAGAGAGCAATGGCAGAAAGAAAGCTCCGTTCAAAAATGCCGACAGCTTATCGGGTGGTCAGTAGCTTTCATTTGCCTGATCTTTATTGATCTGGTACTTCAGGCGAGAAGAGTTTTTCGACTGTTTCGTTGCTGCTGACCCTCTGGGCATGCTTTTCCTGCCCTATTCGGGTCCTTGACGAGTTTGATGTCTACATGGATTCTGTCGCTAGATACGCTGCTATGAGTATGCTTGTGAGCTCGACCTTGTTTGATATTGGTGCAGTGCTTGATACTGCTTACAGATTGAAGGTGCACGCCTGAGTAATGGCCGGTATGCTTTGTACTCTTGCGCGAAAGCTGTGTGCTCACGAGCTATGCAACAGACAACACATTCTCAGTAAGCTTCCGAAAGCCTACAGATGCCATGCTGACCGTCTCTTAGTATCACCGAATGCGGTTACCAACATTTCCTTTAGTCCAGACCTTCGAGTACACAAAGTGGTATGTCCTCGCACCAGCTGGACCAGCACTTTGTGACATGTGTTTTCATTGTAGGCCGATCCCCAGCGGAACCAAGTAAGCAACCTCAATCTGCTCTACGTGCAGTCTAACGGCATAGCACAGGGCCGGTTGACAAATTAGATCTGCACAAGCTATGTATTGGAGCCTTCGACAATGTTGTTTGTACAAGAGTGTAATAGATTATATAAATATGACGAGTGCCCGTGTATGTACCCCTATTTAATATGATGCAGTTTCACGTTATAATCATCAGCTCAGAATACCGTGCAGCTTGTGCAGGCCCAGACTGCAATACTCAATAAGTACAGCCAACCTGAATAAAGACAACTTACATGTTCTTGTGCCTGTGAGGAGACGAGATAGCACCATCGTCCTGAGCGCCGGCGTGGGAGAGAGACTGCTCGACCGATCGATCGTCTTGTCTTCCGGTACCGGATGCACCTTTCGTACCATCTTGACGAACATAGCCAACTTTTCCATTAGGTAAAGTCTGGCGTACATGTGTTGGCCGAGTAGACATTTCAGGGTTGCCCTCCTCGCCAGCTCGAGCGCTGCCATTCATTTCTGCGTTTTGCTGATCTTGGATTGCAGCTCCTTCCATCATCCCGCGCTATCAAGACATCAGCCAAAGATCTGGAGCTTTGGGTGTATCACTTACTTCAGCTTTGTCGATGTCCGCCTTTTTCATGCCCGCTGCGGCCATAGCATCTCTTTGATGGCGCGTCAGGCCATGATGTGCAGACCACTGACTGACCCTGGAGGCCACCGAAACAGGTTGGGTGGCATCCGCCTCGTCCGCGTCTTGACCCCTGAGCCAACTTGCTAAGAATACTCCAGCACAATGGGTAAAGAGGGGCTTACAACACAACACTACCATAGTCGAAGAGCTTGAGGATGGTGTAGAGCCTAGATAGAGGTGAGGATGTAAAAATCGCCTACCTGAAAAACGGCCTACGTGACCGAGATCAAAGAACCTGCCGATAGACGGTTCGTCAGCTGTGAAGGGGTGCAACACAGTAGAGCAGCATACCGATAAGCGGACCAATCCAGTAGATCCAGTGATAGCTAGGGAAAGAAGCAGAGATGACAGATGGTCCCAGACCTGTTGCCGACATCAGCTGAGACTCATCAAATGCGAGAAGCATACTTCGAGCAGGGTTCATGCCACATCCGGTCCATAGAGTACCGAGAAGCTGGCAGACGAAGAGTACTAGACCGATACCGATAGGCTACACAGAACTGTCAGCAAAGGCATCGATAGTCAAGCAAAAACATACAGCGATGAAAGTAGCTTTGTGCTTCTCGCTAAGGCATCTTCTGTCAGCGGAGGTACGTACTACTAGCTACTCGCACTTACGCAGCCAACATAAGGACAGAAAAGACCAGAACCGCAGTCAAGAATCTGCTTTAGCGTTCAGCTTCAGCAGCACTTGATCGCAAATGACTGACGCTTCCATGAACAAACCCTGCGCAACATTTACGAAAGGCGCAAGTGTAGTGATGGTGTTCTCTACTCCTCCATAAGGCGTCAATAGCGCGACCAGACCTGCGCCGAGGATTCCGCCTGCAAGTTGTGCGATGACCAGCAACACGGCCCGAAATGACTCGACACCACCGATGAACCAAAGGGCGAGTGTGATGGCGGGATTGAAGAGGCTGCATTTGGATGAGTATGGATGCTGCTAATAAAGCTGCACACGTACCCTCCGGTGATACTGCATCGCTTTGTCAGCCAGACATATCGATTAGAGTGACAGCGCGTACCGGTAGAAGATCCAAGCTGTGACCAAGAGACTGAACCCCATTGACGTAGAGATGAACAGGATAGTCTGGTTCGACAGAGAGATAGTTCCGGCCCTGCGACGCATCAGCTTGGTGACTATCAGCCGTAGAATATCGTACGTCTGCTGTTGCGTCACAGTCTCTGAATTCTGCGCCGTCTTGATGCCTCCCAAACCTATTCCGGAAATAAGCTTTGTGATGCAAATCTAGGATCTGCAGACGGACCGAGAAACAAGAACATAGTAGTCCCAACTGTTCGCGAGTACCGATATCAGCTGCAGGTTTGCGCAGCAAGGCTCGTCGACTGACTCAATTCACCACCTGGAATAGGCATTTTCAGCTTCTGGGTGAATCCCTGATAGACAGGTGCTTACCCGCAGCTATCAAGTCTTGTTTGAGCTTCACCATCCTGTCTCCTAGTGTTGTCGTTGAAGTGCAAGAAGCTAATTAAGTGATGTAGCGAGACAAAACAAGGCTTTCGACGACTTTTTCGATCAAGTAAACAGGGCGGCTAAATGACGTGCGCGGAGACAGCGCGGGGAGTTTGTCGAATGCGCTGTGCCGCTTCTCTAATAAGCAGCATAGATCCATACACGTCACGCAAGAAACAGTTCGGCCCCCGTAAGCAGTAGTCGCCTGTAATGGCGATCAATCGTGGACATCTCCGACAAAGCCGGTGTTTGGTTGAGATAGGTTCCGAAGTACAAGAGGCAATTTGACAGATGTAGCTGGCAGAGAATAAAATAGAGAGAGGGAAAGCAGGAAAGCAGAAAGACAGCAAAGTCGTATCCATCGGCTATCGTGAAGGACATGCAAGAGATATTCAGGCCCCAGTGTATTCGAAACTGTCATGCAATCGGTTCGATAAGAGGGCAGGACTTGCAAATGATACAAATTTGGGGCATCTTTCTTCGCCTGTAACACGCCGTTTTAGGACTAATGTTGGCTGCATCAGATTTCGGCGTCTTGGATTTATGTGAGACAGATACGTTGAAGCGCCCACCATGGTGCAAGTGCGCTAGCGAGACGCATTGATCGCAATTCATAATCGCAATTCTTGCAGATGCCAAATTTCACGATAAGTGGAACATGAAGGAAAGCCCTTCAGTGCAGCATATCGATGCCTATGATTACCAATATGAGCAGTAGTGTAGGCTAAAGTATCGTCCGTAGCTTAGCGTCCTTGCACTGTCCTTCGAGTCTTCGCTGATGACAGTTGCAAGCTCTCTGACGAACGCATGACAAGTGACTGTCTTGGTACGCGTTCCGGGCCGATGCTCGAGGTCTTCTTAAGCTTCTTGCATGTCACTTTGAGCAGCTTGACTACAGCGGACGTGTGTTTATCAATCCTAAGGCCAGAGCATTGAAATCGAGTTTGCCGAGCTTCTGGCTTCCCTCGCAAAAGACGCGCAGCAGTAGGCTTGACCTGGTGATTGCTTTTGCTGTACTTGATTGGTACACTCTGCTAGCAGACGTGGAGAGCTGTGTGCTGAGATTCCAAGATCCACGACGGCTCGCTTCGAGGCTATAGACAACTTCGGTATCGCAGGTGGGGTATAGTCCTCAGGCAATGATATCATCTCGTAGCCAGGTCTTAAGACGGAATAGCTGCTATTGGCCGTTGTCGAACGAAATGTATTCATGCTCGGTTGTCGAGCTACAGCCAGCTGAATAGTCTTCCTGTTCCGTATCCTGTCTGCCAGAAGCCTGTTTCGATCTATCTTGCGTTTCCTGGCAATCCTTCTCCTGCTAATACTCGAAGATGTCGGACAAATTGGCATTCATGCACATTGTCGAGCAGCTCAAGGTGCCCCTCGGATACTCTATGAACCTCTTCTATGTATGCCTATACTTTCTTTTATTAGAAAACGAAACGGACAGGCTGGGTCAGAGAAGGAGTTCAAGGTGTCGAAAGGTAGCCAATCTCCAATGAAGTAGGAAATTCTGTTCTTATCAGGTATGATCAGTATAGCGGATCATATGTATCGGTAGGCTACATCCTAGACTGTCCTTCGCCTTTCATAACGCTGTCCAGGATGGGCATGTTGGCCATGCTGAGCGAGTATGATCACCTCGACATTGGCCGATGTGTCATGCTAGCGTTAGTACATGATGTAAGCTCCTTCCAGAACCTTTCTCGATTCCTCTGATAACCTGATCAGCTCGCCGAAGCTCAGATAGGCGACATCACACCGTTAGATGGCGTATCAGACGAAGAGAAGGAACGCCGGGAAATCGTATGCTTTACTGTATGCTTGTCTCTCAAAAGCTGACTGCAATGCGTAGGAAGCGATGGAACATTTTCTAACAAAGCTTTTACCAGCCGAATCAAAAGCTTCAAAGCGGATACGATCACTTTGGCGAGAGTACGAAGATCGCCAGACCGATGAATCCAAGTTTGTCAAAGATCTGGATTTGTTCGAGCTTGGTTTGCAAGGGGTAGAGTATGAACGTGGTGAGGCAACAGCTTTACAGGTTCAATATCAGCTCATGGTGAACCGGGTAGATCAAGGCTTTGATCTGTCGCCTTTCTTCAAATCTACTCAGCGTACGCTCTTCAAATACCTGTAGCTGATCATCTTTCTCATTGGCTTACGTAGACAAGATCAAGTCGGAAGAAGTTCAGGGATGGTCCGCGGCATTGTATGTCCTGAACCCACACATGCTGAATCGTCGCTGATCGTGTCTCAAGAATGGAAGAGCGCAAGAGCATACAGGAATCAAAGAGCTCTAATGCTTAGGTGACCTTTGTAGCATGAAATACCCTTTTAGACAGCATTCACCGCTTGCAACCGTTTGATCTGATCTGACCTGACTGCCTCTCTGTACTACTCGCATGCAGCTATAGTCCGTGCTTAAAGCCCGTGTCGTGGCTCTTTCCTTCCTGGCGTGCCCTAATCTGACAAGCGGCGCATTTGGCGACTTGAGGCCCTCTCTGCCTGCTGTATCGGTAGCCCTATGCCAGTGCATCGCAGATAGAAGAATCTGCAATGTTCATTTCCAACAGCAATACCAGCAGCACGTTCATGAGCCTGAGCAAGATGATAGCTCGAATGTCACAATTTGGTGCAACAGCTGCGGCCTGGATTTCTATTCGTGGAATGATTTCGACGAGCACAAGCTGGACACACGCTACCACTTTTGGTGCAATTCCATAACGAGGACTGCGACACTTGGGACGATCTGGTGGAACACTTTTTGGACTGGCCAGATCATTTCTACTGCGAGGACCACGATGCGCACTTTGATGATAATCAACAGCTGTGCGAACACTTTGAGTAAGTCTTGTCCTGCAGAGCTGTTGTCATTATGCCGAGGCTAGCTTAGATATGAGCATGTGTTGTGCCAGCCTTGCAAGTCAGTCGCGATGGTCCACAGTGCCGTTCCATACTGATCTGTGGTCAAGCATATCTTTCCCTGATGGCGGGGCGCTCAATCATCATCTGCAGAACGATGGACGGCACTTCTTCTGTTTTCAGTAGTGCCGTCATCTCCCCTCTAGGAGGAAATTGACGCAGCACAAACGAGGGCCAGCTCACAAGCCTCGGAACGTCCATTGTCCCTGTAATCTCATTACGCCAGTATCCGAATTGCGCTGACTGACTGATATAGACTGCCCAAAGCGCTTTCTCGATGTGACTGGCATGACGAGTCATCTCGAGAGCGGTTCCTGCACGAGGTAGAATCGATCCCTCGTTCTCCACTTTACACTGCTAAGGCCTATCCAGCGGATCAAATAGACATTCGGTCAACCGCCATGTCAGACGAGTAGATACTTCTAATCTGATTACGAACCCGGCCCGCTTCCTTGGTGGAGCAGATTGGGAGCCCAAGGCCATCTATGCTACATAATTGGCATGGAATGGCTGGGTAAGATGATCATCCCATTCATCCGACATTCAAGCTAACTGCAAATGACAGGATCGCGCCTACGAATGCTATTATTGTCATAAACAGTACCGTCATCTCAAAGACCTGAACCAGCATCTAGCTTCACCGGTACACGACAGCAAGATCTACATATGCAGAAATCGACATTGCCGCTATGAATGCAGCGCGCTCAGTACCCTGATCAGGCATTTTGAATCGGGCGGTTGCGGAGTTGCGATGTTTCAGCAAGAGGTGGAAGGTCGACAGAGACGAGCTATTGAACGTGAAGATGAGATTAGGGCTAGGTCGGAGAATCATCAACTGGTAGTGCAGAGGCATCAGCATGTGAAGAGCCCTCAGCAAGTTGCTCAAGAACTCTGCAATCGAGCAATGGAGCTTCAAGAGCAAAGCAGAGCCATATTGAACAACCTCGGTATGGCAATGAGCTTCTTTTCGTAAAGACATACAGTGCGTCCTTCTTTTGGAATCTCGTCTTCAGGCTGATGTTTCATCAGATCATTCAGAGCGATTGACCTGCTGATGAGCAAACTCAGAGAAGTCAAAGCTGGAAAGGGTAGTCGGCGGCATTGTACGTGACCAGCTTCTCGCTCGATACCGCGACTGATTTGATTCAAATGATCCACAGAAGGGCAAGCACACGAGCGCATATCGTATAGGGATTAGATGACCTGTAATGCATCCCTTGAAGTTGACTCTTAGACAGCATCATCCAATACCTTTGTTCCGAACATATCCTGCATTGCCTGTCCCAGCAGCCTTGATGCTATAAGAGCGGCCTATCCAGTAGCACATCATGTCTGCCGCAGCCCTATCCAAAGCCAGAAAGGCGGTCTACTTCACTGAAGAGACGCATCAAACGCGCTTTCGTGATTTCTTTGGCCTGCCAGATGGGGAATCTCCTCTTGCCGAACTGAATGGTGTATTGGGCTTGAAAGGCAAGAGCGAGGTCTACGCAGGCAAGATCTATCTCTCACAGCGTCACCTATGCTTTGCTTCAATGGACAAGCGCTCATGCCGCGTCTCGCTGCCTCTGTATGCTATCCGAAGAGTAGAGAAGCTTGGTACTGGATCAGCTAGCGCCAACAGCCCGCTAGAGCGTGTCAGCGTAGGTGTATATGCCCTATCTATCGGTGTCTGGGAAGGCAATCGAATTGTACCGTGCTTCAGCTGCTCGATAGCTCTTCAGGCTGAATGTCGCTTCGTCAGATTCTGCAACTGAATGCTCTGCGGCCGACATGCGATCAATTCGCTGCACAACTACGCACCCAGCTTAGAGCAGCTCTTCCGCTCATGAAGTCGCTCAAGCCTCTCTCGCGAACATTCTACTCTGAAATCCTAGTTAATGAAGAGGGCGAAAAGAAAGCTGAACCGCAACCTGCTGTCTCGCTCATTGATATGGAAGAAAAAGACCCGAAAGCTGCTGAGCAATCAGAGTGGACTACTGTCAGTGGATTAGAAGGTGGTTGGCATGCTGGTCTTGGGCAGATATACAAGTATCCTGGTGATCCAAAGAAGTGCGCATACCGGTTGACATGTCGTGTCCATCTAATGTAGGATTCAGGTTGAAAGAGAAGTCAAAGCTGAAGCTATGGAAGGACTATTTCGAAGGTTAGTCGAGGCCGGACAGAGGCTAGCTCCTTGATCTAATGTCAATTAGTTCATGGTCGCAATTTAACAACAATCCGTTATCCACCGTTCTCGCGTCTAGTTCAAGTTGGTCTCCCAAATCGACTTCGAGGCGAGATCTGGGAGCTCAGTTCAGGCTCCATTCACCTTCGCGCCGAATTTCCAGGCGAATACGAAGCGATTCTAGCTCGACATGCAGGTCAACGGTCATTAAGCACAGACGAAATCGAGAAGGATCTGAATAGGTCACTGCCTGAATACGGCGCATATCAAACAGAAGAAGGCATCAACACTTTAAGGAGGGTGCTCACAGCATATAGCTGGAAGAATCAGGTCAGCTAGATATCTAGAGAGTCTGAAATGGTCTCACTCTGTGCAGGAACTCGGTTATTGTCAAGCGATGAACATCGTTGTCGCTGCCCTTCTAGTGTAAGATGATTGAATCCTAGTCTTGAAGGGGCTCACCTTCCGTCTGATAGCTACACGAGCGAAGAGCAATGCTTCTGGCTGTTGAATGTGCTCTGCGATCGCCTTTTGCCTGGCTATTATTCTCCTGTCGGTCTTGCGAGTATTAGCTTTTGCCGTAAGCTGATACTGTCTCTACCTGACAGACGATGTATGGCACTCTACTGGATCGTCCGTCGTCTTGCTAGAGCACTTATTCGCTGCTGACATGCCGCTACAGAAAAGGTCTTCGAACACCTGGTCCAGCGATGTCTGCCCGTCATACACGAGCATCTGCAGACAGTGGACGTGCAGCTCTCCGTGGCTAGCCTGCCATGGTTCCTTTCGCTTTTCCTCAGCTCCATGCCTTTGATATTTGCTTTCCGGTGAGTTGACTCAGTGCTGCCAAGGATTTGCTGATTTAGCGCATCGTAGTATCGTTGATTGTTTCTGCCTTATGGGTCCAAAGGTCCTCTTTCAAGTCAGCTTAGCTATCCTCAAGATCAACGGAGAACAGCTTCTTCAAGTGACAGACGATGGGATGTTCATCAGGTAGACGGCAGTCGCTCGCCTACCAGCTTCCGCTGATTACGGAGCTGCAGTATCATGAGAGACTACTTCGCCTCTCTTGGCGATTCTGCGCATCCAGCATCTACAGATCCTCGCATGAAGCAGGTTACGCGGTTCCAGGAGCTGCTCGTGGTAGCTTTCCGAGAATTCGGCGGCATAATTACCGAAGATACAGTCGCGAATGAGCGCAAACGATTCCGAGCAGAGGTCATAGACTCGATAGAAGCGTTCGCAAAGAGAACAGCAATACGAAATCTGCAGCCTGGCCGCCTAAGCAAAGCCCAGACGTCTGTGGTTTATGACACTTACCAGACGTCAATCCTGAAGGCCAAAGAAGGCAACGTCACCAGCTCGACACCGAATGCAATCCTTTTGAATGCTCGCTTCACGGATGCAAGCGATCGACCTGAAGTTCGGATCGATGCCAGGACATTCGGCTTCTTTATCGCGGATGTTGCGTGGGTTATCCACGGTGCTCAGCCCGTCATGACTTACTCTTGACGCAGCACCTGGGCGCGAGATGAGCATGTCGTCAAGAACGCCTTCCACAATCATACAGTCCGGCGATGTGCTGATCACGAACTAATCAATCGGCTCTTCTTTGAATGGGACAAGTCGCGGCAAGGTGCTCTGTCACTTCAAGTGAGCAAACAGCATCTGTCTGCGATCGCATTGCTTAATACTTGATTCTCCACACAGGATGTGGTCGATGGACTGAATCAGGTCGTCTTCAACGATATGCTGGAAAACATTGCCTGGTTCTTCGGTCTGCACGATAAAGAAAAGGACGGCTACTTGACCAAAGACGAATTTCTCCAGCTTTCAGAATCTTTACTGTTCATCTTCCGCAATGAAGTCGGAGATCAATATCTGGCAGCCGTCAGTAGGGTGAGTACGACAACCAGGTCTACATGATGCAGTATAATGACTTCCTTGCGACTTACAGCTTTTACAAAACGCTTTCGAGTACGCCGACAGCATAGCAAAAGACGCTCAGGATGATGCATCTAGTGCTACAAATTCGTCAGAGGAAGCAGCAACACAGCGAGCGCGAGCCAACTCTGTCGACGAAAGCCCAAAACAGCCTTACCTCAATCTTGCAACGTTCCGTATGGTCGTTCTCGCCGATGAACTCCTGGAAGCCTTCTTTGAGATCGATCTGACAAAGTCATGGAAGCTAGAAACGCCTGTGGTGGAGACGCCTGTCAAGTCTGGGTTCCTTGGCGGTCTCTTCCAAGCGATAGCAACGGACGAGAACAAGGTATGCCTTTTGGTCATGGTACTGATATGAGCGCTAAGTTGTTATACAGGAACGCTTCAATCGACTGGCTGATGCAGTCGGACAAACGCTAGAGATCCAGACAATAGAACAGAAGCCTTCTATTGGCAAGACCGACGCTCTGTCTAGCTCAAACGAGCTCAAGTCTCGTGAATCGATGTTCTCTCCTCGTATGGCACCTTCACCTTCTCAGTCTTCACCTTCTATGCGCTCGCCTTCCATCAGGTATGATCCTTTTCATCCTCACTTCGATTACAAGCTAAAAGCAATGTATTCAGCTCATCTTCTTCACAAAAGCCTTCGATATCCACAGAGACCTCGACTTCGCCTACATTATCGACCTCCACGTCAACGAGCTCACTTGTGCCGCCGCCTTTGAAACGATTGCCGAGTGTATTACCTGAGCGAGAGAAGTTCCTCAGTACGTGATAGTCTGCTCATACGGAGTATATGCTAAGCGAAGGCCATCGCTGTATAGTTGACACCGCGGTGGAAGATGAAGATGACCTCGATATCGGATTACCTTCACCTGGGCAATTAGTCGACGAGTAGGTCTACCTCGCAGTCGATTCTGCTATCGCTGATTATACTCTCCAGTAATCTCATGGAAGACATAGAGTAAGCTGGGCTGGATTTAGCTAACGGCACGAGCTAAAGATCTTGATGTACAGCTCTTTCTTGCTTGCTAACGCTAGCGATGAGCAAGGACTTTCTGAAGCGGAAAAACAGACCACGAAGAGTAGGCTCTCGCGGTATCTGTGTGCTCCTTGCTGATGCTGTTGGTCTGCACTACAGAATTGATGGCAGAAGATGCGGAGCTCGAGAAAGAAGAGATGAAGATCTAACAGATCTTGCTATGGAAGGGACACTCTCGCTTGTATTATATGAAGACTGTACGAATGCTAACATATCAGATAGTCCAGTACACGCTAGTATGCTGACTGCGCTCGTCTCGCATCGACCACACCAAAGATACCCTAACCCGCTATGGACGCGCTGAAAGGCGTTCAATATTATACCAACAAGTTCGTGACTTCTGTGGGCGGCATCAAAGTGCTGCTGCTAGACGCAGAGACTGTGCGTGCGAATCAACAAGGCTTGCATTGGAAACTGGTCATGACGCTGTTGGCCGTATAGACGCCTACTGTCTCTTTGGCTTCTACGACTTCGCATTTACTGTCACATGAAGTCTACCTTACAGACAGAATAGAGAATGTCAACCGAGAACGCATGCCGCACTTGAAATGCATTGCTTTCCTTCGGCCGTCGCCAGAGAGCTTGCTGGCTCTGGAAAGGGAGCTTGAACGACCCAAATATGGAGGCTATTGGTTATGTGCGCCTGGACAAGCTGTTCTTGAGGCAAAGAAGCTGATGCGAGCGTGGCAGACTTTACCAATGTTCTGAAGAAGTCAGCGATAGAGCGGCTAGCGGAAGCAGACGAGCATGAAGTCGTCAGAGAAGTGCAGGTGTGTATGGGTATATCGTCCGACAGCGTCAGCTCATTGGTCTGTAGGAATTCTTTGCCGATTATTTGCCCATCACCTCTTCGCATTTCTCCCTCAACCTCTTACCTTCTCCCCTATCTCCTTACGAGCCTGCGAGGTATGGAATCTACACGACATCGCTTAAAGTAGCTTACAAGGGTTCCAGACGGCATCGTCTATACTCTGATCTGCCTTCGCAATGGGATCTCTCGCCAGATACAGGCAGCTTCGACAGGCACGTCGAGAGTCTCACAGCGCTTCTCTTATCACTCAAGAAGAAGCCTATAATACGTTACGAGAAGATGAGCAATATGGCCAAAAAGCTCGGGCAGGATGTTCTGGTAAGCTCAATAACATCTTTGTCCGATATGGACTTACAGGGTCTTCTTGGGTCTACAGTATCAATACTCTGCCGAACCTCAGCTCTTCGACTTTCGACCTTCGGCGTCTCCACCTGTATTGCTCATCCTAGACAGGCGGAACGACCCTGTCACACCTCTTCTTTCACAATGGACATATCAAGCTATGGTCCACGAACTCCTAGGCATCACAAACGGGAGAGTAGACCTTTCTAGCGCACCAGATATCACAGAAGATCTCAAAGTCAGCTTTCTACTTTTGGCCAAGCCAACATGCTGATTTGTTTGCAGGAAATCGTCCTGTCACCTGAACAAGATCCTTTCTTCTCCAAAACTCTGTACGACAACTTTGGTGACCTCGGAGCACACGTCAAGACCTACGTCTCAGATTACCAAAACCGTTCCGCGGCTCCATCAATGAAGAAAATCGACACTATAGCAGACATGAAGCGTTTCGTTGAGCAATACCCAGAGTTTAGGAAATTGGGCGGAAACGTGAGCAAACATGTTGCGTTGGTGGGTGAATTGAGTAGGTTGGTGGATAAGAACAAGTTGTTGGAAGTCAGCGAGCTGGAACAAAGTCTGGCGACTAGCGAGAACCACAGTGCGGATCTGCGGGTAGGTATCGACACGCAAGTGGTTCCATGCGCTCACTCTTGCTGATTCGTACAGGTCTTGCAAGAACTGATAGCATCGCCTGAAGTACCAGCAGAAAGCAAGCTTCGACTAGTCATGCTGTACGCTCTGCGGTATCAGAAATTCAATGGCAATGCGATACCGAGCGTCATTGGCTCGCTACCTCAAAATGGCGTGCAAGAGGGAGATGCTGCTGTGAGTTCAGTTCGCGGGTCAACTCTTTTTGGCTGATCGCCTTTCAGCTGGTCCATGTCCTGCTGAATTTTGCTGGCGCAGATCAGCGGCAAGATGATCTCTTTGCGAACGAAAACTTCTTTTCGAGAGGTAGATCAGCACTGAAGGGCTTGAAGGTAAATTGTCCCCTCTGGTCTCGAACGCTTGTCTGACATCCGTCGCAGGGAGTGGACAACGTGTATACCCAACATACACCTCATCTAGCTCAAACACTGGATCTCCTTATGCGCGGCCGACTGAAAGAGACTAGCTATCCTTTCCTTGAAGGGCAAAGCTCGATCAACCCAAACTCAGCAACTGCTAGACCACAAGATATTATCGTTTTCATGATTGGCGGTACTACATATGAAGAAGCTCGTACGGTCGCCTTGCTCAATTCGCAAGCACACCAGAGCAACGGCCAAGGACAAAGTGTTTCCTCCGCGCGAATACTATTAGGCGGCACTGGTGTGCTCAATTCGAAGAGGTATGATCAGCTACTGTACCGTGGTGCTGAGCTGAGTCTGCTTCCCCAGCTTCCTTGGTGTCCTTCGAGATGCGGCGAGTCGGTTCCCTGGCACGATGACTTCTTCTGCGCTCGCTCTTCGGCCGACGAGCAATAATGTCCCGCCTGCGAATATGAACATGAACGGCGGTGGGGTGAATTTACAGATCGGCAATCTCAATATCAACTCGAAGCAAGCGAACGCGCAATTGGAAGCAGGGTTGAACGACGGGATACAGGCTGCTCGAGGGTTGTTCAATAAGGTCAAAAGTGGGGGACTTGGGTTCTAGATGTATTACGATGATTGTAAATTACTAGTTTGTCTTACATTTCATGGGCTCAACTCTGCTCTGTCGCTGCGGATGGATCTAGATCTCCCAACAAACGTTATCAAGTAGAATCATGAATACAAAGGGCATTGAATGCACTGTTCCAAGGGCTCTATCTGGAACCTACGGCCTGCTCGATCCTACGAGATCCGCATAATTCTTAGGCTGAGGTACAGGTTTCGACGCTTCCTGTCTTCGTCGTTCGGCCTCTTGTTGTTGTTGTCTGGCCTTCCCTTCTGGACTGTTGTGAGGATCATAGTCCACACCATGATGTTCCCGATAGGCCTGGTACCAAGCGGCTGTAGCATTATCCTATGATTGCCAGATATGAGCTCCACGCTCTCACAGCGGCGATAAAAGGGCATACCTTTGCCAATTGAGCAATTTGAAGCTGAGCACCTTTGTAATGGAGTTCATGACCTCTGGCCGGTAGTTGGGCAGGATGGTAATCATGATCTTTCCCAAAGGGATGCGCTTGTAGAGAAATCTTCGAAGCAGATTGGTGATGGCAAGGAGATTGATTGAAGGATAGAAAACAAGAGTTATGGCCTGGAGTAGACAAGGGTAATACTGAAAGTCGTCAATGATATTGCCGGCAAGTCGGAAGATTGCTTCTTGCCCAATCATTCGCGAACCGGGAAGCGTACTGTGGATAGGAAATACCAGCTTGTTGAGCGCAACCTTTAGCGGTTCAGCTGTGCGTGTGGCCGAAAAGAAGAAAAGAAAAGCTGAGGGCTTTTTGGGGGCGACAGAAGGCTACATCCGTTCATAGAAAGCAAGAGGGCATCTTCAAGATCGTAGTGACAAGCTGAATTGGCAAAAAAGTGACGAAAGGATGGATACAAGGCAAGGAATCAAACGCCGAAAGAGCGAAAGAACCTGGTAGTCCTTGTACCTGTGCGCGATGAGTCACGGCGTCTGTGAGATCTGCTAATGAAAGCGCGCGCATTTGTCTGCTTGGTAATAAGCATGGGACATCGTGGACAAGAGCTACAATCTTCAGCAGAAAGATGTTGGCATTCTGAGTCGGAGGAGTTTGAGCTGGCGTGTGCCAACAAGATAGCAGACAGATTGCAATCAGGCCAGTTTGAAAGCAACCAAGCAAGAGGATCACGACAGCAGGATACGAGACATTTCACAACGGCGCGACGAAAGCCTCGCATAGAGATCGAAGAGCACAGCATTCCTTCTCCTGTGAATTAGACCCGTGTGCTAGATTGTGCCTTGCAGAGAGTCGAGAGCTTTGACATGCCGATCATCATCACATTTGCTTGACACGCAACCTCCATCGCAAGCAGTTGCCGAAAGAAGTACTTCTTGAAGGGCTCAGCATTCAACTGCCAGTCCCAGCCTAACAGCCATGTCTTCAGAGAACTACTTCAAGACGAAAAACTATGCGCAATCTTCAGGCATCGTGTCTTTGGCGGATCGAGCCTTTCATTCAGGCAAAGAGCTCGTCGTTGGTCGCTCTTGGGGTCCTCTAGTCTTGATGGCTCGCACGACCATCGTCTCGTTGATGGAAAAGATTCAACATGGTCAACTGAGAGTATTGACGACAGAGGGGATTTACACTTTTGGTAACCCAAAGGTTGAGGGCTACTGTCCTGGCTTGAGTGCGGATGGGGAGCTCAAGGCTGAAATCAAAGTGGTCAACGATGCTTTCTGGGTCAGGATGCTGGTGTTGTGCGATTTGGGTGAGCTGCTCGATAAACGTCCGAAGATGCATTCTCAAATCTTCTTGCGACAGGCTTTAGTGAAGCTTACATGTCTCAGGACATTGAGGTCGACAACCTAGAGAATGTCTTCAAGGTATGCGTTCCCTTTCCTCACTCGTATCCAGCTGACATTGTCGGAAAGATGTTTATCCTCAACAGAGAAAGTCTGTCAGAACTAGGCACTTCCGCATCGCGCATCTTCACCGGTCTGCAATACCTAATGAACTCGCGCTTCGTCAACTCTATCTCAAACTCTATTTCCAACATTTCAGCCCACTATGACATTTCCAACGACATGTTTGAAGCCTTCTTATCTCGCGACATGACTTATTCCTGTGGCATCTACCCTTCTTCACAATCCCAAGAAGAGAAACGCTCACAAGACGAATTGGAGAATGCGCAGTATGCGAAATTACAACACATTATCCAAAGAGCCAACATAAGAAAAGGTGATCGAGTGCTCGAAATTGGATCTGGGTGGGCTTCTTTCGCTATTGAAGCTGTTCAAACTTGTGGCTGCACCGTCGATACCCTTACACTATCCGTAGAGCAAAAGAAATTGGCAGAAGAAAGGATTGAAGCTGCTGGTCTCTCGCAATCCATCACTGTCCATCTGATGGATTATCGAAATATGCCAAAAGAGTGGGAGAAAGCTTTTGATCGGGTAGTGAGCATTGAAATGATTGAAGCGGTCGGATTGGAATTCTTGGATACTTATTTCAAGATGGTCGATTTTGCTCTGAAGGCCGATATTGGGGTTGGCGTCTTTCAGGTCATTACTATTCCAGAGAGGAGGTTTGAAAGGTATCAGTAGTGCGTATTTTCATCGTTGTGTATGAACTTGGCTGATCTAGGTGCAGCGAGATTGACTTTATTCGCAAATACGTGAGCTGAGCTTCATGTCTTTTTGCTGCCTGGTTGTTGACTATCATCTAGATCTTCCCTGGCGGTGTCCTACCATCAGTCACAGCCCTAACGAATGCCATCAGCAAAGGCTCGAAAAACACCCTCGTCCTTGAAGCACTAGACAACATCGGTCCCCGTGCGTCGTATATCTCATATCAATAGATCCACACTGATTAATATATAGACTACGCACCGACACTACGAGAATGGAAAGCCCGTTTCGTGCAGAATTATGATTCTCGAATCGTGCCTGCTTTGAAAGCTGCCTACCCGGAATTAAAGACGAAACAAGACGCAGAAGTATTCAGGAGGAAATGGATCTGTGCGTTTCCCTTCCTTCCAATACGCAACGAAAGCTGATTATGAGGGATAGACTACTTTGATTACTGCGCTGCTGGATTTGCCATGCGCGTCATTAACGATCACATCTTTACTGTGAGCAGAGAGGGGAATTTGACGCTCGAGGTCGAGCAGTAGGGTTTGGTCGTTGTTACAAAATCTAGACATCGTTATAGATGGTTTGTAATACAATTGTTTGATACATTAAGCGTCTACTAGTAGTACATCTGTGTGCGAGCGTCAAAACAGGCTGTGCTAGGTCGACTGGGAAAGAAAGCTTACATTCCCTTGTTGAAAAGGCGAACTTGATGACTGATACACTAATGAGCCTGAGACTACACGAGAGAGGGTTGAGGCCCACCATCTCCATTTTTGAGCTCGTAATACCGCGACTCGGGCAACTTTTCGTCGTTGACAACAGTTCCATTCGCTGACTCAAGGTCGATGATGAATGGTCTAATAAGATGTTAGCGAAAGTATGGCGAAGGCAAATAACCTACTTGGTCAAGCTCTTTGTATCCCCGAATTCATTCTTCTCTCTGATCTGCCTGAACTGAATCACGGCATGCTGTTTCGACGCTGAAGGATGTTCTATAGGGATATCCGCAACCACTCGATCTCTTCCTATCAGGTAGCAAGACTGTTTATTGATATGTACCAGATCTGTATCAATATGAGCTTCGTTGTCTGTCGCGAGATGCTGCTGTTCAACTGACCAACTTGCTCTTTCCCCTTGAAGACATACAAACGCCAGCCTTTCGTAGGTTTCCTAGCTTCAGGCGGTTCATTATACTTCAACACGACCCCTTTGAACGTATTTGTTTCAGCTGCGAGTTTCCCAGAATTGGCAAAGTTGGGTCCAGCTGGTGGTTCAGCGCTTTCTCGTTCTGAAGGCTTCAAGCCAGGCGCTAAAGAATTTTGAGAAGGTAGAGGGGAACGAGAACGCCTCTCCTCTCGTCTGCGAGGTGATTCAGACTGTTTTGAATTTCAATCAGTTTGTGCGAGCTGCTGCTGATGGGAGAATGAATGACTCTGTCTCGTCTTCGACTGCTGCGCTCTCGTTCTGGCGAGCGTGACCTGCGTCTGGATGTAGATGCGCGCGGTGAAGGCATGGCGTGAATGTGATCGAGAGCAAGTTGCAATGTCGTCTCTTATCCCGAAACGAGCGGATACCCTGAGCTGCGATAGTCTAGCTTATGTGATTTTTGTCATCTTTATTGGGCTGCTGCACTGCTGTAGTATCCAATTGTATACTCGTGTTCTACCTACATGCTCCCAATTCGACACTTCATGCAAGAACATCCTCAGCCTTCGTGCATCGTTCTGAGAGGCGGCGACAATAAGCTAGGGCTCTGATTTCCATTGGATAGACGTACAGCTATAAGCGGACCAGCCGTCATTATCCAGATAACGTTGCGGTCTAATCCATCTTGGTGCACCCGTGTTCTGTGATTATATTTGGAGCAGTGCAGACAGTGCATAGATTGTTAGAGCCTTGAAAATGCGGTCAGCTTCTGATATACAGTTGATATGGAGACAAATACCTCGTGTGAAGGCTGTAGTGCATTTCTTCAGGCAGACGCCATTGACTGTCCAGCATTATCAGAGACTGCACTCTATGACGTCACAGTAGAGCACTCACTTCGCTCTTCGTCTGAAGCACATTTAAGTACACACATTGGCTGTATCGACGTCCCTTGTTTTACTACCATCACTTCATAATCTCCTTGACACTTGGTACAGTCGTTATGTGAATCTAGTCAACCATCAGGTCGATATCGAATACAGTAGAGAGATAGAAACCTCTGCTGAAACCATTCTTGCACTTCAATAGGCAGCGTATACCAACTGTTGAACAGACAGATGAGCGAAAGTAAGAAGGGAAGTGATATACAACATACCTATCTCATAGTTGACCAGATCAGGACAGTATTGTGGTGAAGGTTGAGGAGAGCTGGTATCGCGTTTGCGAGAGGGAGCGCGAGCTGAGAATTGCCTTGCAGCTACTCGTTCGCGAAGGATCATCGGATCTTCGTGGATGACTGTATCGCGTGGTAGAGGTTGAGCAGCGGTGAGACTGAAGAGCAGCGAGAAAGCCAGTAGAAGAGATGGGAAGAGCATTGTTGCGAGCGATCACAAGAGAAGAAGATTGTCGAGAAAGCGGTTGAAGCGAATGAAAGAGCAACATATTACAGGTGTATCGCGGACCTCGCGCGAGACAATAGCGCCCGTAATGGCATTAATTGGAGATAGAGACATGGATGAGACAGTCAAGGCGACCAAAGCGGGTACCTGTTTCTGCTTTGACATTGAAACGCCAACACTACCCAACGGTTGTGAAAAGGCAAGCGACGACAAAAGAGTGTAAGCACAGGCAGCTGCTGACGCTGAGATTCTGATAGAGTCAACCCCTTGACAAAAGCCGCATGAAGAGATTCTGCTCGCACGACGATACGACGCTAGTTCCGAGACAAGTCAAGTCTTTTGGCTGTAAAGAGCAGAAGATTACTTTGCTAGCTGCTCCTTTGCTGTGACGAGACTGGTCGCTTGTGGCACAACTGCGCAAATTGCGGTCATCTCGAAGTCGAGCAGGGTCGAGCGCTTTTACTCGTCAGGCAAGCATCTGGAACTGGTTGGGTGTCTCTACTACCCAGCAGCTGCTTCGTCGTAGAAGGCAACAGGCAAAGCCATTCGTCACAAAGTATTCTGCGCATTGAACAGCATGAAGAAATGTCATATCGAAGTCGTCGAAGCGAATATGAATGCATTCTCATTGATTGTCAAGAGCCAGTCGTCCATCTCTCGCTTCCTTTGTGCTTCTAGTCATTCGGCAAGCGAGAACCACACAAGCTTCCTGATGCGTTCACAGAGCTACACTACCAGCTCGGGCTGCCCTTCCTTGTTCAAAAGTTGGGCCTGAAACACTTTCTTCGCTTCTTGCTGCGCTTGACTTCATTCGCGCGATCCCTGATGTACCCACGTCGACGTCTTCAAATCTCGCCTGCCATGGGGGCATACGACCCCAAACGTGGACGCAGAAGATGGCTGCTTGATTACTAGCAAGTATCAGCGTAAAAAGCTATCTCGGACAGACAGGGCTATAGTGAGGAACTTTCCTTGCAGGCAAACAAGGTGTTGGACAGATCGAATCAGAGGAAGTTCAATCGTGCGAGTTGATGTCAAGATGGTGGGCAAGCTGTGATTGACAGATGATCAAGGAGTATGCAGGTGATCTATGATGTCAGGGAAGAGAAGGGCATTTGGAGTCCTGGACGCAACAAGGGTAGAGACTCGAGCCTCGAGCAAGTCACCGACCAGACAATGCATCATCGCCTAGATAGAAGCAACATGTACCTCTCTGCTATTTTAGCGATCACAAAAGTGCCCGCTTTAGCATGTGCAGCTGTTTATGGTTGACAGCTTCTTATCCGTGACAGCGTCTTCCTGAATCAGCGATTCTTCCCCTTCCCTTCTTATACACCAAGGTCAGAAGGAGCTGGTAGTGCTATAGTCAAATTGACACCAAATCGCTAAGATTGACATCACATCATGGTCTCCAGAAAGGCACCTTGGGCTCCAACAACCGCTGAAGAGGCAGCCTACTACACGGGAAATGGACCTGAAGCCTCGCAATCTGCTCTCTTCACTGGTCTTATAGAACCGATGCTTGTATGGTTCGGCCTGTACCAAACACCAGATCCCTCGTACGGTCGACTGGATTTACCGCGTGGTCCCAGTGAAGCAGCTTTGAGAAGAGACTATCGCTGTGAAGATACTCAGCTGTTTTTGAGCAAAGATGGGCAAGTCGAGAGTTCGAGTACAATCATTCGAGCTGTTCCGGGCAAAGAATGGTTATGCTATACCGTCTTTGAAAACGAGAAGAAAGATGTAGGAGTAGATATGCTGATCTGTCATGGTCTGTCTATCTGTATTCCGATGGGTCACGACTGACAACGAGTAGGATATTGCGACTACGGCATGGCATTCGCACCTCACGCTCGATTCTTTCTCGACCAAGGCATTCGTCTCATCATTCCGTATGTCTTCGTTGCTGTATCATCATCATCCATTCATCCTGGCAAAGGGATCTACCATCGCACGGCCGTTCTTCAGGATTACACACCCATCTGAAATCTGCTTCTCAACTGCCTGATGCCATCCATCTCGTTCTACGCGATATGCAGCAGAAAGATGCCCGCCAAGGTGCTAAAAGGCGACTCTTCATCTTTGGTCAAAGCATGGGAGGATATACAGTTGTCAATTATGCTGCGAGACAACAAGAAGAGGTCAAGCTGGCTGGTGTTATCGCGCTGTGTCCTATGCTTCAGATTGCGCCTGAGACTAGACCGCCTATGATTGTGGAGATGGTTGGAAGATTGGTCAAGTCGTTCGGTGCGAGATTGCCTTTGGTGCATGCGATCAGAGGAAAAGTCAGCGACGAGTATGTTTAATATCTACTTCTGTGAATCTTGATTGATCATTTCTCGTTTGTACAGTCCATGGGTAGAAGAGCGGTTCAACAAGGAGTCCGTTTCGCTGATCATTGATGTCGATCTTGCTGATCTAGAATGGTGCAACAGTCCTCAGACCGTAAGGTTTCAGTTCGGCCGAGGGGCACAGTAGACTGATCAACTTGTCTTCAGTACCACGGCAAGCTTCGCATCGGAACGGGCTTCGCTTTTCTTTCAGGCATTACTTCCATCGAATCCGTCTTTCCCCGGGTCAAACTACCATTACTGCTAGTACACGGGGTGCGTCCTTCTCTTTTCGACCTCGTGCATAGCTCACCCAAGAGCAGACGAAAGACCGAGTCACAGACCCCAAGAAGACGCAAGAGCTTTACGCGACCGCCGCGAGTCAGGATAAAAGTCTCCGCTTGGTCTGTTCTTGCTCGCGCGCGGCTTCTAGTATTAATTCTGATCTCTGGCATAGATGGAAGGCTATGAGCATGTTATGCTTCGTGTCGGGACCGATGACAAAGATGACGAGCCTCGACAAGCTGTTCTGACAGTCGTGCGGGATTGGATATTGGAGAGGCAAGGATGAAGCGACATGCGCCGCACTCCTCGCGTGCTTTCATTCGAGTGCATTCTTCTCGTTTGGGCGGTTCTTCTAGAATCTCGTGAGTCTATTTATTACTGCAGACACGAGTTGGAATCTGACTTGTCTGGTAGGACCCTCTCCCTACAATAGCAATGAATACAAGATCCAGCATTGTCGCGTCGCTGACCAAGGGCAGGGATTTTCGTGAATTGGATGTGCGCCTCCTCGTATTCGCTCTCATGCACCTATTTACTCAATCACAGTGTTAAGAACCTGCAGGCCGGCTTCTCCAGCCCTGCAGGATGGATGTCGCGTAACTCTGCGACCTTTGTCTTGTCTTCTACTCGAGACTTGCTCAATCCTACCGGGGAGCTCTGCCAATCTTTTCCATCTCCGCGCTCGCCGGTGCTCTTTGAGCTCCCATGACTGCTTTCGCAAACGTTCGAAGGGCAAACTTTATTTGCCCGAATCCTCCTTCTGATTAGCGTGGACTCTACTCGAAGGAGAATTCTAGCCCTGGCGGGTGCTACTGTTATCGACTGCTAAATGCTCTGCTTCTCCTAGCTGGGACCGCCTGTCAGTGGCTTCAATTGATTCGAGGTCTCTTTTTATTCTATATGAGGTAATCAGAGCATCCCTTCGAACCATATGGCTTGCTCTACAACTCCGTTCATGGCTTGCCGGATAGCAGCCAAGGCTTCTCTTCCGGCTATCTGTCCTTGACGATCATTCGCCTCTGTAGCAAAGTTAGTTGATTTTTCTGCTCTCAGATCTGTTCGCCGCCAGTAGATCCTCCTTTCTTTAGCGCTTTTTATCCTCCGCCATCGTTCTATGCCCAGAACGTACAAGATGCCAACTTTCATGAATGGCTTGCGCACGAAGCAGCTCCCTATTCCGCCGTCCACTAGTACAGCAACGCGTCATATTCCCACGTTCAGAACTCCTGAGGGCAGCGACGCTCGGGCTGCCACTACTAAAACGTATGCAGACATTCGAGCTACCTTGCTCAAGACCTCAGAAGCTCGAGACCGCGGTAAGTGCTTGCAAAGCTCAGAGAGCGACCCGCTAATGCGTCTACCAGATATGCTACGAGCGCTCGTCCAGAACCTCTGGGAGCACAACATAGCTGTAGAATGGCGTCTGGACATGGTTCTCTTCCCTGACGGCACCAAAGAAAGCGAAGTGGACAAAGGGGACTTTCGACCCTCAAAAACCATGAACCTAGCTGTGGCAATCGATCAGCAGATCGCTGCTTTAAATGGGGACTTCGCCTCGGGTATCCTGGTCTCACCATCATACAAAACCCACAGCTTCCGCCTAACGCTGAGATTCAAGCCTGAAGTTCTGTCTGGCGAAGATGCGAACAAACCACCTCCCGTAATCGGTAAATTCGTGATGCATATGCGGCACCATGGTAGTGAAGAGCAAAAAGGGCGGGATTACGCAACATTGATGGCCGGACACTCTCTCGGTTCGGAGCAAGCGAAACATTTTGCCAAGTCCGAATTAGCGATCGTCAAAGATTGGCATGGTCACACCACTGTACCAATCAACTTAGAACGCTTCCATCAGAGTATTTACACGGCAGGAGCCATCATCGCTCGGCGCTGCGGATATGAACGTGGGTCAGCGCGTCAGGCGATTGCAGCAAGGCTGATACCGTAATAGGGCTACTACACGATGCTACAACAGCCCTAAATCCGCACACCGGTCTGAGCTCAGCCAGTTATTCCCCTTATGCATTGGTCGCGAAGGAGGGTGAAAAATCCTTATTCTTCGATTTGTACCGCATGTGCGTCATCATGTCGCGTCACAAATACTGGCTGACCTTCTCTTGCATACCAGGCCAGACATTTGGACAGGCTTCGCCCCTTCAGATGATGCTGCCTACTCTGCTGCTGTCGGACGCTTGCGTTTCCTCCATCTTCACCTGGCTCTGGCAGTGAAAATCGATTACAAAACAAGAGACAAACCTTCAAAGTACGACCTGAAAGTATCCTTGCATTGCATTCACCCGCCTGGTACAATCGCTAAGGAGTCAGCCTGGTCCTGCATTTCCCACATGTCTGTCACGCATGGCCAGAAAATTCAAAGTCCATCCAGATACGTGATTACTGATGTTCAGGTAGCTTCTAAGAGTTCTCCTAGATCTCGCTAACGACGCATAACAGGATCGTTTGCAGCACTCCCAGCCTACCTTGACCCCTGCTCAACATGCTGATGTACAGCAAGCGATCCGGGTCGCTGTCAGAGCCATTGAGCGGGTCGCTGAGTGCGGGCCATCTACTTCGTTGGCTACAGTATAGAGATTATGGCATGCATAGAATTGTTTCCGTCCATCATCTCTCGGTTAATTCGGCTATTTGCATCCCACTGAAGTCGGAATCATTCAATCGCTTCGGAATACTCTTGCTCTTGTTCAATGACTGGCGCTCGGAGGCAGCTTGTCAAAATGACACGAAACCTGAGCAGCACGTCCGCCAACAAGCAGCAAGGCATGATGCGGCATGAAGCTGGTCTGCCCAACTTGCCTGTCAATTCTCTCGCGGAAACATCTGCTCGCTGGCTAGAATCAATCAGACCTTTCGTGACAGAGCCTGGACAGCCTCTTCCTACAGCTGAGAAGCCCAATGAAAGATATCTCCGAGCACAACAAGCTGCCGAAGAATTTCTCGACTCGCCTTTGGTCAAACAACTTCAGCAGAGGCTGCAAGACCGCGCAAGCAAAACAGATAGTTGGCTCGCAGACTGGTGGAATGAAGCTGCCTATCTCCGTCCAAGGGATCCTTTGGCTTTCGCAAATTACTTTTATGCCCATGTTGATGATTTGTCGTATGTGGGGCTCCCGTCTCGCTCCAACAGAAGCTCATACTCGCTCTTGTAGGAGGAAAGACCCTGCTAAAAGAGCCGCAAGTCTTGTCCGGGCTGTCTTGTTCTTCCGAAGAATGTTGGAAACCGATGTTCTCGAACCAGAGATGGTCAAGTTGGTCGATTTAACGAAGCTTAGCTCGCCATCCTGATCATACACATACAGGACTACACCGCTAGCAATGAATAGCTACGAATACCTCTTCAACACCTGTCGCTATCCTGGCAAGGAAATTGATACTGCCAAGAAGTTCGACCCAGACACACATAATCACATTGTCGTGCTAAGACGCAACAAGTTCTATGAAGTGCCCATAATGGCTAGCTCTGGAGACTTTCTCAGCGAAGCAGATCTGCAACAGTATGTCTCGCCTCAAGGGGGTTCAGCTAGATGCTGATGTGCATACAGACAATTCCAGCGCATCATAGATCAGGCTGGACCAGAAGATGATTCCAATCCAATCGGTGTCTTGACGACAGGCGATCGAAGTGTTTGGGCTCAAGCGAGAGAAGACCTAGTCAATCTTTCATCCAAGAATGCCAAGTCGCTCGAAAAGATAGAATCAGCGATCATCCTCGTTTGCTTGGACTCTACGAAACCAGTCACCCGCGATCAGCTTTCGTGGAACTTGTGGATTGGAGACAAGCCGAACAGGTTTATGGACAAACATCAGAGTAGGCTTTCGTGCTGATGACTCCGCAATGCTAATTTGGTTGCAGTCATCGTCACCGAGAACGGCAAGTCGGGCTTCAAGTGAGTACCATGGGTTGTCTTCCGAAGCTTTTGCTGAATTGGACTGTAGCGGCGAGCACTCAATGTCGGACGGCACACCTACTTTGCGCATCAACGAATTTATGCTGCGCGGTCTCGCACAACAGAAGATTGACCTCGGCTCACCTACACCTGATACTAAACTCGCTCAACCTAGACAGCTCCTCTTTGAAGTTGACAAAAAGGTGAAATCTCACATCACTCAAGCAACAGAAGCGCTAGATAAGCTCAAGGGAGAGCATGAGATGCATGTGTTGAACTATGAGGGCTACGGCAAGAACGTTATCAAGGCTTTCAAGACTTCTCCAGATGTGCGACTTCTATCATCTCGGGTTGGTCGGACACAGCTGACAAGTGTGACAGAGTTGGGCGCAATTGACAATGGCTTATGCATATTACAAGATGACTGGTCGTCTAGCACCTACATATGAATCTGCTCAAACGAGAAAGTTTAAGCGAGGGAGAACCGAAGTCATCCGCAGCGCTACACCGGAAGTGCTAGAATGGTGCCAAGTCATGGAGAGTGATGCTCCAGCTGCAAAGAAGGCCGAGATGATGAAGAGGGCTGCTGGTTCTCATATCAAGTATGCTGGTCTGGCAGCAGATGGCAAGGGTGTAGACAGACACTTCTTCGGTATGTCTATTCTGCTCTCCGATCCCCTCAGCTGATAGTATAACAGGTCTCAAGAAGCTGTTGCAACCCGGTGAAGAGCTTCCATCCATATTCTCCGACCCGGCATTCGGCGAATCGTCTAATTGGGTTTTATCGACTTCGCAGTTGTCCTCAGAATACTTCAACTGCTGGGGTTACAGCGAGGTCAGTCCAGCCAAGAGAGAGCGGAAACAGTTACTGACAGTCACCCTCTTTAGGTCGTGCCTGAAGGCTTCGGTCTTGCCTACTCGGTCAACAACGAGAGCTTGAGGTAGGGTTCATCTTGACTGCAAATCCAGCTGTCTGATTGCGCTCGGCAGATTTTGCATTTGCACTCGTACTGGGAAGGCGAAGGAGTTGGCACACTACATCGGCGAGGCTGCAACGGAGCTTCGACAGATGCAAACAGCAGCTGCCGGTAGCGAGAAAGCGAAGCTTTAAGTCGGTTGTACTTCATCCGAAGCGGAAACAGTGTAAGGCGCTGTGGAAAGATCTGTACGATGCATTACTAGATGTGCAAATGAGTATTCGTTCAAACAATCACTGCTTGAGACTCACGATGTACGCCGAAGATGATCTTGCCTAAGCCGTTCCTTCTCCTGCAGCTGAGTACATTGAACGGCTCCTTGCTCTTGATGCCGGTGACTTGATCAATGCAGATCATCTGGCACCGACGGCAAGGTGCGATGACTTGGAAGACCTGTGTGCCGACGCGCTGCTGTGTCGTCAGCTGCTGTAGACGAAAACAGGGAAGCAGGACCCACCAGCAGGTTCCATTGGTCTTCCGCAAAGGCAGCTTCATGCGAGAGACCTCGAGAGCGAATGGCAAAGTTGCCTCTGAAGGTGGAAGATGCGATGATCTGCTTTTCGCCCGATGTCTGGTCTTCGTTGACCCATTCATTGACTAATTCGACGCTAGCTTCGTTGACCAGCAAAAATGGACTTTCATTGGACAGCAGAATCGGAACTCGCGAAGCCAGCGAGTCAAAATGCGCATGCCGAGTAGCTGAATCGGAAGGGAGACGCGCGAGCTGACATGAGACGCCGAGATAGGCGGAAAGAGCTGTATTGAGATCTTTCGCTTCCGGTACTATTCTCGTCCTAACATCGGAAGAGCAGACCGACGCGTCAAGGAAGTCGAGACAAGATTCGATAGGCTTCATCTCCTCTAGCGGGATGAAGAATGGATGGTTATCTGGAAGAAGAATAACGAGTCGGCATGATTGCATGTCGATATGCGGTCGGACCAGAGCCATTTTTGGGTAACGCTTTTGACTCAGTGCGTTGCCCATGCTGTTGACTAGCATCCATTCGCGGTCATACTTCAATCCATTCGGTCGGACTTCCCAAGGCTGATGTTTGGGTATAATCTGGCCAGCACACGATTTGATCGGGTCTGCGTGATTGTCAGCTAGCCTCTTTAATACATAGAGAAAACATACAGACTATAAGCTGGTCCAGCTCGAAAGCATCTTCAGTTGGGCTCGAGTTGATCTCGCGAAGTATATCGGGAACGACGTAGAACTTGCGTAGGAACTTTACCCAGGCAGAAGCATCTTGAGGAGTCGAGAAAGCACCGAAGCTGATCCTAGCGATTCCAGTAGGTATGAGATTGGTTCCAGCCGCTCCCCCAAATTCTTCCTCATCCCAGCTGCACTCATCCCGTCAGCTCGTGATAGCAGCAAGCTAAGAGAACTGACCACATTCTCCCTCGAGCATGATTCGCTCTTATGTCCGCATCGTTCGCTCCTACACATGCAGATATCGTCCCAGTCGCACAGAGCCCACCAGTCCGAATATGAAAGCCTAGCTAAAGTCAGGCAAGGCATAAACGGGTGTTCAAGGCGGCAGGCCTACCATTGATAGCAGCCAACTTGTCCAGCTCGACATGCCCGATCGGTGTCCCAGATACGTCCAGCAGACTGAAACCGATTGTAGCTCCGTTGTTATAATCACTTGATCGATTATAGATCCGACAAACAGGTTGGCCGCAGCCATGTTTCAGATCAAGCATCTCCTTCACAGTCCATTCCGCTACTCCAGTACTATGCGTCGACGCCTCTTCCAAAGTCCGGAAGAGTCGTCGATGAGTATCCATAGCATGATCCAACGCAATAATGTCTAGAAACGGTAATGTGCCATCTTCGAAACGAGAATGCAGACTTGGTGTTTTAGAAGCGCTATCTCGAGGCGAGAACCAGGTTGGGTCGTCTACTGTCATGGCGTCTACGCTGCCTCCGCCGAAATAACCTTTGACGAGGTTGTTGCCGCTTGAGCGTTTGATGAGGACTGCTCCGAGACCGGTTGGGAAGCCCTGTAATGGATTGAGTTTTAATATGATAAGGGTAGACGAGGCGCACGTAGATCTTGTAAAAGCTAAAGGAAACAAAATCTGGTGCTTCGTCTAAAGGTATTTGACCGAGATCCATACTTGACGTAGAGAGGAAAGCAGCAGCGTCTAGAACAACCGTAGTATTCTTGTGTCTACGTTTCGCATCTCGACACAAAGACAAAGGCAGTTTCCGACCGGTAGCATTGCATTGAGCGGCATAAGCGAACAGAGTAGCTTTCTCGTGATTAGAGTTAATCCAAGTTTGAATATCGGACAGAGACATAGGGTGTACGCTTGCTCCTTCTTTAGCTGCTAGAGCTCGCATACCAACAAGGGAAGAATGTGCTTCTTTAAAGTATCGAAAAGCGGTATTGGACCAAGGGAAAGTCTCAGCGATCAATTTGAAGCCAGCTGTTGCTCCAGAAGTGAAGATGAGATCCCAGTCTTTCTGTTGCGTTGGTACGAGATGAAAGAGTTCTTGCATGACTCTGCTTCTGACGTTATCTATACGTTGAGAGGTCCGAATAGAGGCTGGAGAGCGAGAGTGTGGGTTGCTATAGAGGTTCTTGGCTAGGTCGAGCTGAAAGTTGGCTATAGTGGAGAGGGGAGCTGGAGGTGATGCAGCATAATCAAGGTATACTCCTTCATCTGAGCAGTGATTGGTATCAGAGACTTCCCAATAGGTGCAATAGACGCTACTGACCTTTCAAAGCTGGACATTCGCGATTCCTGAGCTCTACAAAGTCTTGCATCGGCATACCATAGCATTCATTTGGCAAGTGAAATTTCTCGTTCATGGCTTGACCGGCAGACATGAGCTTCACCCGGATGGTGTATTGGGTATTTATGTACAGATTGAGCCAGGTATTATGCCTTCATGAGAGATATCGGTTGGTAGATAACGGCAAAGACATTGCCACTTTTCTTGTTTGTCGGGAGGGCCTTTCAATAGCTTGGACCTGATTGGCGAACGCACGAAGGATGGTCAAGATACCAAAAGATCTTCAAGCGATAGCTGAATATTCATCAACGCTATCCTTCTTTCTCAATGGCAAGAAAGTCGTGTTGGACGCCAGTCTCGTTGACCCTCAATCCACGCTTTTGGACTTTATAAGGACGCAGCGCAGTCTAACTGGTACCAAATTAGGATGTGAGTTAACCTTTGAATGCAATTAGTATAAGGGCTGAGCTATTTCATGCAGGCGGAGAAGGTGTGTAATACCTTAGCTGAGAAGGGCGGGGAACTGATAAGCGTATCAAAGGTGGTTGCGGAGCCTGTACAGGTCAGTATCGCTAGCCGTCTCTTCTTTAGTTTGCTCATTGTTCCCACTAGTCGTCATACAGCGCAAGGTCTGTTGAGCGCTTGGCAGGATGAGAAGCCGCTGACATGAATGACAGCACCCTGGAACAGGCAAAGTACAGCATGATGCTATCAATGCATGTCTCGCACCTTTGGCAATGGGTGAGCAGCCCGCTAGCTACATCGCCAAAGTGTCTAATGGTAAATCCAGTGGACGGAAAGCATGTTATCACAAGTAAGTCAGTCCGGAAGGAGGTCTAGCCAAGTCTGATGTGCATCTAGTCGAGGCACTTGGGACTGTCGAGAACCCTCATCCGTTACAGCAGAGATTAGCTGCATTGCACGGCTCACAGGTGAGACGAAATCGGGCGTATGCGAATCAGGCTAATATCCTTGCAGTGCGGTTTCTGTACACCAGGTATAGTGATGAGCATATACGCTCTGCTTCGGAATAGTATGTACGAGAAAGGGTTCTCGTTGAGCGCAGAAGAGATCGAGCTGGAAGTAAGCTCATCCCTGTTTCCTACAGAGTATGTTTGACGTATCACAGGGCGTACTGGATGGGAACTTGTGCCGGTGTACTGGCTACAAACCGATATTGGACGCAGCGAAATCTTTCGTCACCGACTACGTCCAAGGCAAATGTAGGATGCTCTTCACTGCTCTCTTGACTCTACTAAAACTCCTCAGTGACTGATACAATCTCCATCGATGATTTGGCGCTTCCGGCGAATCTCAAAGCAGCAAACATTGATGTCCCTCGGCCCAAAGACGATTTTTCGGGTATAGCATCCGCTCAAGCTCTGAATGGCACTGCGCTACATGAGGTCGATGGTCCGAAAGCGCCGGATGGATTGCTTGATAATGATGCGACTGATCATACCAGTCCGTCTGGCTTTGACAATGCATCAACGACACTGACACATGACGCAGAAATCAAAGCTGGCGTTGGCAAGACGAATTCAGGCAATGCCAAGAATGGTTGTGGTCGAACGGATTGCTGCAAATTGAACGGCTCAGTCAAGACAGACAAGCCTCTACCCATCTTTCCCGTTTTCGACTTCAAGCCTTACAAGCCAGGAACAGAACTCATCTACCCTGCAGCATTGAATTCGCACAAATACCAGGCTCTAGCGTTTGGCAATGATTTCCGTCTTTGGCTTCGACCTGTTACTCTTGACCAGCTCGTACAGATGAAGAACGCTTATCCGAAAGCAAAGATCGTCAGCGGTTCAAGTGAAGTTCAGATCGAAATAAAGTTCAAGGCTGCGCCATACAATGTCTGCATCTATGTCGCCGATATTCCAGAATTGACAGGCTATGAACGACCTGCGGCGGATGCGAATCACTTTACGTTCGGCGCCAATCTACCACTCTTCGAACTTGAAACGCTATGCAAAGACTTATACAAAGAACTCGGTCCTCAAAAAGCAAGTGCGCTCAATGCTATACAACATCAGCTCCGCTACTTTGCAGGTCGCCAAGTCCGCAATGTAGCTTCAGCATCGGGCAATCTAGCAACCGCTTCGCCTATCTCTGATCTCAACCCAGTCTTGCTCGCTACGAAAGCCACTTTGGTAGCTCAATCAGCTGATAAAGGCGAATTCGAATTACCAATGACTGAATTCTTCCTTGGTTATCGCAAGACTGCTCTACCGGAAAATGCGGTGTTGACAAAGATCAAAGTGCCTCTGAATCAATCCAAGACTGAACAGCAAGTCGTGAGAGCTTACAAGCAAGCCAAGAGAAGGGACGATGATATCTCGATTGTCACTGCTTGCCTTTCTGTGGTTCTAGGCGAAGATGGGATTGTGAAAGACTGCGGACTGGTCTATGGCGGTATGGCAGCTATCACAGTGGAAGCGAAGGTAGCTTCGAAGGCTCTGATTGGCCAGCCTTTTGGCAAGAAAGAGACCCTCGAAAGCGTTTTGGCAGCTCTAGAAGTCGACTTCAACCTCCCGTACAATGTTCCTGGAGATATGGCTACTTTCCGAAGAACCCTTACTTTGTCATTCTTCTACAAGTTCTGGCATGAAGTCATGATTGAGCTGGAACTCAAGTCGGACTCAATGCCACCTCAGGTCGACGATATCACTCAGCAGATTCACCGGAAGCTTACTTCTGGCGTAAACGATAATTCTGCGCCGTATGCGCAAGAGGTTGTGGGTAAGCAGATGCCTCACTACTCTGGCGGAAAACACGTCACTGGTGAAGCTATCTGTGCGTATTTGCTATTCCGAAAGCTCGTTGCTGAACATAAGCAGATATTGACGACATGCCGAAATACCACAATGAATTGTATGGCTGGATGGTGCTGAGCGACAGAGCGCATGCCAAAATCCTGGAAGTCGACACTAGCGTAGCACTCGAGATGGAGGGCGTCCATGGATGGGTCGACCACAATGATTTGCCTCGACCTGAAGACAATTACTGGGGCTTGCCAGGTCTGTCAACTTGGTTCGTTCCGAAAGCATGGACTGAAGGATGTGTGACAGGCGGCAAAGAGCCCTTCCTCGCCGTGGACGAAGTTATGACTGCTGGTATTCCTTTAGGTCTAATTCTGGCAGAAACAAAGTTCCAAGCACAAGCAGCCGCCCGAGCAGTCATTGTCCGATACGAAACCTTGCCTGCTATCCTATCTATGGAAGAAGCTATCGAAGCAGAGAGCTACTTCCCCTATAACAAGGTCATTGGCACAGGAAGCGACAAAGACATTGATGCAGAGCTGGACAAGTGCGATCATGTCTTTGAGGGTATGGCTCGAATGGGTGGACAAGGTCAGCGGAATGACATGATGCTTCCACCTGAGCTGACATTGGCGCAGAACACTTCTATCTCGAGACGAATGCCAGCATTGTCGTTCGTAAGTGGTCATCATGGCAGGCCAGTATCTTTGCTCAGACTGTCTGATGCAGCCAAACTTGAAGATGGAGAAATGGAGATCTTCTCGTCTACCCAGAATCTGACAGAACTTCAAGTAGGCTTTGCTCTTGTGCAGACCATGCGTATGCTTACCGAAAGTAGGAATACGTTGCGCAAGTGACGGTGGGTCGCTTGATCGCTTTATTGGCGTAAGCTGAAGCGTATACAGGGAGTCGACTCCAACAAGCTCGTTTGTCGCGTTAAAAGGCTGGGAGGAGGATTTGGTGGAAAGGAGACGAGTGAGTGCCTTACATGTAGACTTTACGTGTGCTTATGACACATGTATAGGGTCTTGTCAGCTTGTGAGCAACTCAATCACTCAATCGATCTGTTTTGACTCTGATCTGACAGGGATGCATCCTGGCTATGGGGGCCAAGAAGTACCGTCGGCCTGTGCGATGTATGCTTGACCGTGACGCCGACATGGTTACTACTGGCCAAAGGCATCCTTTCCTTTGCCACTGGAAAGTTGGAACAGACAAGAATGGCAAACTTCAAGCTCTGTATGCGGTCGTCTCACCGGATAGCCGGTAATCGTGCTGATACAGTGACACAGGAAAGCCAAGGTCTACTGCAACGGTGGCCATTCCCTGGACATCTCCGCTGGTGTGATTGATCGTGCTCTCGGCCATATCGAAAACGCGTACTTCATTCCTCATGTCTTCGCGCATGGCAAAATCTGCAAAACCAACACCATGTCGAACACAGCTTTCCGCGGGTTTGGCGGACCTCAAGGCATGTTTATCGCCGAATCGTGAGCATCGTCTGCCCAAAAGGTGAACAATCTGACCAGTCTGATAGCTACATTGAAACCATCGCCCATGAGCTTGGCAAGAGCGTTGACGAGATCCGGGGCATCAACCTGTACAAAGACGTTCGTCGGACCGCTGCTCTCATTTTCACACCAGCTGAATTGCGACCAACAGGGTGACAAGACACACTATCAGCAGACAATTACAGACTATCATGTCCCTCGGATGTACAAAGAGCTTGCGACAGAAGGCAAACACGAGCAGCGGCGTCGGGAAGTTGATGCTTTCAACAAGGAACACAAATGGCGGAAGCGCGGTCTGTCGTTGCTACCGACCAAATTTGGTATCAGCTTTGGTGTCAAATGGTTTAATCAAGGCTCCGCCCTCGTACATATATACAAAGACGGCTCGGTATTGGTAGCACATGGTGGCCACGAAATGGGTCAAGGTCTTTACACCAAATGCTGTCAGATCGCGGCACAAGAGGTCCGCTCCATTCTCTGAGAGTATATCTGCTTTCTAAGGTGCTCATAATCTGCCCTAGCTCGGTGTGCCCTTCGATACGGTCTTTACATCAGACTCGGCTACAAATTTGGTACCGAATACGTCCGCGACTGCAGCATCAACCGGTAGCGACCTCAATGGATATGCTGTGAAGAACGCCTGTGCTCAATTGAAAGAACGATTAGCTCCTTACCGAGAGCGCTATGGGCCCGATGCTACCCTCAAAGACATGTGAGCGAGAACCTAACCTTTCTGATGGAGCTTATTGCTTTCTTAGTGCTCACGCGGCATGGAGTAGGAGAATTGAACGCGTTACCCGATCTGTCTCTGACTTTTGATTGTTAGTGGACCGAGTGCATCTTTCAGCAACCGGTCACTACACAACGCCAAAGTAAGTGCTCAGTTGCTTTGATGAGATCGCCTGCCTACATTTGACACAGGATCGGATATGTATGGCAGAACTGTAGGTTCTTCGTGTGCTTGAAAACAATCTGGCTGAACTTTGGCAGATGGAGATCCACCTCGAGTTGGCCAACCCGATGATCTTTACTTTTATTACACGACCGGAATTGCACTCGCAGAAGTCGAAGTCGACATGCTCACTGGCGACTCGACTGTTCTTCAAGTGGATCTGCGCATGTGAGCAATTCCGCTGTACAATCCGACCATGTCTGACCTTGAGTGTAGGGATGTCGGAAAGTCTCTCAACCCTGCCATCGATATTGTAAGTCAGAGTTCGTCGGACTCTTACGCAGTCTGACAGACTGACAGGGCCAAATAACCGGCGCCTTCGTGCAAGGTCAAGGTCTGTTCACGATGGAAGAATCACTCTGGCTCAGACACAACGGCACGCTCTTCACGCGAGGTCCTGGCGCATACAAGATACCCGGCTTCAGCGATATTCCACAGACTTTCAACACATCCTTATTGCGCGATGCATCTTGGCCAGATCTAGGCACGATACATTCGAGCAAAGGTGTCGGCGAACCACCGCTCTTCTTGGGTTGCAGTGTCTATCTGGCTATGCGCGACGCTCTGAAGAGCGCTCGTGCTGATAATGGAGTAACGGAAATCCAACCTTTCATCTCACCGCTCACTTCTGAACGCAGTGTGTTTTCTCCTTCATTTACGCTGGCCTTTGCTGAACCGTTCTATCAGTCCGATGCAGTGTCGCTGATCCGATCCTGAAGCGGAGTACAGTCGAGCAGAAAGAGGGCGAGCATGGTTTCTTTGTGCGTATTTGATCATGATCAAACGGTACAGCTTTTGGGCTATACGAGGTCGTGGGTGTTCGTGTATATTTCGCATACAAGTGTATTGTACCCTGTTATGGTGTTATAGATCTGCCTTAGCTTGAAGTTACTTGAGTCTTGACATCACCACAGGTTGACGACCTCAAACGACCGGCCGCGTTCTCTTTTCGACGGGACACCACCCGCCGTGACCCACTAAAGGGATATCCTCCTACTGCTCCTCTTACATTACCGCGCGCTGCAAGTTGCGCTCGCTTGCCCATCTGCAACGATATGTCCTTCGCTTCAAACGGCTTTGGTGACCGCTACAGTGCGGCAGCAGATCACCACGTAAGTATCAGTACAGCGAGAGCCTGCATGCGCTGATTGGCGTCCTATCCATCTCGCAGCCCACTCGACCCGTCAGTTTATGCCTTGGCTGTCCATTTTTGAGCAGTCCCTCAATCCATTGCAATACAGGTAGATAAAGCCAAGGCCGAGTCGGACCTGTCTTTGAATATAAAGAAGGCTACTTCAACCGAGGAGACTGCGCCAAAGCCAAAGCATGTCCGGAGTACGCAGAACGCTTGAAACACGAGGGCGGAACAGCTCATATAGCCCTATCCTCTTGCACAGAGGCTATCGTATACACCTGGGACTATCGCTCCTCTCATTCAATATGGACCGGTCTACGAGTGCTTCCAATTCTGTCAGACGAAGTATCTGCCTTCAAATCGCTGGTCTTTATACACAAAGTACTCCAGGACGGTCATCAATCCGTGAGTTTATCATTCAAAGCGAGACATAGCCAGCCGACGTTGTACCAAGTGCCTGAGAGAAGCTCAAGATAACGCAGATTGGC
Source organism: Kondoa malvinella (assembly GCA_039545315.1). Classification (NCBI taxonomy): domain Eukaryota; kingdom Fungi; phylum Basidiomycota; class Agaricostilbomycetes; order Agaricostilbales; family Kondoaceae; genus Kondoa; species Kondoa malvinella. Next base: position 359,005 of record BCIM01000009.1, read on the forward strand.
TAGAAAGTTGTTCCAGAGCAGTGGGAAGCGAAGGTCAAAGAGGCTATGGTCCGCTCATTCGAGCCTATGTCACTTTACTGCTCGCCAAACTCCGCTTCCACAAGAATCACCGAGATTTCAACGGTGTGTTCGACTATCAAGAATACGTCACACTTCGAGGCATAGACGATCCGAATGAAGGTTACGAGACTATAACGGATCTCATGACGCTGCAAGATCAAATCGACTCTTTCCAGAAACTCATCTTTGCTCATTTCCGCGCAAGCACGAACAACGAATGCCGCATATCTGCTCTTGTGCCGCAAGTCAAAGAGAGCTATGGTATCTATCGCTTTGTGACCAGCATGCTCCGAGCTATGAACAGACGTGAGCCTCTAGCTTTATATGTTCGCCATTTGCATTTAATCTAAGTTTGATTCGCAGAGATCGAGGATGGAGGCATTTTAGAGCCGCTACGAAGCCGGTTCGCTTCGCAACATCATAACCTGCGCAGGTTTTACTACGAATGCTCAAACCTGAAATACCTTACCGCCCTGATCAACGTTCCCAAACTCCCTCAAGACCCGCCTAACCTGACTGATGTCGCACCTGAATATGTACCTACGCAAAAGACTGATACTCCAGCACCGAAAGAACCTCCTCGTGCACCTTCGGCCGATATTAATGAGCAAGCTCGCATGCTGAAAGAGTTTGAAGACAAAAAGGCCGAACAGACGCGCTTGCAAATTGAGCGTGAAGCTGAACAGAGAAGGAACGCGGAGCAGGCTGCTAGGTCTCAGCGGGAATTTGAAGAGCAACAGCGTATGCAAGAAGAGCGAGATCGACAAGCGCAAGAGGACTTGGCGAGACAGCAAGCTATGCAGCAGCAACAGATGCAACAGCAACAATATTCTGGTAGACAAATGGAGCTCGAGCGGGATATTTTGGCTATGCGAGGCCAGTACGAGCGAGATCAGATGATGCTCGAGCAGTACGATAGGGTACGTCAGAGTCGAATACTTTCGGCTTTCGCTGATGCCATTCCTCGATTGTACAGAGAGTCAAAGCCCTCGAAACGGAGCTTGCTGGCATTGGTAACAATATTCAAGCTCAGCTGAATTCGAAAGACGAGATGCAAAAGTCGCTCATGGACCAAGTCACCCTCTGGCGAAACAAGTATGAGGCGCTTGCCAAGTTATATACCCAGCTTCGAGCAGAGCATCTCGACCTGCTAGCGAAACAGAAGGCAATCTCGCTGAAAGCCAATTCAGCACAAGAGAGTATCGATAAGATGGAGCGTATGGAGAAGGATATGAAGAACAAGAACATGGAGCTGGCCGATATGATCAGGGAACGCGACAGGGCTCGCTTTGAGTCTGACCGGATGAAGAGCGTACGTGCCGTTGTTTCATCTATACCAGTAGATTCTGAGACCCTTTGTACATATAGAGCCAGAAGGAGGATCTAGAACGCTTGAAGAGAGATCTTCGCTTTGCTGAGGAACGAGCGGAAGATGCTACCAGAAACAAGAGCTCCGAAGTGTCAGGTCTCCTTGGCAAGTACAATCGCCAGCTCAATGAATTGGAAGAGTCTCTTCGCGTAAGGCAACGCTAAGCACTATCAGTCCAGCGCTGATAGCGCAGCTTTGATTACAGTCAAAGCAAATGCAAATCGACGATCTTCTCCTTAAGATCGAAGAGCGCAACGGCGAAGTCGAGCGCGTTCGACAAGAAAAGGATCAAGAGATCGAAATCATGCAATTCTCGCTCGACGAGACGACGGACCGCCTAGTGAACTCGCATACCGACAAGGGTGAAGCAGATTCCGCCGTGAATGCTCAGATCGATGCTCTTCTACTAGACCAGCACAATAACCTCAACAAAATTATTGACTCCATCTTGCAAGGCTGTGTGACCAAGGTCGATGACTCGATGTATGATCTTGAATCCGACATGTCTGTTGGCAACTCGAATGCGACACCTCAATTGTCCCTTTCAGCCATCGAACAAGCACAAACTTCCGTTATGGAGTTCTCCTCGGTCTTTTCTGCCTACCTTGCCAACGAAAAGGGCGGCGAGCATGTCCAAGTCATTATGACTGCCAACAGTCTCGCGCAGGCCGTCACAGAAGTTCTAGGAGACGTCAAGGGCATCACAAGACTGGCGACAGACGATGATGCTGCAGACAAGCTGATCAAGAGGGCCAAAACGCCAGGAGAAGCTATCGTTCGCTTCCTTCTCTCCCTCCAATCCTCCCGCCTACAAGGATCGTCCCTCTCGACAAAGCGCGAAATTGTCATGAGCCAGAATATGGAGTCGCGCAACGCCCTTCAGACACTAGCTACCGCTGTTGAGCAGCTTGTGCCCAAATCTTCGATGAAGGCGAACGGCGATATTGGCAACTTGGTCGAACAAGAAATGTCTGCTGCTGCTCGAGCCATTGAAGACGCAACGAACAGGCTACAAGGTCTCATGAACCGACCCAAGGACTCTTCTCGACACTCTTCGATTGACATACAAGTTCACGATGCGATTCTACAAGCTGCTATGAGCATCACTGGCGCTATCGGGCGTTTGATTGCCGCTGCGACATCCTCACAGCAGGAGATCGTCGCTCAAGGCAAAGGATCAAGCTCAGCTCAAGCCTTTTACAAGAAGAACAACAGATGGACAGAAGGTCTCGTCAGTGCCGCACGAGCTGTCGCGTGGGCAACCACGACCTTGATTGAAACGGCCGACGGTGTTGTATCCGGTAGTCGATCGCTCGATCAGCTCATCGTCGCTTCGAACGAAGTCGCCGCTGCAACTGCTCAGCTTGTTCAAGCTTCGCGCGTCAAGTCTTCCTTCATGTCGAAGACACAAGAGAATCTAGAGAGGGCAGCAAGAGCAGTGTCTGATGCCTGCAAAGCACTGGTCAAGCAGGTCAAGGCCATCACAGCGAAACAGATGCAAAATGACGAGGAGACGCTTGATTATGGCAACATGGCTTGTAAGTGCCGACTAGTCTTTTCCAATTACTCAAGCTGACTTTCTTCTGTAGCACACGAATTCAAGACAAGGGAGATGGAGGCTGCTGTAGAAGTCATTAGCGCTGAGAGAAGGTTGACTGATGCTCGTCGCAAGTTGGCGGAAATGAGAAAGTGAGTGCACAGCCTATCTGTCTGGCATGAAAGCTGACAGATTATATAGGCTTGGCTATGCGAACGATGAGAGCATCTAAAGGGACTCTGTATAACCTGTAATATATCACGATGACTGGACGATGTTGTCATGAGACCAGCTCCAGGAGACAAGTAGCGAGCGTGCGCGAAGGCCATTGACAATAGTACAAGTTGTCTAGACCAGCTAGTTATTACATTTATCATCCAAACAAAGGATCAAGTACTAAATCATAGTTTCCACCTGCACCTCCTGCCTTCTTGTCCGCAAGTCGAGTAGGCGCAGAAGGACTGGCATAGGGTTTCGACTTCCTGTGCGATAAATAGAAGCTATCAGTACGAAATTGAGAAGCTAATCCCATACGCACTTTTCGCCCGCTGCTTGACTTGGGAAACTTTGGAATGCTTCAGGATGCTTAGGAAGTGGCGATTCACTATCATACACTTTAGGGGGCGATCATACGAGTAGGCGCACAGACCGACGTGAACCAATCATGCCCGAAACCCTCTTGAGCCGTTATCCTCTGACTTGGATCGTAGCATAGTAATTTGTTCATCAGGTCTAGTCCAGCTTCTGTTGTATGTCTGAAGCGTTGGCGTAGTAGCGACGTGCTGCTTCACATCAGTAAACGAAAAGCATTTGTGACAGGAAATGGCGAACGCAGGCACAGCACTCAAATTGAAGCTCTTCGCATTAGGTAGCTTATCGAACCCGGGCCAGTTCTCTTGTGTAGGTCGTCCGAGTAGTTTAAAGATCTTGTTGACTTGGTCTATCTCGCCTTTGCCAGGTACGAGAGGTTCTTTGAGAATGAGTTCGCACATGATACAACCTATGGACCAGATATCGACTGCTGTACTGTATTCTGTTGCGCCTAGTAAGAGTTCTGGTGCTCTGTAAGACCGCACACACGTACATCAGAATAATCTGATAACGAGTAGTTGCGACCTACCGATACCACAACGTCACTACCAGCTGAGTCATATCGCCCAGCGGATCTCCATACGTCCTTGCCAAACCGAAATCCGCAACTTTGATTTGCCCCCGATTGTTCATCAACAGGTTTGACGTCTTTAAATCTCGATGAACGATCCAATTATCGTGACAATACCCAATAGCCGAAAGCAATTGTTTGAGCAAAGTCTTGATTTCGCTTGCTAAGAAAGGTTGTGGCATGACGTGCAAAAGGGTTTTGAGATCATGTTCTATGAAATCGAAAACGAGAAAGACTCTGCCTTGAACTTGTCAGCACTGCGACGGAAAGAAGGAAGATTGGAGCGCACTGAGTTAGAGTATCACCTACGACTATTTCCCTGCATTTGACTATGTTTTCGTGAGCGGAGGAGGCCATTAATGTTCGAATCTCGCGCAGTGAAGTGATAGGGAACCCGTTCGTTTCTTGTTGCATTTTGAGCTTCTTTAATGCCACTCTGTTCTCACCTCTGTCAACACATATCTGCAATGTAAGAGAGAGGCGAATGCACATTTCACCAGTTTCCTTGTCTCTAGCTCTCGACACGACGCCATAACTCCCCTCTTCAATATGGTTCAAGCGTTCATAGCAATAAACACTTCTGCATCCATGCAACCCTGCCAAATAATGTAAATTTCTGCTGTTGTTGTTTGACGATTTGATCGCAGTCAATTTGGAGGCAGCTCGTTCTGAAGTCTGTTTGAGCTTTTTAGCCCTCTTGCGTTCCTTTTCAAGTCGCTCTTCTTCTGCTGCGGCTAGTGCAGTCTCGTCTGTTTCCCATTTCGACCGTTTCCGAGGTGGTTCGCTCATCGTTCATGGGCAAGCTGAAGTAAAACATGCAAAGTAATACATTGGAGCATAGCACTAGCACTCCTGTCTCTCTCCCTCTGGAATCTACTTCTTTGCGAAAGTGATCTGTGCCCAGCTTGCATTAGTACATTGAAAGCAATGGATGTCAGCAGGAATAAGCACCTTGATCTTCATATCTTGAATCTTGGTATTGTGCAAAGCATCCCTCGCAGTGGACGAAGCATTCTCGTCCTCATACTCGACGAACGCAATATTCTTCCTTCCCGGAATCGTACGCACTTCATTCATCGACGGGTATCTGCACCCTGCTTTAGCCTTTCCCGTCACAATGATGTATTGGAAAACGTACTGCCTGAACAAAGCTTCCAATGCTTCTTTCGTAATGGAATCTGGTAAATTCTGAATAAACAAAATCTTGTTGGGCGGCAAGTATTCGTCTGGCATTTGCAATATTTTCCTGTTGGGCGCAAGAGGTGCAGCTGCTGCAGGTGTTTGGCCTAATGCAGCGGCTTCTGCTTGTGCTGTCAAATCTACGACATCGATACATGTTCCAGAGAACAAGCTGATATTGAGACTGACCTTTCTTTGCTGCAATCTTCTTTGTGAGCTCTTTCTTGCGCAGAGGGTTGTTGCCTCTCGAAATACCTGTAGGTCATATGGTCATTACATACCAATACAGGTAAGCAAAGACCTTGACCCACGTTTCCTTTGCAGCCTTTCCTCTTTATGCGCCTCTAGCTCATCAGGCGTCTTTCTCTTGACCACAGCATCCGCTCTAGTTTTCGCAAAACTCAATTGCTAACCACAACCACGCCCTTAACAACCACATCACAAGTCAAAGGGAGAAGGGACACATACCATAGCTTTTCCATACAAAGGAAACTTCTGAGCGTCCTTGATGGCTTTCGCAGCTGATTCTTTCGTGTCCATAGCTACGAACGCTTGACCTCTCATTCGAACATTGGCATGCGCTACTACATCTAGGACTGGTCCGAAATTGCGAAATAGATTTCGGAGCGTTTGTTTCAACACTGTGTGCCCGCGCATCAGCTTGTCAGCGAGTAGCATAGGCCTGGGTATGTAGAGTTGGAATATACCTTTGGTCTTTACTCGCTCGTTTATATTCTGCACATAGATGGTTTCAGAGGCTGGCATTTCGTGAGGCAGAGGTGCTTCAGTCTCTGCTTTGACTTCTGTTGCTGCATCTGCAGGCGGAGGAGGAGGCGGTGGCAGGGCTGTAGTAGTAGCAGGCACAGGTGTAGGATCCACTTCCATATTTTGAGCGATTGACGGTTTGGAGTCGACCTCGAGATGCAATTCGAATAGTCGAACATAGCAAACGAGAAAAAGGGTCGTAATAAGGAAAGCTATGTACAATAACGCCATATACGAATCATAACGCCATTTACGAGATCCTAGACGTAGACGTATCCATGCATAACCACCAACCACCGCTTCAATCCATACTAAGCCTAGCACACAACACACTTGCTGCTTTTCTTCTCCTTGCGCGGTTGAGGATTAAGGACGGCTCGAATAGCTTCATCAAATACGCTCTTCAACCCCTTTTGCGTTAGAGCGGAACATTCCAAATATCTGTCAATCAAACAAAGTTCAGCGTAAGTCTCAAAAGACTAAGCAGAAGCAAGACTGACCTGACGGCCCCTACTTCTTTCGCCAACTGAACCGCTTCACTATACTGAATAGGCATCATCCTTCGATCCCTTAATTTCGCTATCGTTTCCTGATCTTCCCTCAAATCCAATTTGGTGCCAACCAGCAGAATAGGGATATTAGGCGCATGGTGATTGATCTCCGGTAGCCACTGTCGCAGGAATTACTCCCCCATCAATATTTATACTGAAGAACGAGTATCGCAAGCAGACCTTTCCTTTAACATTTTCAAACGAAGGTGGAGAAACGAGGGAAAAGCAAATGAGGAAAACGTCCGTTTGAGGGTAAGACAAAGGTCGAAGTCGGTCGTAATCTTCTTGTCCTGCAGTATCCCAAAGACCGAGGTTGATCGGTTTCCCATCCACCATTAGGTTGGCTGAATAATTGTCAAATACTGTTGGGATGTATTCGCCCTAGAAGACTGTGTGAGTCGATGATGATCAGGCAGGTATGCAATAAGCACGGACGGGAAAGGCATTCTACAATGGCGAATTAGCGTCAGATAAGGTTTTCACGCGAGCATAGAGCAAGCTTACGGTCGTATAACTGATCAGTAGACATGTCTGTACATGTCAAGTTTCGCCAATCAGCATTGAAGCTGATAGCGTTCCGACTACACATACCTTGCCTACAGCACCGTCACCGACTACGACTAGTTTGATAGCAGACATGCTCATGTTGATATAGAGTATGGCAGGGGGAGACTGTGGGAGGCAGAAAGGGAGAGGAAAGCTTGTATTTCTAGGCGAACTTGCTTCAACTTGCGAAATTGACTAGTCTCTGTTGTGTAGTACTCGGTGTTACTGCTACACAGCTCTTGCTTGTATGTATTGCTTCAAAGGCAGGCAATGTCTTTGCGTCGGGAGGATAACCGATTCGAGCGACGCGTGTCAAGGCAAGAAAAGGGCAAACGATAATTGGCAGAGGTGCTGCAGGCGCTTGTGCTTGATGGACTGCCGCAGAGCTGCAAGGACACTTGAAGGACTTGTTTTCTGAGCTCTTGGCCGTTTTTGACGTCGAACTTCTCTCTTTTCTTGAATCGCGAGAAGGTCTGGCAAGTGGATCCGAGCGCGAAGCTCTCCTCTTGTCTCGGTCTCCTGTATGGAGTAATACTCACTCTGACATTCTTAGCGGAGCCTGCTGCGCCCGATATCTCGCTGATTGGAACGCGTGACTTTATACAAAGCTCTTGGCTTGTTATCATCTCTCTTCCTTCTGTCTCCTTACACTACATCTCGCTGCAGCTCTCGTCTATCGTATGTTGTCTTGTTATTTCTCCGCTGGTCTCGTAGAGGTGAAGAATTCGCTTCATGTCCTTCGTTGAGTCTTCTCTGGCGGTTCACACTTGCTGCGCACTCGCTATGTTTGCGCTGCTGCGCCTGAGTTGCCATCGAGACGCAAGCCTTGCATCCTGTGTTGTTTGCTGCCATCAGAAGCCGCAAGGAGGTCATGAACGTATGCTCTTGGTAGGACCGTTAACACGATACTCGCAACTCAGACTGCATCAATCGACTCTATGCTTGCAGAAGAGATTGTCCTCGAGCAAGTATTCGATCCTGTTCATCTAATACACCTCGCGACTCTTCTGGCTTCTGAGCCTCACAAGCGCAATCCTAGCCCGCGCGCCATGTGCCATCATATTCTCCCTTGGCTTTCAGCACATTCTGCAGATTGCTCTTTCCCCTTGGCAATTTTATGCCACAGCAGCAACCCAGCAGCCCCGCTGAGCCGTTCTACATTGCCATCGACATTGAGCCATCTAGAATCGCAGTCGAGCAGTCTATACGCCAATCAGACTCGCGTGACAAGGCCAACAAGAGACGGCTTACTGTCAAATTCTGTTCCCGCTTGTAGCTACCACACTACTTTGCCTCGCTTGTCCAAACAATCGACATCCTCATCCATCACACAGTCCAAACTATCATCCATTGGTTCGAGGGTCCTTCAATACCCAAGCAAAGTCCCAAATCCCTTGAAGACGCATAAACAGACGAAAGCGCCAGGTAACATCAAAGCGAAAAGCTTGACTTGATCCCAAGCTTGCAATTCCAGTCTGAGGCGAACGGCTTCTCGTTTCGACGCGTTGTTAGCACCTGAGAATGAGCCGGTCGCGTACTGCTCAAGGTTAGCGGGTACAAGGAGCGAAAAAAGAAGAGACGAACGAAATGATCTAGTAGCGCATCTTTTTCTCGCCAGCGATTCAGTAGCCATGCGCTGAATTCTGCTTTTTCTTCAGGTGTAGACTCGGTAGGCGGTGTGCTGGACGTTGACGCTATCATGCCTCTTCAGCTCGATGCCACGAAGCAAACCTGACAAGTACCAACCTGACACAGCCCCAATAGGAACATCCTTCACTGGTAATGAGCGATAATGTAGATGTATACCCGGCGGCGGTTCGTTCCTTCCAAAGGTAGAGAAGAGCTGTAGGTCACTCTACCAAATTAGTCTACTGGTAGACTTATCCGAGACGGTTGCCTACCGTATAGTACTCCTGTGCATGACCTCTAGCCGGTACACCCTCGTACCCAATAGTCAAGTCGACCAATTCCAGGCTGGGCAATCGAGGCGATAAAGCGCGAAGGCAGAATTGCAAGCCCGTCGAGCGAGGGAGGAGGCAGTTCTTGAGGCCCTCCTGTTTCACATCCGAATTCTAAGGTGCTCTAAGCACCAGAAGCCGGATGACTCACAATCCCAGTCTTTTCTGCGTACTTTGCGGATTTGCCTCGTTCATTCGCGCTATGTACTGTGCCTTCCGGGACTGTACTCGACTCATACACTTAGCTCATAGTAAGCAGAGTATATAGATCGCGTACAGATGAGCAAGGTAAGCGGGTCGCCCGACCTCTCAAGTCTGGTGCCCATTTTCGCTAATGTCTTGCCGAGCACTTTCTGGTCTGCGACCCAAGAACGAGCGAGGAACTGTACATACACGTCATTGTGAATCCCGAAACGAGATTTGAGACGAGAAGACGTACTACGAAGCGAAACAATTGCATGGCAGGACCGACAATCGGTGCCCAGCGCAGAGAATCTTTGAGGATGATGATGATGCTGTTTGGTATTTCCGCTAGGTACAGCAAAGACCAGATGTAAGCCCAATCCGTATAGATTTGATGATTCGACATCAAGACTGTGCAACAACATCAATCCCTTATCGCCCATGCGAAGCAGACTACATAGCGCACCACTATGTTGCGGCAGATGCAGCCATTGACCTTCACCTCCATCGAACGTAACGAGTCCTTCGGCTCTTACATCTTCGTCCGCAGTCAAAAGAACCGTCGTAGGCGCAAAGTGCTGAGTGATCCAAACGAGCAGATAGCCATATTGAGCTTTCGTGAGATCAATGAAAGGCCAATACAACTTTCTCCGTGTCCAAGGGATGATGGCTAAGGGAGAAGCGAGCAATTGGGTCGTGTGCATGCAGATCATAGCGCTCAGAAACACAGCACAGAAGCGCAAAGTAGACCATATTGGCATAGGAGGTCGTTCTGACAGTGGCAGCATCGCTGTTGGCTGCTTACTCATGAGAGGTCTAAGAAAAAATTAAGGCCTTGCTAACAATAGTCAAAAGTGATCGGGCGGCCGACAGATGGACGCGCAAGTGGACATGCATTACGCTTTGCAGGCTCATGATACAGGTAGTACACTCTCTCTCTTCAGACGATTCCAGTCGGTGTAGGTTCTGCGAAACAATCAGCTAACACTTTCAAGCATGGAACAGGACTGACTATATAATACAGTTGTAACGAACTACAAGGCATCAGCATCAAAGATGACAAAGGGGTAAGAGAACACACCTTCTTCCTATACCTCTTGGTAATACCCACGCTCAACAAGCCTTTGGTAATAGGACTTGCGGCCAAATGATCAATAACACTGTGATCCGGTTTGGGCAATAGGGAATTGTCATCCCCACTCCCTTGCGCGACCAACACGATAGAGTTCAACACCCCACGTTGCAGCTGCGCAGGTAAAGAAGGTGGAATAGCAGGATGAGCCAAATTCGGATGGCTAGGTGTAATGTTTGGATGCTGGATCGGTTCAGGTGGCAGACCGCGTTCGATGAGTTTCCGATTATGCTCATCTTGAGCTTCGTACGCTGCTTCTTCTGCTTCTTGCATTTCACCAAAGGAAATGAGTTCTTCTGGGATGGTCGTCGTCCATCGCTGTTCGAGCAGTTCCTGCCAGTAGTCTTCTTCGTCGATGTGCTGTTCTGCAGCTTGTTGTTGCGCTGCGTTGACGCTCGCCGTGCCAGGTACAGATACTTGCAGATAGTTGATCAAATTGCCTGGATTCTACATCAGCTTTGCTCAACGATGCACCGTTGTACTGACCGTCCTGATCAGTAGCACTAGGTAGATTCCTGCTCGTCTTCCATTGCTTATCCACGATGAACTTGAGCCTATGCGGCCCAGGCGGTAAATTGACAAGCGCAGAGAAATCCGTCTGACTCCTGCCATGACGAATCAGTCTCTTCTCTCCTTCCTCCCTAAGCTCGGACTTACTTTTTCTTCCTCAACTCAATCTTTGTAGTCCAACCTTTGGCAAAAGTACCCGTGACATAGACTTTCTGCGGCATTCCATCTCCTGATTCTGGACCTCCTTCTTTACCTACGCCTTCACCAGGTGTCCAAGTCAACAATGTAGGAATCCCATCTGGCCCAGCACCTAAATCTACCGTAGCTGCTTTGGCTGCTTCTACTGCTAAAGGATTGTTTGCTAGACTACCTGTCAAGACGGCCAAAGGTGCAGCAGCTGGTAATGGGATAGAGGGAGATGAAGCCACTGAAGATGGAGAAGATGGTAATTGGGCACCATCGATCGGAGCGAGGATTGATCCTGAAAGTTCTGTTGTGGATAGACTTGGCGAAGCGACTGGTGTTCCTGTTGCGCTACCGATGGGCGAGCCGACTATTAGGGAAGTTGTTGGGCCTGCTGCGGTACCGAGAGATGATTGATTGATCGAAGAAGGAACTTCTGGTGCGACTACCGTGGTGTGAGGTAGACTTGAAGGCGGGAGGATGGATTCTAGTTGACTTGCGAGACTTGCTGAAGTGATCTGTGATGACGGCGCATGACTGAAATTGCGCGGGAGAGGGATAGGATCGGGAGAATGAGCCAGTCGACCTGGCGAGTGTTCACTTGATCTGTCTTTGATGACGGTTTCGAGGACAGGAGGAATGACGTTTGTAGCTACTACGCTGAGCGACTCGGCATGTCGAAGTGAAGGCGTAAGGCGAGCGCCATCGTCTATCTCGTTGCCCTTATCATTTTCGCCTTGCAAGTCTTGAGCATTTCCACCGAGGTAAATATCGCTATCGTCAGGAGAGAAGGGTATATTTGATCTCGAGGATAAGAAGTAAGGCGATTCCGAAGACGGCACGCTAGCTGTTGGCGTAGAAGGTTCGCCATACTGCGCAGAAGCGACAGGTCTGTTCGAGGTCGCAACTGTCGGTTTCGACTTGTGCTTGACGTTCGTTGGGCTGATCTGATGCCCAGAATGTGCAGCTGTGCTACTCGAAACAGTAGCCGACGAGGCAGAAGGCGTAAAAGCCAAAGATGCATTCAAGTCTGGCAATTCGATGGACTTTCTTCGTTTGCCTTTGCCATTGTAGTTTGCTGATGTGACTGTTGCTGTAGATGATGCTGATAGGGAGCTGCGTAAGGGAGGACGCCTGTTGTTTGCGCCGCCCTCTGACGAATTCGAGTTTCCCATCACTCGACAGGCTGAAGGGTATCACGATTGTATGGCTGAGGTGTATAATCTTCCGCCTAATGAGTGTCACTGGCGAGCCATTTTTGTTTGCGAACTGGCTCTCACAGGTCAACCTTGCACAATTCTCCAGACTCCCTGATAGCCGCTTGGAGAATACCCTGAGAGGCCGGAGCATAGCTACACTCGTTTGATATACCCACCCAGTGCATCCCTCTGATACCATTCCATCCTCCGACGCGGTATTCCTGTCCATCTCGTCGCCTGCTCGCCTGCAGCCTGTGACTTGACCAAAGCATGTCTACGATCAGCGGCTACACATTTACATTGCCGACTGAGCTGCTCGACAATATCCTGGCCCATCTCAGCAGTCGCGAACTCTTTCAGTGTCTGACAGTCTCGAAAGTATGGCATCACAATGCAGTTCGCAACCTCTTCATAAGCCCTTCCATCAAGCGAGCAGAAGCCATTACTCAATTCTTACGCTACCTTATGCAGCATAACGACAAAGCTCTCAAGGTTCGGGGGTTGAACATCAGCGTGAAGCGTTACCACACTCGAGATCAATTCGACCTCACTTCCGCTGTGCATCTATTACACATGCTACCGAATCTACGACATCTGCGTCAGTTCCCAATACCTGTCCTCGGGCAAGAACATTGCATACAAAACATCACAGAACTGAATCTCGTTTCCTTGCATGTTCGAGAACGCATCATCCTACCAGGTGGGAAAGCACACACAGTCACTTTCGACCAATTCTACCCTGTCCTTGCAAGACTAGTCAACATCAAAGCCCTCACGTTATCCGACATGGCCGGTGCACCTTCAGCAGACCTGTACCTCCCTTCTTCCATCTTACCAAGACTCGAATGGATCCAACTAATAAAATGTCGAGAATTACACGACGCTCAGCTCGAACGACTCTTTCAGTCCTTTCTTCGTTTCCCTATCGCAATCTATATTAACCACCTACGGAAACTTTCTCCTATAGGTCTATACACTGCCATTTTCCCACAAGCACATACCATCACCCACTTATCACTCAAAGGCACCTTCAACAACTCGCGTCAAGCTTCCGTCGATCCAGCATTCTTATCCACCCTACCTCGATTATTGCATCTAGCGACATGCACGACTTTTCTCCCTCGAACAGGTTTAATGCACATTCCATCTACTTTACAAGAATTGGAAACTTCTGCTTGTGCGCAATTGACGGCGGGGTACATGTTGGCTGGTTTGCAGAAATGGGCGGCGGTTAGAGATGGACCGAAGAAGTTGAAATTGAGCAGGCATATGTATACACCAGAGGATATCTATGATATCAAAGTGGGTCGTCTTTTTACCTAATGGCCTAGAAAGAAGCTGATGCGAATAAAAGGTGACTTGCGAGCAAAATGGGATAGTCTTGGTGATCAAGGAAGAGGATAACAGAGATGCAGGGAATATCACTCTTCAATGAGTAAGGGAGCCGCATGCGCACAGAAGAGTTAGAGCTGGTTCGGAAGCTTTGTGAGTAGACTTGCAGCAATCCGACATGGCAAGACTCATGTCGAAATGGTGTCTACAGGCATTGTAGATCATCATGCATCAACTGCAAAGCGAATCGGCTGGCAAGCTTTCGGCAGTAGCGATAGTGAACTCGACTCCTTTGCCTCAATATGGCTTAATTATCACTACTCTAAGGCCACTCTAGCTTGACCAACCAGCCTACACGCTCTTTCCATTCTGCTCAAGGTACACTTGCGCCTCGGCTGCCTTTTTGTGATAAAGCGCCTCTACCTCAGTCCATACTCTCGCCTGTTTACGATTCGGCAACTCCATCAAAGAAGAAAGAAGATCAGAAGAGAATGCTTCCGAAGCTTCTCTTGGTAGAAGAGTAGGTAGATGGTCGATCGAGACGACGGTCATTGGGAGTTCAGGTGATCTTAAAAGACCAGTCAGTCGACCGTTCACAGACAGAAGAAGTGAAGCTTACCCTAATTCGACGTCTACCGTTGGTTTGTCGAATGTAGTGTTGATTGAGTAAATGGGCAGAGGGTTGTTTGGGTTCGTAGTATCGCATGAAACGTCGACTACTACGCCGAGATTCCGCTTGGTGCCAGCTTGCTTGATGAACTCTTCTGTAAGGAAGGATGGGATCTTGCTCGTGAGGTAGATGCAGTTCACGAAGATGTCAACTGTCAAATGGTATGAGTGGATGAAGCAGTTATGCAACACAACACCACTGACCATCTAAGAGCTCAGGGAAAGGCCCGCCTTTAGCTGTTTCTGCCATATCCCACTTGACAATGTTTGAGCTGCAAAACCTGTCAGCCTACGCTTTCTCCAGTAATTTGAGTAGACTGACTCGTCAATGCCAGCTTTTTGAAAGAGATCTACTGCACCACGTCCGCATCGTCCCAGTGCACCAATCACTAATGCCTTCACGCTTCGCCCAAGCTGACTTTCCATGCTCTTGACTTTCGCCTTGACCTCTTTGACCAGCTCTCCCTCATTCGGGTAAGGCTTCAAACCGCCCAATCTCTTCCCTCGTGACTGTTCATCCAGAGCCAACACACCGACAGCTGCGCCTGCAAAACCAGCATGGAAGCCGAAAGCAGCTACTCGTCTTCCGTTTGTTTCTTGCAGGAACTCAATGTCATAGAGTGTACCAGGAGGAGTAGCTTTGGTGAATCTAGCCAACACTTCTGCCCAACCGCCTTGTTCTTTGTAACAATGCGCAAACTGAATGTGGGTATGCGGAAGAGCTGAATCGCCTTCTGGCAGTTCCTTCAATCCGATGATGATAGTGTCGCGTGGTGCTTCAGGCCAAGAAGAATGAGGCGCCAGTACACATCCAACACTTATCGCGGAACGTCAGATCTGGCGTTCGACAACTTATAAGGACCTCCTGCCTCACTTTTCGTATTCAATGTCTTCAAAGATTCGCTGAGGGTCTCGCTCGACAATAACTTCAAAGCCTGCGTCCAGCAGTGCTTTCGCTGTAGTCGGCGTGAGAGCAGCGCGAGCTTCAAATTCTTTCGTCTCGCAGCGAAGCCATAAGCTTGTCTTGGGCGCTCCTTGTGACGCCGCTTGTGATGCTATTGTAGCTGCCATAATGAGATTCGACTTGTGCTTGAGTTGTTGTGTCGAGCTGGTATCAGTTCGACCTCAATAGTTGACAGAAAAAAGCAGCTTGCAATGAGTCAATACACCAAAAATGGTCTGAACGCTTTGCATTCTCTATAATAAATATGTTACAGAGAAGACACCCCTTCTTGCTTTTTGCTATTTGTACACCCCCTTTTGAACCCAAGACGACAACATTTGCGTGCGACAGCAACGAACAGAAAGGGAGACCAGGTAAACCAAAGAGAAAAGAGCTGTCGACGATTCGAGAAACAGGGTCGCGATGTGGTATTACAGAGGCTGCTGATGCTGGTATAGTGATGTACCGGAACGACTTGAGACGAGTACTTCTTTTGGTTGATGTGTGCAGGTATTGATTGCTGAAGGAATAGGTTACTGAAGCTGGCACATTTGCAGACGAGAAGACAGAAGTATGGAGAACAGAATCATAGAGTAGCCAGCTGCATAACAAAGCCGATCGAATCAGCTTGGAAGGAAATGCCAGCGGTTGATGACATACCTGATCATTGATCGCTTTCGCCCATGACTGCGCCTCCGCTTGCGAAGACAGCTTCAAGTAGAGCACAGAGCGAGTATCGACAACTCGCAACATCCCTTCCGAACCGAACGCACTCGCACAAGAAGTCCGTGTGTTTTGGCCGAGACGCAGTACCGAATGAAGCGAGATTGGGCCACTTGTCTCCCCATTGTCGAGGATCAAGACCAAGATGTCGCTTGTAAGGAGCGCGATGAGGGGTTTCACTTCGACTTCTGGGCGTAGGTAAAGTACTTGAGTGAGCGATGGTGCACCATCGTTCTCGCTTGTGACGTGTTCGGATGACTTCTTCAATGCTCTTTGTAATGTCATCGAGCCTTCTCTGACCAAAGACTAGACAAGGTGTTAGTCAAAGTGCGTGCAAATGTATAGCAAACTCACGCGATGAGGCTGAACGAGAGGCGACTTGAAACGCTGACCGATACGCGTTTGCCAGTACAGCAGACGTTGGCGTCCTTCTGCTTGCCTCTTACGTTCGTTTAGATCTGTTGCTAGATTGGAGACTAGATCGAGGGCGGCTGCAATTTGAGGATTCGGCGAGAGCATGAAAGAGCCATCATCTACCGGAGTGCAGGAAAGGAGCGACTCGAGCAACATCTTGTACCGAGGGATGCGCTGAATGGGCATGAGGAGGTACGAGTCACAGCCAATCTGTGAGTGGTCGGGATGAGCGCGACATTGTTTGAGGAAAGCCTTCATCCGCTTGCGCTGAGTCGGAGTCAAAGCGTCCATCTCGCGCTTTGAAGCTGATTCAAGACCATTTGATCCTCCTAATGCCGACACTGCAGGAGAAGCCATAGGAGAGGAGCTGGCGTTACTGGAAGACGTCCAAGTCTTGAAACGGCTCATTGCAGTATCAAAATTGTTGACGTAGGTCGAGTACATTCTCAAGAAAGCGCCATGTCGATTAAAGACTTTGGCGACATCTTCCGCCGTTTTTCGCGATGCCAGACTTTCGCTGCTGTCGACCGACAGCACACTGTTCCGATCTTTGCGCATGTGCTCGGTGACAGCTTCGAGGTCGGGTAGAAAGTGCTCTTGGTGAAAAGCGAGCAGACCTTCTATGTTGGAGAAAACAGTGCGACGCTCATGAACAGGGATGACTGTCTCCCTAGCTGTTCCGTTGTTGCTCTTGATTGGCTGCGACGCAGGCGTGACGTAGATGTTGACCAACTCGCGCAGTCCAGCGCAGTAAGACCGCTCGCTGCTGATGATCTCTTCGACCAACTTTTCTCTCTTGTAAGGATCGCTGTTCAGCTTGATGCTGGTAGTCGGATAGGCAGAGCTTTCTGCAGTCGTTGCATGAGTGCTTGTACTGGAATGCGCTAGTCTGAACGACTCTTCGCTGTAATTTTCAGATCGTTGGCCGTTGGAGAAGATGCTCGAGTGTGCCGAAGACCGAGCTGAAGATTCGGTCAGAGTGCTCGAGTAGGGCTGTCGGGCACTGGAAGACCGTGACATGGGTTTCGAGCTTCTAAAACTTGACTCGTACTGCGCTTCTGCCAGAGCTGCGAGCACGGCTTGAGGAGAAGAGTCGGCGCTAAGGTCTTCGAGATCGCGCAAGTATTGCATGATGCTCTGCAGAGGGCTTGTAGACGAGGAGAAAGCAGCCGGACTGCGACAGTCTGCCTCCACTTCGGAATCCTCTGCATCGCTCGCTGCCGTGCTGACTGAAGTAGAATGCTGTCGGCTGATGCCAGGCACAGCAGACGACGCAGAGGATGTGGTCGAGTCTGATCGAGAGAGTTGGCCGGGGATAGGTGTCCGAAGGGTATTGTCTGAGAAGGAGGCAGCGGACGATGATGTTCGATGACGGTTGGCCGGAATGAAGTGCTTTTGCGAAGAACGAGCTGTAATGCTGCTGACAACTTCAGGAGCTGAACAGCTGCGCTGCTCGTGTCCTCTTTGATCCATCCCCAGAAGAGGCCTTTTTGGCGGGTCGTTGCTCCGTCGACCGAATGATCCCATCTTTTTGAAGAAGTTGCTCCTCTTCTTTGTCAAGACCGGAGTTGGTTCGTTTGGAAGAGCTGCGTCCTCTGATTTGGGTGTTGGTGGAAGTGCCTTTGTTGGAGAAGGCGTTGGCAGCTGGCCGAAATCCCCAAGCGATTGTAGGACCATTTCAGGTGACAGACTCATGCTTTTGCGATGACTGATATCTGTACTGTTCTCATCTGACTCTGGTGGTGAAGGCAGGCCGAGAGGAGATTGAGCAGGCGAAGAACGACCGAAAGCTAGGTCGCCAGCGGAGCGCATCTTTTTGACACCTCGTCGGACTGATGAAGCTGTACCGAGACTTGTGCTTGGGCGAGAAGGAGCTAGACTGCCAGCGTTGGATGGTTTCCGAGGCAATGGTCTGCGAGGTGCATTCATGTGCGGGTCGATAGGGCTGGGTCGATCTTCGTCTGCGCTTGATTGAGTATGCGATTCGACAGAAGCAGGCGTAGAAGGTGCCGCCATGCACAGAGGCTGCAGAAGACTAGCCCATTGTGAGCTGAACGGGTTGTTGTCGATGCGCAAGTAGACGAGACTAGGTTCCAAGTGACAAAGCCAGGAGGGTAGTGATGATAGCTTGTTACTTGTCAAGGAGAGCGAATGCAGCTCCGAGAGGGTAGAAAGTGGATACTGAAGGTTGGTAAGGCCGCAAGAGTCGGCAAAGAGAACCTTGAGCGAGAAAAGGGAAGCCAGGAATGGTGGCAGAGTCGTTAGTTTGTTGCCAGAGATGTCTAGCTCTTCCAGACTGCGGAGCGATGCCAGAGTAGAGGGCAGCTCGGTCAGTTTGCAATTGCTGTGATGGTGATGTGACATAAGCCAACGAACTGGCACAGGAACAACTCCACTCACGAGATGTCCAGGACCCTCAAATTGATCATGTCCGCCGACTGCAATAGAGCACGCGTCACATCGGCCGCATCACAATCCTTCAAAGACCAATGCGTCGTCTCTTCGTTGACCAGCGCATCCAAGCCAATCGCTCTCTTTTCCTTTTGATAACCATCATCCATCTCCAACGGACTTGTCGTCCATGCATTCGGACCATGCCTACTCCTGCCCACTCGCTCTGCGACACTGCTCGATCTCGATCTGCCCCCGGTAGGATAAACGCTCTTATGCCTTCCAGCGAAGGTCAACCCTTGCTGTTGCTCCAATTCAATGCCTAGTCCGACTTTACTAGGCGAGATTAGCGCGTCAGCTGAAGGTGCTGCTGAAGTATCGACAGTCAAATTGGGTGATGAAGTCGATTTAGCTGGACTCCGAGCAAAAGGAAGCACAGGCTTGGTATCGAGCGTTTCGATTTGTTCGTTGAGTTCTGCGTCAATAAGGGATGAAAGGGAAGGTGAGGTGAGCGAAGACCCGCTGCTCATTCGATGTCGCTCGTTATCGGAAGAAGACCATGGGTTGAAGCTTGGAGGTCGAGAAGACGTGCCACTGCTAGGCGTGTATGCTGTTGAAGCCGGAGTGTGGAATGGGTCTGTGCTGGTTTTCGATAGATTTGAAGAAAGCGAAATGTGTCTGGCTAGCGAGCGAGGTGGTCGAGGTGGTGAGTTGCCTGCTTCAGGTATTGATACAAGCGAAGGCCGAGTGCGAAGGAGATGCGTTGATCCTGAATCTGACCGACTTCGACCACCTATCGAAGGATGGTAGGCTGTTGATCTTTCCGACATGACTTCGGACAAGGCAGCTGCGCTCTCCATTGGCACAGAAGCAGGCATTGGTGTAGCATGTAAGGGCGCAATAGTCAATGTAGGTGAAGGCGTTAAAGGATTCTCATCTTGACGAGGTGAAGTGAGACGCGAATCAGCACTTGAACCAGGCGAAGATTGCGTCCGGCGCAAGAATGAAGGTGATCGTTCTAGAAACCAGACCAATTTAGCATTCGCTTCTCGATAGTGAAAAGTCTAAAACCTACCCCGAGAATGTTGGCCTAGCATGGCCTGGCCCAAAGCTGCATACCCGCCTTGGTCATCAGCCCATTCCTCATCTTCGACAGCTTGAGCAGCGTCATCTTTCATCAACCAGTCCATTCTCTCATCCTGACTAACGACTTGAAAAGCCTCCATCAGACTATGCGACCTCTCTTCCACGTTGTCGTCGTCGTTGTCGTTGTGCTGCAGATCACGACTTGCCGACCAGCTACCTGAGCCCGAGGCTTTGGTCGTTGAGCCTGGTTGAGCCGAGAGACTGCTAAGCGATGATGATGATGATGATGTGCCTAGTTGAAAGTCGAGACGAGGTGACGCGTCGTTCCTCTCTTTGAGACGATAGAAGCTCGCTTTCTTGCCCAATTTAATAGTCTCGTCATCCATAGACGTTGTGCGATACAATGAAGACGAAGTACTGCCGCTTCGAGCCATTGGCGTTTCACTGTTGGGCGAATTTGGTGTTGAAGTACTGCATAAAGGCGTCCTTCTCCCTTCCTGCGCCATCCCAGCACGAGCTCGACACGCAGGTATAGAGATCTCCTTTGGTATCCGCTAGTAAAAAGACGCGGAGGTCGAAGGTCGCGATTTTTTTTGGGCTTGGTGCCTTGGAGGAAATTTGGCAAGTCTGTGCCTCAACAGCCAGGGTATCTCACGGCTAAGGGAATGTAATACAGCGAGCGTCGGGCTGAGCGAGAGGTGGTAGGTCAGCAGAAAGCAACACTAACAAAGGTCAAAGCTGCAAAAAGTTCTGAAGCGTTCTCCTCTCAACACTCAATGAATAGAAGATGCACTCTGGACATGTTATCATCTTCTTGCGAGCCTCGTTGGTGTTTCCCTCTGTTCTCGAGATCCAATATGAATCACTTGATACGAAAAACAAGAACTCTAAAATTAGCCTCGATAGACCTAAATATGAGCAAACTCACACTATCAAGCGACCTGCACTTGATACTTCGCAGCAGCTTCATCAAACAAGTTGCTCTTCTCTTGCAGATCCCTTAAGAGCGGATGCTGAGGTGCGATTTGGCTCAGCTTCCTACACAAGTCACAACCACACGTGAGTTGACAAGATTAAATGGAACCTTCTTCTGACGTACTCTAGAGAAGCTTCAGCGGTGCTAGCTGCTTTGCCGGAAGGTAGCGCGAGAGCAATGGAGTTAGCTAGGGAGTGTGCATATTCAGGATTCTGTTCATTGCCCTACTTCCTGAGTGTTGATCAGATACAGTGAAGGGGAACGAACGATCTGATTAGCTTCGACTAGAGCTGCATCGGCTTCTGGCCAATTTCCCATAGCGCCTTGAGCACAAGCTTTGGCATTCAAGACGGCGACGTTGTTTGCGCTTGGTAATTGAGCAATTTCATCAAAGACGTAGAATGCTGCTTGATATGCTGGTCCTCCCTGTCAATCGGCAGTTGCCTCAACACCATCAATGGTAATGAGAGCACTTCGACTGACTGTTCTGAGACCGATCCAAGCTTCGCATAGCTGAATTACAAGCGAGTCTTCTGCCCAAGTCTTTGCTTGTTCATACACTTGTCGAGCGATAGGTAATTGATCCAGCGCAAGTAGTATTTGGACTTGCAACGCGACCCTGTCAACAAACCCGACTCAGAATCTCCAGGAGAGGGAATCTAAGAACAAGAGACTGACGACTCCTGATCCTCCTGCTTGGATCCTTCAGATAGCACAGCCAAAGCTTCACCGTCCTCTCCCTCTAAATGCAAGGCAGTAGCCGCGACCGGTCTCACAACACCCGCATTCTCTACATCCAATTGACTCAACAGTTCCCTGATCTCGTCCAAGACAGAAGAACCCTTGCTCAAGTAGCTCGCGAGGTGACCGACAGCTTGAACGGACAAGTCATCTTTTGGTAGTTTGGACAAGAGTGTTGAAGCTTCTTTGAATTGGGACAGAGCGAGATGAGAGCGGACTGCGTAGAGTTGTAGTGAGAGTGCTGGGTTGTCGAATGAGCCTACGGTGGAGATTGCAGCGCTGTAGCTGCCCTGTATCATATTGAAGGATGGTCAGCGCGTGTCTCGAGTTGAATACGCGCTGCTACGCAGGATGGAAGCTTGCCTGAAGATACAGCGACCTTGCTAGAAATGCGCTCTCGTCCATGGTCTGCAGGTGTGACAAGTGGCTGTAGCAGAGAGAGCGAGAGAGGTGTCGAAATATATTTCAGTCGAGCAAGGACCACACTGCAGCTTGCATGGAAGATGAGTTTGAGGCGCTGGACCCGACGCAAGCCAGTGCAGATCAGCTGCTCAAAGGCTTCTTATATTTCAAATCTCTTGCAAAGGACAAGTTTCGTCCCAACCTCTCGCTTCTGGCTGTCTCCTCTCCTGACTCTGTGTCTGCCGCGACAGTGATGCCCAACGTGAAGAGCTAGCAACGTCTTTAGAAGAGTTTCAAGCGAGTAGTCGGGAATTAGAGCAAGAGCTTGAACGCGACTTGGCATCAACAGAACAGAGGGAGACGCAGCTCAGGATAGCGCATGAGAAAGTCGTTGCTGAATTGGATGATTGGCGGACAAAATATCAATCCAGCTTGAAGGAACATACCGTGACGCTGGGGCATATGCAGAAGGAGCTGGAGAGCGTCAGGGCATCAGAGGCTGCTATAAGGACGACCATCAGGGATGTGAGTGCTTTCCCTGCCTGCTTGTGTCTCTATGTTGACCCCATGTCACAGATGGAATTGGACAATGATGACTTGGAAAAGAGCGAAAGGTGCGCCAAAGCACTCCTCGTCCACTACCCGGCTGACACGTAAGCGTCAGAGCACTGGAGAGCACGCTTTCAGACATTGAATCACGCTATGGCAAAGCGATAGAACGCACTATCCTCTTGGAAGAAGAGCTGGTAGCTAAAGCACGTCTCGAAGAGGATGTGCAGCGTCTAAAAGATGAGCTACGAGGTATGTCTGATCATGTGTGGTGCAAATTGAGCTGAATGGCGCTCTAGAGGCGAATGAGGAGCTATCTGTGCTGAAAGAGCAGCAGACTCGCGCGATACCAGAACGTCATGCCAATCCAGTAACACCTAATGGCAAACGGCAGCTATCCTCGTCTACTTCTAGCGTGACATCGAGTCGACCAGCAAGCCCAACGCCTTCTACTTCCGCTCTATCGCAATCGCAAAACGGAGAAGACACTATGCCTACACCAAAGAAAGCTTCAGACCTACGTCGACCTATCAGCTCTTCTATCCCGCGCAGTACTTCTACGCCTGACGTTCTAGCAGCAAGACAATCCTCTATCCCTCGCCGACATTCACCCTCAATCTCTCCATCAATCACAGCAAATCGCCGACCCATAACGACTCGCACTACCAAGCGAAACGAAACTATGCTTTCCGACCTACGGAGCATGACTTCCCGCGTTAAAAACATGACTGCCCGAGTTGATTCTCGTAGAACATCAGCGATACCCGCTGCTTTACCCCGCGCGAGGAAATCATCCCTTCTTACCCAACCTGAAATGCCACCACCTCCCGTACCTTCCAAACGACCTACACCACTACCAAGAGCCAGTAGAATGTCTGAAGACCCAGTTCGATCTGCCAGTCCGACCAACATGCAAAGACCAAGACCTCAATCGAGGTTAAGCACAATGTCTTCTTCTTACGCTCGACCGATCACACCTTCTCAATCACGGAGTCCGACACCATCGACCAGTCCCAAAAAATTACAAGGTCGGCCGAACGGCGTTGGGTTCGGTAGTTCGGTTTCAACGGGGAGATTACCTTCTGCTTTACCTACGCCTAGACCTAGCATGGTTGCAAGGACGCCGATTAGTAGAAGGGTGAGTGTGAAGAGGCCGCCTGCGCAAATGGGGTTGCAGGAGGAATTGAGGGATGATGAAACTTTTTAGTATGTGTCTTTGGTCACTTGTATTCGTAATGGGATAGAGATGTAGGGACAGCCTGGTGTTGTGTGTATACTTGTTTGCAGACCTTCACTGCGCTTTGCTATCTATTGCAATGACCGTGCCAATCAGACGGCAGCAGCGATGAGAAGAGTCATGTGCGCAGGACACAATGCCGAACAAGGGAAAGTGCGAGAGAAGAGACCGCGACTAAGAGATACAGAGAATAATAGAAACAGTGCTTTGATGAACATAGTCAAGACCGGCAATCACACTCGACCAGCAGGTCAAACAAGTCTACATGCATGAGATCCATTCCGAAGATATGGATGTAACGAATCGCTTCCCGTAAACGTGTTCAGTATGCTTTTTGGGTTTATCGATTTCCGATGCATTGCAGGTAGACATACGAGATCGACTCCGGAGGGCAGAAGACAGTGCTTGGGTGTGACCGGCACTTGATGAGGCTGCATCAATTATATCGACGGCGCTTGTTTGAGATTTGGTCGCTGGGATGGTCAGCTTGGACCTTGAGGATTGCCTGGCAAAGGATAGGAATACCGTCTGCAGGTAATGGGTGTATGTTCAGACGAAGCGTAATCGAAGCTGCGATGTCGCGCTCACCTTTCCTTAGAACAGATATCCTCGTTCATGCGATTGTCAATGTCCTCATCTGGTAGCCCTTCCTCGTCTTTCCCATCAACAAAGTTCAAGATGGTTTGCAGATTGCCTTGTTTGCTCAGGTATGTCAAGCACTCTTCGAGAAAATCTTCTTGATCTTCTAGCATGATGGCACTGGTCATGAACGCGATCCATACTCGGAGGATAATGATGAATAGCTGCGACTCTCCGTGGGCGTCATAACTATTGCAGGCTTCTTCAAAGTCGGAGTCACTGCCGCTAGCATGCAAGCTCATGATGGTGTCGCCCATGGCTTGCAGAGCCTTCCGAATGGTCGAGAAAGTCTCGAGGCGTTCATCCCGACTGTATATTCAAGGCATTCGCCAACCCACCCAAACACTTCATCTGCAATGTCTCCCATCAAAGCTTGACGTTCATGACCATGCTTCCATTTCGTGACTACATCGGCAGCAAGCTTCTCGAGCTGCCTTTCAATGCTCTTGGTATGGTCACCCCGCTGCTTCTCAGGCTTGTCGGCTTTGACAGCAGCTCGCAAAGTCTCAGTCGCCTGCGCATGTCTCGACGTAGGTACTTGAGAGACGAGAGATTCGGAGATGAGAGCCTCGAAGGCACTGGGCGTCAAGTCGCCAGCAGCAGCGCAGATAGCTTTGGTCAAAGCTCGAGTGGAATCTGCTTTCGACAGTGCAGCGGGCTTGGGAACGAATGCAACAGCGCCGGCTTTGGGCTTCGCAGCTTGGATAGCTTGAGTTCTAGCTGATTGACGTTGAGCTGCCATGGTATCACACAAAAGAGGTGTCGACGTGCTGGGTCTAAAGTGACAAAATATAACAGAGAAGCGACGGAAAATGTACGAATCTAAAGGCAGAGAGTAGGATGATAGAGAGCAGCGACACAGACACACGGCAATGTACAGCTTTACTTCTCTAGGAGACTTTTTGTTGGTCTCAATCGGACAAGGATCGATTTGTGCAAGTTGACCTCAGACATCCGCTCTCCCCCCTGTTTGACCAAATATGAAGCGATCTATACTCAAGAGAGGAGCAAGGAACGCAGCGACTGTTCCAGCGACAGCGTCAACGAGCGGCAGACGATACCTTGCCACAGTTCAAGACCCTCCTCAACCCGCTGCCAGAAAGACCTCAGGCTTTGGTGGATTGAGAGATCAAGACAGAATGTGAGTGTCTCCCCCTCTATACACTGCTGTGCTGTTGTCGCAAAATCGAACAATTCTCATTTGTTGTCAACAGTTTCACGAATGCCTACATGAAGCACGATCACTTGCTCAAGGGCGCAAAAGCAAGAGGTGACTGGCATCGAACCAAAGACATTATCAACAAGGGCGATGCTTGGATCATTCAACAAATTAAAGACTCTGGTCTGCGCGGTCGAGGTGGTGCCGGTTTCCCATCTGGTCTCAAATGGTCAGCTTTCAACCCTAATCAAAAGTGCACAGCTGAAATCCAATCGATACAGGTCTTTTATGAACAAGCCAGGGTGGAAGGAAGCTGGCGGCGGCAAGCCCAGATATTTGGTAGTCAACGCAGACGAGGGAGAACCAGGGACATGCAAGGATCGAGAAATCATGCGTGGTGACCCGCATAAACTGGTCGAAGGCTGTCTGGTTGCTGGTCGAGCTATGAACGCTACAGCTGGTCAGTTTGATCAGCGGATGACTTTTTGTCTGAGATCTGACTTCTTCTGACAGCCTACATCTACATCCGAGGCGAGTTCTACCTCGAAGCAGCTCATTTGCAAGCCGCCATCAACGAAGCCTACAAGGATGGATTGATCGGCAAGAACGCCTGTGGTTCAGGCTACGATTTCGACGTCTACGTCCACCGTGGTGCCGGAGCCTACATTTGCGGTGAAGAAACAGCCCTCATCGAATCGCTCGAAGGCAAACAAGGCAAACCAAGACTCAAGCCTCCCTTCCCTGCTGATGTCGGTCTTTTCGGTTGCCCAACTACTGTAGCCAATGTCGAAACCGTCGCTGTGGCACCTACCATCATTCGAAGAGGTGCAAGCTGGTTCAACTCGATGGGTCGTGATCGAAACCAAGGAACAAAGCTCTTTTGCATCTCTGGTCACGTAAACAACCCTTGTGTCGTCGAAGAAGAAATGTCTATGCCTTTGCGAGAGTTGATCGACAAGCATTGTGGAGGTGTACGTGGTGGATGGGATAACTTGCTCGGTATCGTTCCAGGTGGTTCATCCGTTCCTATCTTGAACAAGGAACAATCGGAAGAAGCTTTGATGGACTTTGATTCGCTCAAGGATTTGGGATCGGGTCTAGGGACAGGCGCAGTCATTGTGATGGACAAGAGCACGGATGTCGTTGCGGCTATTGCGAGGTTCGCGAAATTCTACAAGCACGAATCATGTGGTCAATGCACACCTTGTCGTGAGGGTACTTCTTGGTTGGCGACTATGATGGATCGAATGGTTGAAGGCCGTGCTCATCCGAGGGAGATTGACATGATGTACGAGTTGACAAAGGAAATTGAGGGGTATGTCTTCCGTCTATTTTAATCGACTTCACTGACCAGATTGTCAGACACACTATTTGCGCACTCGGTGATGCCGCTGCATGGCCAGTTCAAGGTCTACTCAAGAATTTCAGACCAGAAGTCGAAGCTCGTATCGCTGCATTCGCCGAGAGGGAAGGCAAGGTCCTGTTCGGCGGTCATCTACAAGGTCACTCTATTGCTCCTGGTCTTCCTTTGCCAGAGAACGTAAGCTGTCTCGTGAACGCCTCGAAGGCTTGGCTGATTCGTTGTGCAGATGATTCCTGGTCAGCTCTAGATCTGACATGTGTTCATAGTATATATATTCTGCAATGCAGTGGTGTCACGATGCATTGTGCCACCTTTATGCGTGTTGTGACAAGCGAAACAAGTCTATGATATTTCTCTTATCTTCATACCTCTATTAATCTGCCAAGTAAGCCGTCAGACCGGTGGGACTCTCTGAGCAACGGCTTTCAAAGCGTCAGCCGCCATCGGATAATCAGTCTGCCACGAACAAATCATTAGTGTGCGAGGACAGCTGACAGGATTCGTAAGCTCACATAGCCCTCCGATGCGTCTTTGTCAAAGGTATAGAACGTCTTTGGGTTATTTTGGAAGCCCAAGACGTCGTTGACAGGTATATCATTGAACAGCCTGTTCGCCAAGCTGAAACGCCTTGTGGTCAGCACCTACGCAGGCAGCGGAAGAAGGCCCATACTCTGGGTTGTTGATAAAGCTTCGACCTAGAACAATAGCGTCTATTTTCTTTTCAGCAACAAGTCGGTTGCCTTCCTCAGCAGAAATGTCGCCGTTAAAGAAGAGCTTTGTCTTGCCAGCAGAAGCTCTGATGCTTGGACCAAAGGTTTCCAACACGTCGAGGTGAGTCATGGCTCTTTTGCCTTCCAATTCGCCCGGATATTCGGCATCCATAAAGGCTGTTCAAAACAGGTCAATCTTGGTCACATAGACAATTCCTCGCTGTACTTACGCAAGTATCTGACCAGCTGAATGTATGACAATCCCTTCTTGATGCAACTGCAGTCAGATATCATCAGATCCTGGTGTTGTCCGAGTAATCCAGACTGACTAGTCGATGACTGTGAATTACAAAGTCAGACTTTCGCGGCCGAATAACAAGAAACTACTCACCATATCCATAGGATTCTTTCGTGTCCTGCTCATTCATGCCAACATCGTTAACTGAAACGGAATATTAGTCAATTTTGTGGACTTCTATGGAAGAGTGGCAGACATACAGCCGCCGCAAGGATTCAGCTTGATACCGACTCGATCCGCGCCAAAGACGTCACACAGAGCGTCCAAGGACTCAACATAGAAGCGGGCCCGGTTTTCCACAGTTCCACCCCATTTATCCGTGCGTTGTGGACTCTTTGTCCAGGAATTGGGCAGGAAGGTAACCGTTGGCACTGTAGGCATGTATCAAATAAGCGAAAGGTAGCTCGCTGGCTTAACGTGGTAAGCTTACCCGTGAAACTCGACACCGTCGAACCCAGCAAGCCTTGCCATTTCGGCGGCATTGCGAAACTCTTCAACCAGCTCTTCTGGATTGGGATGCGCTCGAGCAGGAGTAGGATTGGGCGCATTGTTCAATTCGCGAAATTTGCCGCCTCTAGCTCGGACTGGCGACGGTGCAGATACAGGTTTCCCAAACTTGGCTTGCAGAGGCATATCCGGGTGGGCGACGCGTCCGACGTGCCAAAGCTGAGCGAACATGACAGAACCGGCTTCGTGGACTGCATCAGTAACCCTTTTCCATGCGCGAGCGTGTTCTTGATCGTAAATACTGGCTACGTTCGACCATTCAGTACCTTGAGGAGAGACTATGAAAGAGAGCAGCGTCAGCCTAAGGAGCGAAAAGTCCGAAGTGAATCCGGCCTGCCTAGAGTGCCCTCGCTGAGGATCAACCCAGTACCGCCTGCAGCCCGTTGTCTATAATATTTGAGCAAGTGATCATTCGCATAGTCCTCGGGCACCGCTCGCGATCTGGTCAAGGATGCCATAACCAAGCGGTTCTTGATCTGAACAGCGCCGACGTCCAGAGGCGCTTTCAACGCATCTAGCTGGAGAGTACTTTCTGCAGGCTGAATTGACATAGTAGCGAGGTGGTTGGAGTGGAAGGAAAGGTGTCATTTGTCATTCTGATGCCACAAGAGGGATTTGAAGATGAGTAATCTGGCAAATAAACAACGTAAACAATGATAAACAAGCAGCGGCATGACGGTATCGGCTGGGCACAATTCGCCCCGGTGTTGTGCAGTGTTCTACTAATAGGAAGTGAAGAGGACTGTGCTGGGTGTTGACAGTCAACGAGGCACGATCGGGCCAGGAAGTAAAGAAGGACGGATTGAAACAGGCAGAATGCGGAACAAGACTGTCAGGAAGCGGGAGTGAGGAGAACGTGATCAAAGCATCTGGGAAGGTGCTGCTGCATGCGATGGGATAATCTTGTTCGAGAATTCTAAGGATCAACAGCGACGGTCCGCCTTCGTATCTTGATCATGTTCATCGCCCTTCGTCGAAGCCCGACAGTGTGGAAGACAGACGTTGAAGAATTGCTAGTCATACTTGCTGTCTCGACTGCTTCTTGTCGCTCTATAGCTGGAGTAGCGTCGGCAGATTCTTTTTTCGCTTTGAGCCATGTTCGGAGATTGAAGAGTATTCCTAGTATGCCTATACCGATCCATAGAACAAGCTCGACAGCATAGATGGAGGCTCCTTCCACGTCTAGCGGCTGAACAACGGCTGATAGTTCATTTTAGTTTTGCAGATCCTGCTGCGTTTAGGATTGACATACCGACTGATATGAGAGACGTCAGATCACCTGCAGCGTCTAGAAAGACGAACAAGAAGCTGTTTCTTGCGTCACATGCTGTCTCGTGGCGAGGTGTAAAGCATTACCTGATCCCCCTGACAGAACGATGCTCATAGATATCCCAATAGTGCCTCAACACTCCTAGCGCCAGTCCAACAGCAGACAATATAGCCATTGTCAAAAGATACGCGTGCGGCGCGCTCTGGTCTTGGCGAAGATAGAGGAAAGGTAAGATGCCCAACAGCTGAATACCGGCGCAGATGACACCCAGAAGAGAAGTGACCAAGCAGGTCCTGAGCATCGACCAGTGATGATCATAGTAGTACACTTGTCCCCATGTGACGAGACTAAGCGCGCAGAGGATTTGGGGTTGAATTTGCAATGCTATGCTCTTGTTCGAGAGGATGTTGTAGATGCCTAGTCTGTTTCGGCGTTGAGCCGCAGAAGAGCATATACTGGTGGGCATACGGTATAGCAGCTCTGTACAATCCTTGTTAGGTTGTTTGGTCGACAAATCTTCGTGAATTGCAACTCACAAACTCCAAAGAAGCATCATTGATGGCTGGAGGCCTTCTGTATGCGATGGCCGACGATAATTGATCCATATTTGCGGCAAGAGTTGAATAGACCAGAAGACTGCGCCTGTTTTGAGAGAGATCATGGGTTGAGCGCAGTCCAACCAGGCGTGTTCCTGCTGACCTAGTGTGCCGAATACGTCTGCTACGACAGAAGCCATATGCAACTAAGAGCGAGGGTGGTAGACTCTTATCGCAAGCTTATCGTTGCTTGTCTCAAACGGTCAAGTGGACAACTCGAGCCAGACCTGCGCTGAGATCCTGCAAAAGTAGCTGCTGCTTGCAAAAGCCCAACATGCAACATACAAGATCATCAGCTTGTCGGAACGAGCTGTGAAGGATTGACAATACATCTCCGCATTGGCAAAGCTCAGCTCAGCTCAGCGCTACGAGCAATTCATGGACTCTGACGCTATGCTACGAAAAGGTTTCATTGCATGACTCGATCGCCTGCTACTTGAATGCTGCTGCCCCGTAACTGCGCCTTGTAACCTAATACTTGCCATACTCGATGCTGATGAGCTGGCAACTGCAAACATCGTCAACAATTGGTCGACAGCTGCGCACACTTCCGAAACTCACGAGGGGTCAACGGACAAGCAGTCACCATTTCCAGGTGGGAAGGTTCGACGTTGCGTGGTCGCAATTTGGCCTCCAGCAAACTTGCACTTTTGAGCAACCCAGAGATTGGCGTCTAATGGAGTCATCATCAGCTTCAAGGATGGGACAATGAGGAGAAGAAACTGACAGTCATCGGCGCTGAACCTCATCGAATTGGCTCTGCCGCTGACGGCCAGAGACTTGGCTTGACCCCTTCCCAAACTAGACAGAACTACTATCAGACCACTCTGCATCGATGAAATCTGTTCTCTTACCTGTTCTCATCCCTCGAGGCTAATCTATTCCAGCTGGTTCTGCATCCACCAGGAGAGGCTCCGTCGTTGACGCCTACTTGTTTCTTTTCGGCATATGCTCTGATACGGATGGTAGCAACGGCTAGGTTGCAGCCGAAAGCAAGCATCAGAATGAAGGCAGCGAATTTCATATCTTTCGAGGGTGCCTGTAGATGAGTGGTGAGAGGAGAAGAGAGCGAGAGCTGCAAGAGGCTATAATAGGCCTGTTCCTCGGCGCAACAGCCGTATGTCGTCAAGGCGAACGCGAGCTAGTATCATCGATCATCTGACACTTCTTACTGGATGGAACTTTCGAATCGGAGATCCGGCGCCATTACTGGAGTAATACACCATTGGTTGCCACTGTTGCCTACACGACACACAGCTTCATTGATTGTACCCTCCGCTCATGTGTCGATACGGCTAAGTTTGAAACTCTTGCTCGTCGTTTCAACATCAGTTGTCAGGCACGCACTTTCCTGGCAGTGAAGATATGATGTACATTGGTAGACCATAGTATATTTGCATTGACTATGCCTTATCCCATCATACCGCCTCTGGTCTTCTTGTCGTGCCCTCTTTGTCTCCTTTGATGCGCACCACGCTGCCCACCGCCTCTACCCCTCTCTGGACCTCCTCTCGATGGCCCACCTCTGCCTCTGCCTCTTGAATGCCCTCTCGAGCTGCTGGGTTCGGGCGCAGCGTTCGACGAGCGATTACCAGTCCATTCGAAAGCAGCTAGTCGTTTCTGTTTCTTTGGCTATGCACACATCATCAATCTTGTCTTCCGATGGAAAGGGAAAAGCTCACATCTCTGTCCAACTGCTTGCCCCAACTTTCTATCAGATCGCTCGCTCCGTCTCCTTTCCAACCAGCATTTTTCAACGACTCCATCAACTCGGCCCTAGCTTTCGTTACTGGCTTTCCTTTATTCCTCAACAAGACTTCCAATCCATGCTCCACATAAGCCCTACTCAAGACCTCAACAACCCTCTCACTAAACACTGCACTATGCTCTTCCTCTTCCTCCTCCTCATCATCACCTCCAGTTGCTGCTAGACCATAATCATCCC
Source organism: Kondoa malvinella (assembly GCA_039545315.1). NCBI lineage: Eukaryota > Fungi > Basidiomycota > Agaricostilbomycetes > Agaricostilbales > Kondoaceae > Kondoa > Kondoa malvinella. Next base: position 391,289 of record BCIM01000009.1, read on the forward strand.
ATTCATCCACCACGACTTTCCCGCCTGTTACCGCTCTTCCAGAATCCCATTCTTCTTCTTGTTCATACTCTTCTTCGTCCGATTCGTGTTCGGCCATAGCTATGATAGTAGCTTTGAGTTCAGAAGATATATTGGTGTTTGCTTCAACTCTACGGGCGAAATGGTCCGACGTGAGTGGTTGAGAATCGTAAATGTTTGCTCGTTGTGATAAAAGCGTAGGAGCTGGAGTAAAGGCTTCAGCGGAGGGATTGAATGATGATGAAGGTGACATTGCTGGTGCGAAGGATGGAGCTGACGGGTCGAATTTGCTTGGTGATAGCAGAGGCGGACTTTGTATCGAAGGGGAGAACGTAGCTGCTGATGGATTGAGGGGCGATGGTAGTGTACCTTCTAAGATGGATTGAATGAGCTTTTCAGAGTTATAGGTTGCGTTAGAGTGGAAAGCTGGCAATGCGAATGCTTGAGTGAGGAATTCATCTGTTTGATCAGGTAGGACCGCTTGAACAGCTTCGATAGCTTCTTGCAATGCACCAGAGAGAGGCTGTACACAGATTCGTCAAATGAACATCATACGATGCAAACGAGCGAATCTGCGCACCTTTGGTCCTCCAGCATTGAGCAGATCAAGCATCTTTCCGTTTGCACCCTGCATACTCGCCAAACTACTTTTAATATACTGCAGCCTTTCATCTCCCTTTGCGCTGCTGTCGACTCTCTCGCTAAACCAGCTCGACACATTCAAATAGCCTTCCAAATCCATCAACAAGTTGTTCCCTAGCTCATCACCATTCGATTCCGGTAGATCGAGCAACGATATCATTAGATCTGATAGTGCTTCTACTTCTGCCAATGAGAGGGGGAAGTACGTTTCTAGACAGGTCGAGAAAGTCGCCAATAGGTCGATTCTCGCATTCAGGTACTTCTTTCCATCTTCCGACATTGGTTCGACAGAGATACGCTTGAGTAAACTAGCTGAATGCGAGTATAACGTAGCGAGGGGTAACAGATAGTCCTTCTTTGCCATGATCGATGCTGCAGATGTAGAAGTCCATACGAGGCACACCAGCATATGCGCTATTCTCGAGATCCGATCCAGATGCAGCATAGTAAGATGTTTCGTTTCGCTCAAGCTCTCCATTTGCTGTACAAGACCACGCAGAATGGCTTCAAGTTGATCAGAAGGACCTTTTTCGACAATTTGACTGATGATGGATCGATTCCTCTTTGCGAAACAGTTGGCAAGCGGTACAAGGGAGCTCCACTGAGGTTTCCATGCTGAAGCAGCTAGCTTTTGAGCGAGCAACAAATACAACCGTCGAGATTCTTGCTCGTCATGCGTTGAGAATTGATGTGCGAGCGTGTATTCGTCCAACGCAGCGACGAGGAGGGGTATCAAATCATCTGGTATCGCTTCTAAGCGCAAGGTCTTGTCCAAAATCGCAGCTTGCATCGTTGAACACGGTCAAGCTGCAACAGCCAAAACTTCTCTCAACATGGTCTGTCAGACAAGCAAGCAATCGGCGTTTACGCTGATCTCGTACCTTTCTGCCGCACAGTTGATGTTCTCAGCTTTCAAAACGCTCACGTATTTAGACTTTGCCTCACCCAAATGGTCAACATGCTCATTTGAACGCTACAGGGATCAAAAAGTGATAGTAGAGCTCAAGAATGATTTGGCTATCGAGGTGCGCTCCCTATTGCCCTTCTCGTATCACGAGTACAGGATCAAGAGCGGCGTACAGGGCGTGTTGAAATCAGTCGACCAATTCTTAAACATCAAACTAGACAAGATTAGCGTACAAGACCCAGAAAGGCATCCACATCTTGTTCGTCTTCCCTATATCTCGTTGCTCGTATCTCTCAGCTGATGCAAAGGGATTAATGCGTACAGGCAGCAGTGAAGAATTGTTTCATTCGAGGCAGCGTGGTTCGCTATGTTCAGTTACCGAAAGAAGCCGTGGATGTGAGCTTGTTGGAGGATGCGACGAGACGAGGTCAGCATCATAAGATGTGCATTTCGGCTTTGAGCTGATGCATGATTTGGTCCTGACAGAGAACTCGGGTGAAGGCAAACGGTAGCGTTGACGTTTTCAAGCGGTACAAAGAGTCGTTATTGGTCTTTGTACCTGCGCTGCTGGCTCTTGCAATCGGCAATGGGACAGAGTGACCGATAGGATTTGTACAACACAAGAATGCAAATGGAACGTCAGAGGGGTTCTAGCAGCCCTTGTTTCAAGCCTTTCTGTACAACTGCTCCCATTCTGATTGAAGCATCTATGCACAAACTGAGCATCGTCGAGTTCAGCGTAGAATATAGGACCAACACTCATCAGCACCTCGTCATGCAACTGCCCTTCGTAATACCAACTCTGCCTTAAACGACCTTCTTCCACTGTTGTTCATGTATCAAAATACATCCACAGCAGGACAAAGTAAGAATTCCTTACCAAAGCCTAATTTCCAGACAGATAATCCAAAGAAACGCGATTCAGATTACTCAAAACATAACCCAGCATAAGGTAAAGATAGAGGGATAATCAGAAGGAGCAAACCCACAAATCAAGGAAAGCGCGTTCAAGCATCCAAGTAATAGCTTCACTCCCTAGACCTTTACCGACTTTATCGCTCAAGAACAGCACACCAAGCACAGCGTCTCTTTGACGTAAATTCCTCGCTAAAGGAGTCATGCGCGCGTTCAGGTGCAACAACCCTACATCTTGATTCGTGGTTTTATCAACTAGGATAGCGCCAAAAAGGCCATTGGAAACAGTTTCTAATCGAGCTGATAATTGTTTTCTGTTGGATAGCTGAGTGGTAGGTCGACCACTGGCTAGAGAAGCAAGAGAATCCTGGATCTATTGCTCGGCAGTACAGACGTGGCATATCAGAGAGCATCGTAAGGAATTAGCTGGTTGTTTGCTCTTGAGAGAGAGAGAGCAGCGCTAGACACATGTACGCTAATGTCTCCGGGCAGCCTTGTTGACCATAGGAGAATCAGTCGAACGTGCAGCTGACCAGTCTCCATATAGGCCTGTTGTGTAGATGTCATTGAGAGTGTCATCGCAGCGACAGTGCAACAATGCCCAATTGAGCGAACTTCGACGTTGGCAACAGCTTGACCAGATGTAACGATGCAAGCGCCAGATTCAAGCTACAGGCATCATCCACCCAACAGTGTAGCTTCTACCTCTTCCACAACCCAATTATACAGCCCTTCATTCAGCCAAGCCAGTTCTTCGCCCGGGTTAGACGAAGTACTCGAAGACGACATTAATTGGGACGCGGCGGACGAAGACAGCGACGTAGCGGAAGAAAGAGAGAACGATGAATTGTTTGAACAAGCTCAATCTGTCGTTGATGCGAAAGCCAACAGCGAGATGAAATTGCATACTGTAGGCCAAGATAGAGAAGATGTCCTCAAAATGAGCTTGTTCAAGGCTAAAACGCACTCAAAGGGTCCGTCTTATACTGCACTATACCTTTAGTCACTGACTCACACTCGTTCAGAACCATTAACGGCCATTCCAGACATTTTCTACTCTTACCTCGAACACCTAGACGCGACAGAATGGATGTATCCCACACCAGCAACTTTTCAACCCGCTTATTACGCAGATAACGCTCATCTCCCTCCTTCAGCTACTTTCTCACAGCAACAACAGCCCAAAAGGAACTTGGACTTGCCTGAATTCGTTCGTCGGTCAGAGATGGATTGGGGTAGCCAGATGGATAACCTGTACGATGTGGATCCTTTACGTGCTTTGGGTCATGCGGATGAGGACGAAGGAGCAAGGGAGTTGATTAGGGAAGCAGCTGCAGAGTTGGAATTGAGTTTTAGTAGACCTGCTGGGACGGCCGGATTAGGTGGGCATTTGGAGAGGGGCGTGAGCAGGTTGGGTATGCTGGGATGATCCCAAATTGGGACATATTGATTTAGGTGAGTTGATTGACTATGCAGCTGGATAAAAGCTGAGGAACAGTCTTCCGTCTCACAGATCCAGCGGAAGCCGCCACGTTCGCAGACGAAGGTGTATGAAGAAGGAGCTCTTTCACGAATACAAGTCTATGCTGGCCATACATACATTCGGGCAAACAATGAGGTATGACGAGCTCTGCAGTGCGTTCTTGGAGCTTACTTTTACGCCATGGCTTGCACAGATGCTCGAGGCGGAAGATAGCTGCGGACGCATATGCGCGACGAGATTGATGCAATAGTCACAACGAGCATGCGTAACAAAGGAAGCAACGCCTGGGCCTGAGAAACAGAGCGCTCGCCAGTCGATAAACGCTCGCATAGACAGATATACAATAGACAACAACAGTGACTACCAGTTATTGTGTGAGCGAGAGAGAGAGCGTCAGAAGCGAGAATGTGTACAATAGTGAACCGGCTTGGAATTGCAGCAGAAGCATTAATCATGAACACCCATCGTAAGCGCTTGAGACTTTGCATACGGATTGTTGGTTAGGGCAAGAGACGGCAGATACCGTTGAGTCTTCTGCCAGGTCGTTTCTCGTTCGATTGCTTCAATATGATCATATAGCCCGAGATGAATGGCCTGAACGATACCAATTTTGCCATAAGGACCGTAATTGCGGTAGAAGCCAGGATGGATAGTCTCTAGTATGGTGCCCCACGACGAACCGAAAGAGGGAGGTTTTTGGCTATGAATGAGTACTTGGTCCCGAGTATCGAAGCATACATGAATGACCATTTGTCCATCAACCACGCCGCCGGAAATGGTCATATGAGGGGGGTTGTACAGGTTCTGGCGAAGTTGAGCATGAAGGTCATCTTCAAGACAGGTCACCATGTGGACAGAAACAGCAGTATCTGCTCAGTCATAAGCGGTGCTCGACGCGGATGATTAGTAATCAGTCTGCTTACCGTAATTACCGGGCATGATGCCTGGCAGGGCAGTTACATGCTTTGCGGATACCAATGTCTTCAAGATCCAATGATAGCTTTTAATTGGCTGCCATTTCTGTTCATGGATGTAATGATGCACACTGTATAGTGGTATAGGCAGGTTCGGATGATTGGCTTTAATGTTCTCGGCCACGGCATTCCATTCTGTGTATACCGGGGTAGGAGAACGCTGACTCCGGCCTAAAGCAAGCTCCATCCTGGTGGCCTGCTCTTGGTGAGAGAGCATTTTTACATCAGGACGAGCAGGTCGCTGGGGTTTCGGAATGTATATAGACTTGACTGGTACAGATGAACCGGGAGCGTGGTGTACAATCGGAGCAATCAGAGGCCCTGGCGTTGCGCGCTGGACTAATCCGGGTGTCATTGAATAGGGCAATTTTGCGGGACTTGAATGCAATGCTATCGCATGACTGGGACTTGCATGCGTGGTACGCTGCTGCTCGTTTGGATGAGCAGATACGTTAGAAGCCGGTGATGCTCGACTGGGCCCGGGCTGCACTGAATACCGACTAGAAGGAGACATTGGAGGGGGTGGGCCAGTGTGAGGTGTCACTTGGTGCGCTCCTTGATGACTCGAATGAGCATGGGCAGAAGCAGTAGTGATGGGAGGCGGTGCAACTTTCGCTCGTCTAACGGAGGCTGGACAGGCCGTTTCTAGGTTACTGGGACGCATAGCTTGACTTTGACAGCAAACAGGAGTAGCTCTGAGCGAGTGGGTTACTTGCGAGCCCGGTAATGGAGTATGCAGCAGAAAGAAAAGGGATATTGGCTAGTTTGCGAGAAATGGCCAAAGGAACGGCTTAAATACAGGATCAAGTCTTCAAGAGGCAATAAGATATAAGCGGAAGGAGAGAGAGCGGCCGTCTGGAATGAAAGCCAGCAGCAGAAGACAGACTTCGCGAGAGCGAGCTCAGATCTGTCCGGCAAGAGAGGCGCTGCAATTCACGGCGGCAATGTCATAAGAGGCCGCCTTCTTCTTGAGCTGAGCTAGGCCGCGGATATGCATTGCGAGGCTGCAGGATCACCGCTACCGAAAGTGATGCAAATTCAAAAAATTCCGTATCCATCGTGTTCTCAAACAGTCAATACCTGATACCACAACATGTCTACAATCGTAGGGCTGCCCTTTCCAAGCTCAGAATACGTCTGATTTGTTGGAATCCGTGCGCCTACAGTCAAGTGAGCCAAAGCGGTGACATACGTAAAAATCGCAATTGACGCACGGCAATGCAGAGACCGAAATGCACGCTGGCGATGGTGACCAGAAGGCTACCCACGTCAGCCCAGAGGACAACAGGGAGAACCTGTCAGTTTCCATGATGCTGGGAGTATTACATGCTGAGAATATTTCATCGACAGTGCCGGTACTAAGGACACTACCCACCACCTAGACGGTGCGTGTTACTCGCCGTAATCCCAGAGTATCGACTCATGGCCTAGCAGACAAGATGGACAACTACTCGCTCGCAAGCCGCGCTCAGGTAGGTTTCTTGTGTACAGCATCTTTGTGCTCGGTTCATGATGTTGCTTACAGGCTGAAAAGAAGCTCGAGAAGGAGGAGAAGCGTGAAGAGGCTGAAAACGCAAAGGTTGACCCTACCAAGGCAGCTCGTGACCACGGCGTCAGTCCTATCATTTCTGGGTTACTGGCAATGCTCATGATTTACAATAGAACGAGCCCAGCAAGGGCGCCAAGATCGATGCGTATGTTCCTTTGCATTCCCTGCTTGTCACGTAATTCAAACCTGTAACGCAGGGAACTCCAGGCAGAAGAGCAGGCCGAGCTCGAGAGAAAGGGTAAGCACAAGCGGAGATTGTGATTCGCAGTGCTGATCTCTCGTCTTACAGGCAAGGCATAAAGAGTATAACCAATATTGTACTGAAATCCAATTCTTGTTGGTCTTCCTGCACACCTTCCTCTGATTACATCTCCCGATTCGTCACTATACATGTCGTACACAAGCTACCTCGGTCACGATATTCTGATTGATTCCTGTCAAATTTCCGTGGGTATACATCTGCGGTTTCGGATATGAATGCATCCAGTCGAGCTTTACAATCCTGCCTCTAGCTGCCTCCGAGCTGCTTCACAACCCATAAAGGTACAGATCTCCTTGATGATCTGGACCATCTCTTCCTCTGAATGAGCAGGCTTTACCCATTCCTCTGGATCAGTCGGTAAAATCTTCTCTTTGTTGAATCCGGGTTCTTGGTTCGGATCAGGGTGATGTACGAAAGTGACGGGCCTGCTGAATTTCGCGCCGAATTCCTGATTGGCCTTCAACGAATTGGCTTGGAGGAAAGCACACTGAATCGAAGTTCAGCCGTCTCCTCAGTGCACTCATAGCAATATACGCAGTAGCCCTCGTTGATGACTGGTGCAACTTGAACATGCTGCGTTCTATCAGTCACTTACCATGCGCAACTCGAAGCTTTCGTACCTTGTGACCTTTATCGAGAACAGTTTGCACGAGAGCTTTGGCATCGACATCGCCTTGCCAATCCTCAACATCGCCTGTCAGGCCTCTCCCACCGGGCACTGTCTTCATGTCAGATAGTTTTAACACAGTTCAGCGCTCAGCACACCCTCAGGAGGCAAGTGTCCGTCATTGTCGGCATAGTCATACCCCTGCTCGAATGAGTTAAATCAAGCTGTAATAAGAGTAGCACCCACAAGCCTCTTGGCTGCCCATTCTACTTGTATGTACGGCACGCCAGGCATAGTTCCAAGATGCACAAAGGCATCGAATCTGTATATCATCAGCCCAACGACGAAACGAACGGGTATTGACTGACAGGTTTGACTTGTGCAACTCTGGCATCTGGACGGCTATGTCGTGCCAATTACATAGAAAAGTCGAGACGAAGCTGTGCACGGACATTGAGTATAAAGCATTGCTGTCGCCGGTAAGACTTTACAAGCGAATCTCGACCTTCCTGGCCATTCCGTTGTGCTGGATAGTGGTTTCAATGTTCTCCTTGGCCAATAACTGGGCTAATCGAGCAGATGGATTGATAGGACAGAGTAGGTAAGGACCATTTCCTGTCAGAAGAAGACGGATGCGAATTGGCTCGGTAGCAGCGGAAGTCATGACGGGCAAGAGGAACAGAAAGACACGGTCGACAGATAAGGAACACCTAGCCAGTCAGAGGACGGAATAGGTAGGTAAGAGCATCGCTTCTCGTTACGTACACGCCTGCTAGCACGTGGTCTCTGCCGTACTTCTTACGGTATTCCGAAGAGAGCACGACACAGCGCCGAACATACAGAGTGGTGAAGACGCGTGCAGGGCAGAAGAGTACACCGGCAAAGGGTAGAGGTGAGAGAAAATTTGGCGATCTGCATGTCGCGAAGCCGATAAACCGATGAAAGCTGCCTACGCGAACTGTAGCGACCAAGGAAACGAAAGCAAGCGCAGTGATCGACCTAAAAGTACAATGCAGTGCAAAATCAGACCTAATGCATAATACAATGAAACACCCAGAAAAGCTAGATCTCACGAAATCACTTCTTAGACTTCTTCTTGTCGGTAGCTTTTTCGTCCTTCTTTTTCTTCGCCTTGTCCTTCTTTTGCTTCTTTGCTTCTTCTTTCTCTGCCTTTTCGTCCGCCTGTGCGACAGACTTCATGTAAGCCATTATATTGCATACAGCAGGTCTACACACCAATCGCTTGTTTCTAGCTGGGTTGACAGAAGTTTCCGGTGAGGTAGGACCAGCTTTGAAGAAGCCATCGAGGCGACCTTGCTGTTTGGCGCCCATTGCAGTTCGAAGCTTTTCTCCACCTTTGCGCACTCGCTCCTCGCTGTGAATGAACAGTACGTGGAATCAGCTCAAGACTGATCCATCGCATTGCAACTCACTTGAAGCCTTTCTCAGTCACCAAGAATTGTACAAGACCGTCCATGTCTGGTTGTTCCCATTTGAGCTGTGTAAGATCAACGCTCTGAGGGACACAATTGCCAAGCAGGAGCCGACACGCACATCGAGATCCTTCGAAGCAATGACGTCCGGCTTCTTGAACAACTGCCGCGCTTCCTCAAAAGGCCAATTCTCCGACGGCGGATTCGCAACAACGCCATCTTTGTTCTTCTTCTCTGCCAAATACTCCAACACCGCTCCAACATTGTCATGATCTTTAATCATCTTCAGAGCCGTCTTTGGACCCATCTTCTTCAATGGTTCGAGGTAATCGCACCCGCACAAGAGACAGAAATCGATAAAGTGATCCATGTCCATTTCAAGTCCTTTGAGCACGTCGTCGAGCTTGATGATGTCGATGGGCAACTTGCGAGCTTCGGAGAAAGTCAGGTGACGCAAGAGGATGGGCGAATTGAAGGTCAGCGTGTCCATGTCTTCTGAGCCTGCTCCATAGACGAGTCCACCACGACAAAGTTCAGCGCATTGTGCTTCAGCTTCAGAAGGTGCCTGTTGTATTCTCATTTGGCAATGCGATCAAGCAATGTGGAATGCAGAGCTGACCTCGACGTAGGGAATACCCATGAGCTTGAGTAGGCGTCGGCATTCCTCATTGTGTTCCTTGGTGACTTTGACTGTTCGTCGAGACTGTCGATCCATGTCTTCCACAGTACCTGTTCAGGAAGCCCGAATCCATCAGCCTTGCAAGCTGAAAAGTCGGGGTTCCACAAACCAGTCTCTTTAGCTTCCTCTCCATCTTCTTTCGCATCTTCTCGTTTTTCGTATCGTTTCGCGAGCTGTACAAACGGTCGAAGCTTAGACTATGATCAGTTGAAGCGTGAAGCAGACTCACGACACCCTTTTTCAAATCAGGTGGTTTGCCATCAAAGACGTAGACAGGTTTGATACCGTTCTCGGCCATTCGAATAGTACGGTAGAAGATACCCATGAGATGTCTGTTCGTGAATAACCCGAACACATGAGTGAAACTCAAGCTGGATGCATTCAACGGACGAAGTAGTCTCGCCGGATTCGTTCTGGAGTTGCTGTCCATCTCTATTAAGCGCGTCAAGAATGATGAGAACAACTCAAGCTGTTATGTTGCGCTCACTGTTGTCGTACAGCAATCAGAAATTGGCTGTCAGATGGACGCGCTCAGCATCAGCTATAGGCTGATGGCTTAGATTCTCCCACTGACTAGATACTCATAGCTGCACATACAAATAAGCCTCTTTCCCTACAGAGCAGGAGACACTTACATGCATCGATAGCGATCTTTCGTCCAAAGAGCGTCTGTACAACTACAGCTTGAGAAGAAGACCCAAGGGTCCATCCCGAGCTCGACGTACCTTGATTTCAGTCTGTTTGATGGCATTTGGAGCATAGTCCTGACTGTTCGCTCGAAGCTTTGAGATGCTGTATGTCTGTAGCAAGCCGCAGATACGTACATGATCTTGGTGAGACCTTTGATACCTGAGAGACCATGCAAGCTATTAGCCGGTATCCAGCTATGATAGCGAGTCGAAGCTCACCCATGTCGACGCGTTGAAATTGAGCAAATGGAAATTTGGGCGAAGAGGGGAAGGCAAGGTTTGCTTCTGTTACACGCTCCTGTTTGCAAGTGTGATGCGCTGCTCAGCTGCTCAGCTGCTCAAGTCGCAGAAGGTCTGGAAGTCGCTGTGAAGGGTCAAAGTCGCAAATAGCACAAATCAGTCAAGCGCGTTATATCTTTCGCTAAGATTCATTACTACAGCGCATGGTATATGATGGCAAGCTACGCGGTCCCCATTGAATCTCCCCGCTTCCACTGACCCAGCATACTGACATCGTTAATCGCAATGAAACTCAAACAGCTGATTCTGTCCCACAGTTGTCTGGAGGCGGCCCCCTTACTGTATACAGCAGCAGGCGCAACACAGCAGGGAATCCTGCGAGACAACTCGAACTCAGCTCTCACACTTGTAAAAATGACATGACCTGCTTGCCGCAGTTGACCCCAATGCAAGCCATACAAGAAGAACATTGAACGACTGCGATTATATTAATGGTACAGAGAAAGAAGAGTCAAGTACAAAGCAGAGGACAAAGGCATGCGAGCCATACAAGGTAGATTCGAGTTCAAGCTTTCGGCGAACAACGCGTACTCCAAACCAGACAGATAGACCAGGAGAAAGCATATGTACAGCGGAGCCTTGACCTGAAAAGAGAACAGGCATAAAATCACCAAAGTCGACGAACGAGAGCAACGTGCTGTAAGAGTGAAATTCTCGGTTTGCGATAGACTGCCACTGCTCGACTGCTTGTATACCCCCTGAAGCGTTGTATACCTGCTTCCTGAAGAAGACTTGACTGTTTTCTCATCGACTTGCCCGTCAATCTGTCCGCGGTCTGCAAACACTAGAACGACATGTCATCTTCTGCTCCTATCAGACGCGGAGGTGTCAAAATCAAAGCTCCTCGTACTTCTGTGCAATCCTCGACAGAGAACTGGTCCAAATTAGCCAAAGCCATCAGCGAGATCCAAAACAAGCGCGCAGGTCGATTGTCATTTGAAGAGCATTACCGTTATGCGTACAACTTATGCTTGCACAAACAAGGAAACGTCCTTTATCAAGGTCTGACCAAGTTGATTGAGGATCATTTAAAGCAAGAGACGAACGACAAGATTGGACCAGTCTTTCCTGCTAGTGGAACGCTGTCCGGTACATCTACACAAGCTGCTAGAGACGCAAACAATACTTCTGCAGAAGCTTCAGCCCAACAGGGCGAGACTTTCCTTACTGCAGTCAAGCAAGTATGGGACGATCATCTAGTTTGCATGTCCAAGCTGAAGGATGTGCTCAAATATATGGTTCGCGCAAAGTCGAGGCCATCAGACCAGTCTGATAGTACCTTCTTCTTCTTGAACAGGACAAGGTCTACGTAACATCAAATGTGCCACCTTTATTACCAACATACACCCTCGGTCTCTCCCTCTTCCTCACTACAGTCATCCGAAACTCTCAACAACCAGTCGAAAAGACCCTTATCGCCGTTCTCCTCTCACAAATACGCCTTGATCGACAGAATCAAACCATCAATAAATCCGCTATCCGATCATGCGTCTCGATGCTCACCGTTCTCCGTGATAAAGGGGGCGACGAAGGACCCTCTGTCTACTCTACCTTGTTTGAAAAAGCCTTCTTGTCCGACACTCAACTGTTCTACTCCTCCGAAGCGGATGAACTACTCCTACACGGCACAGCTGTCGAATACCTCATCAAAGTGGAAAGAAGACTCTATGAAGAAGATGAACGCTTACATCACTACCTTAATCTCACTACGCAAACACCACTCGTCGATCTATTAGATCACACTTTCATATCCGAACACCTCACTCATGTCATTTCGCACGCTTCGGGTGGATTGGCGACTTTATTAGAACAAAATCAGATACCCGATCTATCACGCATGTATCGCTTGTTCGGCAGGGTAGTAGAAGGTCACCTCGTGTTGAAGAAAGCAGTGAAAGATTGGGTCGTGCTATCCGGATTAAAGATTGCCGATACCTTGGCGACAAAGTCAGTAGCGGAGGATGAGAAGGGTAAAAGTAAAGAAGGGGTGGCTAGCTTGGGCGTAGCGAGTGCTTTGATGTGGGTTCAGGGTGTTTTGGACTTGAAAGACAAGATGGATAGGGTCGTCAAAGAGGCTTGGGAGAATGATCTTATCTTCCAGACTGTCTGTAATGAGGTGAGCCTGTGCTAAGAATGCGCGGTGCGAGGCTCATATGGGTTGGCAGGCCTTTGAAAGCTTCATCAACCAAAACCAGAAAGTGGCTGAATTCGTCTCGCTCTTCCTGGATGATCACCTCAAGAAGGGCTTGAAGGGTGTAGGTGAAATGCGAGTGATTCGGCTGTTGCTGATTCTCACCTGCATTTATCTACAGAAATCTGACGACGAGATCAACCTAGTCATCGAGAAAGCTATCACCATCTTCCGCTTCATCTCAGACAAGGACTTTTTCGAGACTTTCTACAGACGGCATCTTGCTCTTCGACTCCTTTCAAAGCGATCCGTGTCCGACGATGCTGAACGAGCAGTACTCGCCAAGCTCAAAGTCGAATCTGGCGCTGGCTTTGTCCGCGATTTGCAAGGCATGCTCACGGACATTAAGCTTAGTGATGATACTATGCGAGATTACAAGACGCATATCGATACATCTCGAACGGTAAATTAGGGTGTTGATCTTATCTTGAGAAACACTAAGCGAATTGTGATCTGCAGGAGGTGCCGCACGACATATCAGCGCAAATCTGCACATCATCCTATTGGCCGATGACAGACTCTTCATCACTCACAAGCGCGCAAAACGCCATCTTCCCAGAATCTTTCGTCAAATCCATCAAGATCTTCGAATCCTTCTACCTCGCGCGGCATACAGGCAGAAAACTTGCCTGGCGAGCAGATATGGGCTCGGTCGATGTCCGAGTGCAGTTCAAGGCACGGAAGCATGAGCTGAACATGACGACACATTGCATGATAGTGCTATACCTCTTCGAGGCGCTCGAACCGACAGAGGCGTTGTCCTTTACTGTACGTCGATGATTGGGCGCTTTTTATACTGGCCTAATCTGATCGTTCGACATGCAGGAAATTGCAACGGGAACAGCAATACCAATCGGTGAACTCAAGCGCGTCCTTCAATCACTCGCATGCGGCAAATTTCGTATACTAACCAAAGACCCGAAATCAAGAGATGTGAACGAAACGGACAAGTTCTACTTTAATGATGCTTTCACTTCGCCTTTGGCCAAGATTAAGATTCAGCAGATTGCGAATAGAGTCGAGACAAGTGAAGAGGGTAAAGAGACCAGATTGAAAGTGGAAGAAGACCGCAAGTATCTTGCTCAGGTCAGTGCCAACCTTTGTAAGAGATTCAAAGATCTGACGAGAATGTAGGCCTGTATCGTCCGAGTAATGAAGGACCGAAGGACAATGCAGCATGGCGACCTGGTGCACGAAGTGACAAGACAGCTTGCAGCACGCTTCCAGCCCAAGCCAATCATGATTAAGCAGCAAATCGAAATCATGCTTGAAAGGGAATATCTCGAACGAGACGCAGATAACCGCAAGATTCTGAAGTACCAAGCTTGAGCGCTCGATCGGGTCTTCAATCCAGCTCCAAGCTGTTGCCTTCAATGTCGAACTCGTGGCGCAGGTGAGCCTAAACTTTCAGCTGGTAGCTTGATCAGCTCATCAGGTTGCACTGTCTAGCCTCGTTGTGTTCCATGCGGACCGACTTCGCCACGCCCGGTCAAAGCAGCATCTCAGCGCCAACTTGAAGTTGTGCAGTAAGGGACCCCATGCAGTAAAACATGGCTAGATGACGAAAGTAATCCTCATGACTGCATTGCATATGTCCATATTATTTGCCCCACTACCAACGTCACAGCTGACCGACCTTTCCTGCTACAGACGAATATCAGCGATGATCATCCTGCTGATATGGAAAAAGCTGACCATGGAGCAAGAGCGCAAGTGTCTAGTTGTCTCTGCCATAGTGGATAACACGGACACCGCAGCTGTATAGATAGATCAGAACCATGTGCATAGCTTGAGACGGTCTCACTCACCCCCTTGTTCCAGGCGAAATACAAAGCGGTCCGGTGACGTGAATGGTGTTTGAATATCCACCACAAGAACCGGGAGAGCCTTGGAAGTAAGTATAGAGTTTCTTGTCTGTCGCAGGCTATAAATATAACAACACTGTCAAACAGCGAACCGCTTACAGGCATCGGCTTCGATGTGGTAGGACTGAACTTCGTTTTGGAGGTGTACATGTGTCGCCTCGCCTCCGGGGTTCAAGCTGCTCGATGGAATTGTCAATCTGTTGGCAAGAGCCGAGACCTTGTGAGCTCACTTGTTGATATCGCGGCGTCTGATCAAGGTACCAGTGCAAGAGATGCCCGCAAAGGTGTCGATACGAATATTGGCAACGGTTTGGCCGAGTAGAGCAGCGAGGAAGATTAGAGTGAGCTTCATGATCGAGTGATGTGTTGTAGAAAAGAATGTGGTTGCTGAAGATTGTTGTTATATGAAGAGAGACAAGAGCGAGGCAACCCCTGGAGGACGTTTTATAGATGTACAGAACAGGTTAGAAGGATTATTCCTAGCGCGTTTCCATTCTTTTGACATGAAGCAACAAGATAGAAACCCAGAAGATGTGAGAACAAAGATATCGAGAGCTGGTAAGTCCCAACCGTGATCGTATTCCCTCTCGAGTTTGATCCAGTATACCTATTGATCGACGTGTCTGGTGTACGATCGTAAGGTGAATAGTGAGTGATCAAGACCCGCACGGAGGAGCGGCGTATAGTAGTTACTAGCTAGAAGCGCGATGGTGCTTCTTTCGACTGTTCATGGTGCTTTCAACATTTCTGACGCTGTTTGACAGTTCGATCGCTGGTCAATGGTATTCCAGAAGGAAGAGCTGTGAACACGATCTGGGAAGCATGGCACGCGCAGGATAATCTTAGAAGGTCTGCCTGATCGTTCAGTCCGCTCAAGGGCTGATCACACAGGGAGAGAAACGCTTGCTACTACATATAATTGCGCACGAGAGAATGATTTCCAGATGTCGGCAAGAGATTGTCGCAACACAGACGCTGAGATTTCGTCCGCGGAATTTGCATGAAGTCTTTGGGACAGACTTGATGATGAGCATGAGCATACGTATTCTTGAGATGTGTGGACTTGTACAAGCAGCGAAACGGACCATTGCACTCGCCTTAATCGCAACGCTTGCCGTAGCCAACTCTAGGCCGACAGCAAAGATCCTGCGCAATGAAGTGATCTGCAAGCTACTGATGCAGCAGTGGGCGACCAATGACCCAGGGACAGCGCGAGGACGCTCAAAGCTCGAAGCCAGAAGTAGTTCCTTTGAGCGAAACAAGCAATATGTCGATCAACGGAACTGCAGCAGCAGACAAGCACATCACAGAAGGTGCGTAGGCGTGCTAGAGAACCCAACCCAAAGAAACGCGCGCTGACGCCAAATATCCGTTTTCGCAGATGAAGCTGCCCTTTATGATCGTCAAGTCGGTGCTTTTCGAGCTTGAGCAATGCCCTGTTTGCTCATAGTGGCCTTGCCAGATCCGTCTATGGGGCGTTGAAGCTCAAGAAAGGTGAGGGTATTGGTGCAAACATGACAAAAACATCAAGCTCATGCAAGAAATGTCAAAAGGATGCGAGGCGCCTCTGTATTGATCGTTACCCTACGTGGACTCGCTTCTGAAGTCTGCAAGAACATTGTCCTCGCTGGTATTGGTTCTCTCACGCTGCTGGATGATCAAGACGTGTCTGAGGAAGATTTGGGCTCTGGCTATTTCTATCGCGATGAGGAAGTAGGGCAGAAGGTGAGGCGACAAGCTCTTATCAGTCAATGTCTGATTAACGGAATGTCGCCAACACAGAGAGCGCAATCAGCTCAGCCGAGGATACAAGCGCTGAATCCTCGGGTTGCTGTTTCCGCCTCGAACGACATGTCGGTACTGTCAGATGTTGAAGCTTTGAAGGTGTACAACCTAGTCTGCCTGGTAGACTCGGATACAAACACTATCGTCAGTGGATCTTTGCATTTAGCTATGAAACTGTTGCAGTCGTTGATTTGCTTGACAGACTCGAGTCAATGACCTATGTCGACAAGCGAAAGTACAGTTTTACGCAGCAGCAAGTCTCGGGCTTAGCGGCTACATCTTTGCTGATCTTCTCAAGCACACCTACACAATGTGAGACTGGTTCATTCCTCATCATTCGTTGGTGCAGGTCTGACGACATCTCACAGGCAACGGACAGACCCGAAAGCAAAGATTGAAAATGGTATGGAACCGCCCAAGATTCAAGTGATGAAAGAACAAGCCTTCGTACCCTTTTCGGAAGGATTACGACATTCATGGACCAACTCCAAGCCTGCATTACGAAAGAAGCAGCTGCCCAGGATGACTGGACTCTTTGATACCTTGAGTAAGTCTATAGCTGCTTGGCGCAATCTATGCTTTAGACAGCTAATTCGCCTTACAGTCACATTAGCGTACCAAGCTGCGAATGGAGGCAAATTGCCAACGGACGAGTCTATCGAAGCGATGATGCAAATTGGACAAAAGCTGCTACCGAGTAAAGGCATCGACATTGGCATCTTAGACAAGACTCGAATAGAGTACGTCCTTTCCCACTCTCGCTCGGCCCTAGCTGATCATGCTCGCAGAATGCTGTGTGCAACAGCAACGGCTGATTTCAGTCCTTCATGCGCGGTTGTGGGTGGTGTGCTGGCACAAGACATTTTGAACGCGTTAGGTGGAAGAGAAGCACCATTGGTCAACTTTTTTGTGTTTGATGGGGAGCAGAGTGAGTTCTCTTCTAACCAGTAATGAGGAATGAGCTGATGTGAAGACTGTAGATACGGGCAATATCTACAATCTTGGTGTTGCTAGATCATGAGAAATGTCACGCTGGCCAATGTATCGGCAAATTGCCATTGGTCTGCCCACTGAAGTATCTAACCCTTCTCTTGTAGCTGGTAGCGGTGTCAAAGCAGCTGTAGCAGCCGAATTGAAGCGCTCGTCGATGTTTGGGAGCTACCTATAGCTCAGATCCAAACAGCCGTGTCGAAATACATGACCAGATGCTATGACTTTGTGGTTCTCAGCTCCTCGCATAGAATGTCACTTTTGCGGGAGCAGCACAGATCTGCGCAAGGGCAAGCACACTGCTAGAAGCTTTAGATGCGCGACATGCGACAGTTTGAATTTCCTCAAGGCAGACGGATCAATGGACGAAGACACTCAGCAAATATACAGCAACCCAAACTTGCCTGCCAATCAGGAATCCTTTGCGAAAAGAGCTCATCCGACTACATTATCGCAGCAAACGGGATTCACTTTTTGTGCAGCGTGTGAACGCAACATGGCGCTACAAACCTATCTATTAGCTTCATACTATGGTGACGCCGGTGTAGACTTGCCGCCAGAAGAAGAAGCTCGCCTCGAAGCTCTGCTGCCAGACTATAAACTCGAACTGGAAGACAGATACCCTACTTGTTGTGAAGACTGTGGACCTGCTGCTGCCCGAATTTTGCGCGAGCGAGATAACAAAAGTCGGGCTGTCGCTTTGAACAACACCATTCTGCGCAATTCCAGTCCAATCAAAAGCTATCGCATAGAACGAGATCCAAGAGTGTCGACAAGTTGGAAGCTTGAGGGACTAGTGTGGAGGATCAAAGGATCGATATGGGTACTGTTACAGCTGGCATCCGTTGCAATGTACACTCTGGGTCAGTCTGGCCGAAATGCATGCTTCTTGAGCTCAAAATTCTCCGCTGTAGGTGTCTTCCATCCCAATCTCGCTGTTCGTCTCCTACAGCAATACCAGCTGCGATACATTGCACTCTCTTGTTTGGCATCTTTTCTTGTATCTTTCTGGAATCCGCTTTGGAATCGCTTACGGCAGCACCGAATGCAAGCACCAGAACCTGCTCGACTCAAGCTGCGTAACTTTGGCTTTTGGAATACCATACTCTTCACTGCTTTCCTTATGCGATGCATCTTCTGCGTCTGTCTGCGCAGACCTATGTTTGCGCCGCATACTCGTACTATTTCAACAATCTCACTCATACCTTCCCTTGTCGTAAGCTTTTCTCTTCATGTAGAACGAGCAGTGATGAGACCCTTCATAGTATATACCACTAGCATACCATTTCCTACATATCCAGCACCCTACTCCAATCCGACTAGTTAGAAACACTCGAAAACCTTCTAGCCGGCCTACCACGCCTGTCAGGCCATCCACGCCGGATACCAGCTCACATCGTTTCACTCATCCTCTTTTCGGTCAAATCACTTCTATCAACCAACCTCAAGATGTCAACTCGCTTGAAATTCGCGACCCGAATAACATGGATGTTGATGAATACGTCTTTGACTCCCCTCCCAAGGCCGGTAGAGAGATCACTGGGCTTGAGGGATTGCTCTCATCGGTGTTGGGCATGAAAGATGGCCCGGTGTTCGGCAACTCGCGTATCAAGACCAAAGGGAAGCGTGATTGAGCTTGTATGTCCTTCCTCTAGGGTCACAATGGCTTCAGCGGGCTCAACGCGTCGACTAGATAGGGCAAAGTAAATAGCCTGCCGGTTGCCGGAAATTGCGATAAGGCTTATCACGACTTAAATCCTGCTTCCAACCGCGACTTTCACTATGGCTGAAGTCGTTGACTATACTGGACGTACGCGAAAGATTGTCTCTGATGATGTGCAGAAAGCGGACTTCAACGCGATTCCCATCATCAGTTTGAAAGCTATTACCGAGCCGGGCGCAACGAAGGAAGATAAGCAAGCGCTGGTCAAGGAGCTTCAAGATGCATGTATGCGAGTTGGCTTCTTTTACGTCAAGTGGGTAGCTCTGTGTTGATGTCGCCTGCCTGTCTGATGTGAAACACAAGAGATCACGGTATCGGAACAGAACTGCTCGACAAGCTCTTTAGCGCTTCTGCAGAATTCTTTCAGCTTTCAGAGGTTGACAAGCAAGAAATCAAGTCGGTCACAGACGCTTCTGTTTCGAGACCCGACTGATGAAGAGCAATAGCTTTAAAAAGTCGCCCATCTTCCGAGGCTATGAGCCGCTTGCAGCTTTCGCAGAGACTGCAGCAGAAGACTCAGAGAAGGGAAAGAAAGCTGGCGACCTGAAGGAAGCATTCAATTTTGGCTATGAAAGCGCGGCGGACACACAGTACAACGAGCAGGCCAGCTCTGCTCAGCCGACTGCTGCGAACGCTATGACTGGAGATAATGTTTGGCCTTCGCGTCAACCTCAATTGAAGCATGCTGTCTTTGCCTGTTAGTCACATAGCGTGTGCTGGAGCTCTACTGACAGCCTTACAGACTACGGACAAGTGCTCGAGCTGGCGCGGAAGCTTATACAGATCTTGGCGTTGGCGCTAGAACTACCCGAGGTGAGGCTCCATATATCGGTCGATGATTATGTTCATTCTGATGGCACGCTAGAATTATTTTGATTCTATGGTCAAGACCCCAGGCTGCCTGGGTCGTTTGTTGCATTACCCAGCGCAACCTGCAAATCAATCTGCGCAAGGCATCGGTGCTCATAGCGACATAGAATGCTTGACAATTCTGGCGCAAGGCTCGGATGTGTCTTGTCTTCAAGTGTTGAACGATAAAGGTCAATGGATCGAAGCTCCGCCAATGGTGGGCACATTCGTCGTCAATCTTGGCGATATGCTAGGTCAGTCAAGGTACCAGCTCGGTGCGATAGGTCTGAAGGCTTGAACCTAGCTCGCTGGACCAACAACCGCTTCCTGAGTACTGTGCATCGGGTCATCAACAAGAGTGGCACAGAGCGGTATTCTTGCCCTGTGTTCTTTGGTGTTTGTGAGTGTTTTGCAGTTGGCGTGGACTGCGCCAATGCGTCTATCGCAGCATACGACACGATGATTGAAACCATTCCGACTTGTCTGAAAGAAGGGGAGCAATCGCCGTATGAACCTATCCTCGCTGGAGATTACGTCTATAAACGATTGGAGCGATCGCGCTTGGGCAAGAAGTACGACGAAAAGTCAAAGATTGATAGGACTGCGCATGTGGTAGCAGCAGCATGAACAGATGGTGTGCATTCATATACATGTGATACTGTTAACACTTTGTCTCCATTTACACTCCGGACATTTCATTTCAGTCGTGTCCAAGACATCACTCGAACTCGAAGGGACTGTAGGTGTCTGAAGCTGCCGTGCATAGCATGGTGAGACTGAGACGCCTGGTCTTCGCTGAGACTTTCGTGGTGTCCGGCGGACTGATCTCGGAAAAGGCTCTCTTATGCGAAGGTCTTGCTGGGAGCTTGTCTACAAGATGCCCTGACGCAGGTGGAAGAGATGCTGAGCGGATCTCTGGCATCAGTAATTGAGGTCGAGCAGAGGTAGATCGTCTTTTTGTGGGTTCTTCTTGCAGGACATCCCCAGCTTTGGACGGTCGAAGCTCTGTTGGTGACCGAAAGACTCGAGGTTCGGTTGGAAAGACGAAACCTTCAGGCATATTAGGCTGGACAGCGCGAGGTGGCATATAAAGCTTGTCCGACAGCAGGTAGCGCTGTGTAGCTACGACCGGTTTCTTACTGGCGAGAAAAGACGACTTGGCTTCTGCCGTTTGCGGTGTAGATCGTTCGTCTGCGCTTGACGAGGTGACTGGCTGCAACATTGCCGTTCGTGCCAAAACCTCGAGAATTGGGTTCCTTGCTTTTAATACTTCCATATCGAAGACTTCGCTAATCGCTTCAGATAGGACGCCAGGTCCTATAAGAGCACACGTCAAAATGCGTTCTCCGTATAGGAAGACAGGGGAACGTACCCAGGGCGGCGTTCAGCTCTCGGGGATGCCCCAGCTCTATGTCCCAAGCTTTCGTTTGTACCAGCTGGTCTCCTTGAGTGTAGCTAATTCTATATCGCCAGAATGCCATCGTCTGTAGCACATAGCTTAGCTCCGCTACCTCGGATAGTCAATCCCAAGAACTTACCTTCCCATGAACAACTCCCTCGCTTTGCCCTGAGTGCATTCCTGCCCAGTCTGTTAGGAAAACTCATAGGAGACCATCGAAGGTGACCTACCATCAATGCGGACAAGCGGTAATTGTCGAGAGGAAGCGTCTTTCCAGCTGCCATCGGACTTTACTGCTCGAAATGATACAGCTTGACCGCGCTGTTCACAACAGATGAGCCTTCTACGTCAGCAAGAAGCTGGTCCGAGCTCACTTTGTACGCTGGTGACGATTGATAATACCGCCATAAGAACGCCCGCAGCAAGTCCTCGTTGACTGGACTGGAGCGAACAGCTTGAGTAACTTGTGCCCGTTGTGCGGCATCTAGACCGGTAGCAGATGGAGTTTGTTGAGCAGGAAGTGTTCTAGGCTGGTGAGGTGGATGGTTCTTGATCTTTGATGGGCCGGCTTGCGAGGTCGACATCGGCAGCTTGGTGAGAGCCAGAAGCGCAACCTTTTCGTTCTCTTGAGCTGACATCACTGTAGAATATGCAATGAAGATCAAGATCAAGAGAAGGTCGAAGAAGTGAACACTTACGTCGGTCATAAGTCATCGAGAAGAATAGAGCGAAACAGACGAGAGATTCGACGGCTATAAGACTCTTTGTTCAAGGAAGGTGGCTTCCTCGTGGAGCAGTTTGATGTCAAAGTATAGAAAGCGCGTAGATCTTAAGCCGAAGAAGCGTCTTCTAGCAAGGAATGCTTGATCTGAGAAACACAATTCGAAGAGTGTTAGGCCCGCTGGAGTGTCCCACAGCGGACGCAAGCACTGAAGGAGCGATGCACGTAGACACTGCTTGAGCCAAAGCATTGCAGCGCTCGCTTCGGTATTTCACGGCAAGCTTTGCACTATCGGTTGCGTTGAGTGAAGGTTCCATCAGAGAGACGTCTGACGAGCCAGTCGCATTACGACGCCGTACAGGACACATGCAGCGATAGCGAAAAGATCATCAAGCAAAGAGGTGCAGAGTTGTGTAGAAAGGCTGTGTATGCACCATGCTGCTTGAGACCAGAGCAGCTGTGTCGTTAAGGTTTTGAGACGACGACGCACAGCTCGCGAGGCGAAGCACGACAGTCTATTAGGCGGCTAGCGAGATGCATGAATTCGCAGCAGTAAGAATCTTCGATGAGCTGAAAAGAGAAGCCCTCTGTCCACAGTAGATGGTCGTTAACGGCTGCTTATTATGGGGCAGCTGATTGCTACGACTTGGCTGAAGGCGGTAAAGGTTTCGTTTCCGACTTCTTAACGTTTGATAGGCAGACTATAGACACGATTTGCACATCAAACAGTACCTTTTTCACTTGCTGCCCGCATCCTTGCACTCTCTATTGACTATCGGTCCATTAACAGCCTGGACGACCTGCATTGTCTCGCCCTGTGAGGAAGTAGGGAATTCGTCGATTTGCCCAAGAAGGTATTGCAATGTGGTGTACGCAACTTGAGGCGCGAATTGCTGCTCAAAGTTTCAGTCTGTGAAGCCTAGTTGAGAGTATAACGTAGACTCACAGGAATCATGTGGCCTGCTCCGTTGACTTGTACGTAACTACAAGCACATGGATTAACGAGCGAAGATCGACGAACAGGTAAGACTCACGTCAAATTGCGTTCAGTGTGAACCATTCCAACAGCACCGAGACCAGGCATGATCAGAGACTCGGGTTTTGGTGCTGTCTGGAAGCCTTGTTGAGAACCCCATGTCATGTTCTGATGGGCCATTGCTTCAGCTGATGTTGCTGTTTAAGAGATTGGAAACCTTACCTGAATCATGAGCTGTGTTCCCTGGTGAATCAAGACGTAGTCGAATGTCCCGTGCAGGATGACAGTGCGTTGCGATTTCTCAATAACGTTGGGAAGAACGCTCAGTCCAGATGGCGCGTTGGTGCCGTACCCATCCGAAGTGTTGTAGACATTGATAGCTGCGCATTCCTCCCAATTGATGTGCGGAGCATGGATTGCGTCTTGCACGTCGGTTCTGTTGAAGTAGACTGGGCTTTGCTGATTGGGCAAACTTCCGGGGAAGCCCAATACATCCCAAAGAACGCCTAGATAGAAAGGTCAGCCCCGTATACGAGTAGATAAGGAGTGTTATTACCTGTCGCTCCATTCCATGAATCAGATATCCTGTACAGGTTGAAAGCCGGGTTGACTCGAAGTGCAGCTTCCTGCAAAATCCCGATTAGCATTGCTCACTCTGAGTGAAAAGACATTCACGAAAACGGCAGAGAACAGATCACATTCAGCAGTCACAT
The DNA here is from genome assembly GCA_039545315.1 of Kondoa malvinella. NCBI lineage: Eukaryota > Fungi > Basidiomycota > Agaricostilbomycetes > Agaricostilbales > Kondoaceae > Kondoa > Kondoa malvinella. The sequence continues at coordinate 414,959 of BCIM01000009.1, forward strand.
CGCTGGTTCCATTGGGCAAAGGTAGAGGACCGGCAGGTGGGTACGTCAAGTATTTGTCGATGTATCCGGCGTAGCCGCACTTTTCATCTTGCGCATCCAGGTATCTGAGTTAGAGCACGTCAGTAGGGTAGTACTTGGAGAACGGGATAGCCTACGCCATATATGTCTCGTTCAAACCGAACAGATTTTCATGTTGATGCATGTAAGTCACAGCTGTTCCGTGCGTGATTAGGTAAATTGCATCCGTAGTCAAGAAGCTCAAGCTCACCTGGGATTTGTTCCTGAACAAGATCATAGGATGTACTGGGATCGGCAATCCAGATGCCCTTGAGTTTAAGAGGGAAGGTCTCGCTCGTCGTGTTCTCGTAGATGTAGTTGGCGATATACGGCACATAGAAGCCGGCGTAGCTTTCGCCCGTTAATACCAAATTCTTGCCCTTCAACTCGCTAAATACATCGCTAGCGGATTGCTTTGAGCCGGACGTCTGTCTTCGATGCTGATCGTACTCACAGGAACTGATTGAAGAAGCCGACTAGCTGCTCGGCCAGCTCATCGTCATTGGTAATGCTTGGCTCGCCTTGACTGAAGCCGGTGCCAACTGGTTGTTCGACGTAGAGCATGTGTGAAATGTTGTTCCATGAATATGGATTGTACGTGGGATGTGCGGCGCCCCATGCCCAACTTATAGGACCATTTTCTTGCAAAAAGCCTTCCATGGATGAACAGCCCGGTCCGCCTGAATACACAATGAGCTTTGCCAGAATGCATGCGATAGGTTTTACCATTTGTCCAGAACACAAGGTCATCCGTCAAGCTGGCGTTCCTTGATGGCCAGAACCAGAAGAACAACTTGCGAGTTTCGTTCGGATCAGACGAGATAGGCATCAATCCGGACCTATACAAGATCAGCAAAAGCCTTGGCCCTAGATACTGGTTACTTACCACGAAGGTCCAGCATCGAATGCTACTTCAGGTATAGAGTTTCCATCGACTTTGAACCAAATTAGCCGATAGCGAGGATTTAGGTTGATCAACACAAACCATAGAAGTCCTTTGCTTTCTTGTTAGAGAATTCGATAGTCGACTTGATCTTCTCTCCTCCAGTGTTGTTCCTTCGCTCGAGAGCAGGGGCAATTCCAAAGTCTCTTCCAGTATTCTGCAAAGCTCTGGCGTAGATATCCCTCTCACGCCTCGAAGGGGCTGCAGACACTGCTGCTAGCGCAGATAGAAACAATAGACTGATCTTCATTATGGCTGAGGATAAGGATGAAAGCGCACACGAGTTGGAGCGCTAGCCTCCAGAGCACACATGCTTTGAACGCTATTTCGAGCGACGGCAGATGGTTTTGAGCATGTGTAAGGCACAGACAAGAGATAAGGACACGATAAGGCAGAACACATCTTGCACTGCAGCACTCGAGGATTTAGGTGAGCAGCCGCAAGAACATAGTTCGAAGCATGAAATCTAGGGAAGATGGGCGAGCGCGCGCGAAGCTCTCAGTTGCGCGTATAAGCCGTTCTCGAGTGTCGTGGAAGCAGCGAAATTCAGACGCTTGAATGGTCTTCGTGCGACGCGACATCGCTCGAAGTCAAGCTTGTACGATATTAGCAAGCACTGGTGACATGCAGATTGCATCAGACTACTCTCTTCGGACATTCAAACAAGCGTGTCATTTCTAGATGATTCAAACCATACCAGCTTAGATATTAACATTGTACACCAGTCATTACCACGAACTGCAGCCCAGAAACCCAATCAACCAGACACTAAATTCCATATTAACATTGTACACCAGTCATTACCACGAACTGCAGCCCAGAAACCCAATCAACCAGACACTAAATTCCACCTCGTCATGCCCCATAGTAAGATTGTTGATGAGGTTGCTGAGGGACTTGTTGATACGGTTGTTGATACGTTTGTTGATACGGTAGGCTACCGACAGGCGTATTGGAATCCCAGTATGGCTTGTTTTGATGGGCCATTGCTGCGTCGATCTGAGAATTACGGGCTTGCGTGTCTTCGGGTGGTGGATAGAACACTCCAAACACCATTACAAGGATGACAAAGAAGGGAGGCCAAACAGCGCCCCTAGTAGATTGATGAGACTTGAACCGCTGGATATAGGTTATAGCTCACAGTCCAGAGGCAAGAACAGCAAGCAAAGGCCACGGGCCACGCATAACCCGCTTACAGTCCCGACAGCTGTAGCCAACGAGGAAACGGCGTCCATTAAGATCCGATCGAGCGAGGTTTTGAGCAAAGATGGTCGCATTTCGAGCCGCCAAAGCTAGCGAACGAATGCTGGGGTTGCTGCTGTCTTCTGAAATGGGGAAAGCACCGATCGGGGTGCCGACATTCATACTGACAGAGTCGGCGTCGAAAGGTGCGGTCAGAATGCCCGGAGCCAGACCTGGGACAGCGGTGTAGTTCCTGATCGTAAGCGACAGGATGTTGGTTTCAGAGCTGCCCAGTATAGCTGCAGAATTGGCACCGCTGTCATGAAAAGGTGAGCTAAAGGTGCAGGACGCAAGGAATGGTTGCTCACATTGATCCCGATATACTGTCGTAATTGGCATTCAATCGCTGAAAAGCATCAAGAGGACCAGTAACTCCGGTAGTCTGAGAGTCAATCAGAGTACACCTGTCAAAGCAGCATCAGCACATTAGAAGTGTAAAGGGTAAAACAGGATGCACGCTGTGCGCAATCGTCCACCGCAGTAGAAACAAGTCTGGGTAATCCAAGAGCCCGAGTCCACGCGCAGTAAGATATAGGTGAAAGATAGTTGACAATCAAAGGTCTCGGAGGTGTAGTTCAGCGATTCTGAAATGCCCACCTCGTCAGTCAGCAAGCGTCGTGACAGACATGCTGGGCGAAAAAGACTCACGTTGACCATAATTAATGGGTGCTGTCGTATCGCCGTTGCCGAAACCGCCAGCAGACCACGGAAACATGCCAATACTGGTGTTCGTTTGATCAGAGGACAGAGCCGCGCTTTCATCCAGCAAATCGGGACGAGTGTAGTAAGAAGAGCCCATAAGAAGTGAAGCTGGTGCGCAGACATTGCTATCGCCCGCCTTTAGCGAACAGTGTGTTTCCCGTATAGTTTTGCGAACTCACGGGTTGAACGACAACGATTGAATGTAATCGCATTGGTCCACAAAGCCAGCAAAGAAGAAATAAAAGGTCAAGATAGCCGCTGCAGCAACGAGCTAAGACTTTGAATGAGCCAACGGCAGAAGAGAGTGGACACGAGGAGCAAACGAACACCGATGCTAGCCAGAGCAGCGCTCACCTGCGACGACGGCTCAGCTGCTGACACTCGCGCAATTTGAAGGAATCACTTACGCCTAGACTGAAAGGGTCTGACTTTGGTGATTGCACTCTGAGGATTTTGGACCAAGCGATCTTTACCATGTCGTCTTCAAGGATGCTCTGCTTCTGTCTAGTTGTACAAGAGGCAAGCTGTGAACCACAGCCTGCTGCGCCTTTTGAGGTGTCGTGCGCCAAGACGCTGACCCACAATTACGTACTGCCAGTCCTGTTCGAGAACTTTGAAGTTGGGCTGTGATCAGGCCCAGAGTCTTCTTCCCTGCTTTCCCACGCCCTTTCGAAGGCGCTTCTCCCCATTCTCTCCTCTTGTTCCTCACTCTGACGCCAAACTTCCCGTCTTCGTGTTTCCACACAGGTTGTCCACATCATTGTCTGCCTGGCATTTGCCCATCTCTTCTATCTATATACTACAAGATGAAGCTCTCTCTCATCTGCATCGCTCGTAAGGTCTCTACTTTGCTTTTTTTTTCCTTTTTCCCATTCAGACATGGAATCAGTTATTTCAATTATACACTCGACGAACGCCTATGTCCTTTCACCCAGGCAAGACGACGCTAGTCCAACTCCAACAGATGATCTCGATACACCCGCGGATCCACCGCAGATCACTCCTCCAGCTCAAGAAACTGAATCTTCGACAGACTCGAACGAAAGCGACAGTTCGTCTACCTCGCGTACCGCGTCAGCTCAAGGGACTGTTCCAGCAGCGATCGATCGTTGCGGCTGTCAAGGATTATTGACGAATGATCTCTCAGCGGGAGTGCTGTGCAATTTTAAGGATCAAGTACAGAAGTGCGATCTTTTACCTCTGCGCCTGCCCTCAAGCTGACATTGAGGACTAGTTGTCGATCCAATTGGTGTGCTATATTGCTTACAGCTCGAACTCTAGACTCACCAGTGAATTCAGTCCAGACTTTGAACGCGAAAGCATGACCGGTGAGCAGCTGAGCTATACTTCTCTGTTATCAACCAGCTCATCCGTGAGTAGAGCTGCAGAATCGCATCTCCAGTACTTGCAGCGTCCAGGCTCCAGTGGTCGGAGCACCTCCTCAGGCAAACGTACCCAACAGGCCAGGACCTGAGACTGGCTCGAACGGCGGCTCGAACGGCGGCTCGAATGGAGGCCCGAATGGAGGCTCGAATGGAGGCTCGAATGGCTCCTCGAACGGCTCTGCAAATGGCTCGAATGAAGGAGCAAATGGCTCTTCGAATGGCTCGAATGGGGGAGCAAATGACCGTGGGTTTGACCTTTCAACACACTGTAAAGTACTGAATCCTCAGCAGAGGCTCCAGCTGGAGCGATTGACTATGCAGAACCTGGATCGGGAAACGACTCGAGCGGTAAGCTTTGACCGGATCATTTCGTTGTTCATCGATTGATGAGCTGCGACAGGTGTAACCGCCGTTGCCGTAGCATCTCCAACTCCTTTGTCCAATGCCTCAGGGTCCAGTCCAACGCGTAAGCGGCTCTACAAGTGTCATGCCCATTGCTAATGGCTTTCAACAGCACTTGATCCTTTTGGAGGTCTCAGCATCGATCCGGCTGTATCGGCAACATCTACTGCTCCACAACAGCAAGGATTCAGACCGACCTCATCTGCTGCTCGGACGAACACCTGCATCGGTCTATCCTTACTCGCGTTAATGACTGCGTTTCTGGTTTCTTGATAAGCTCGAGCGCTTTGTTCTTTGGGCTGCGCTTCTGGGTTCTTTTAGTATGCGACATGGATTGTAAGTAGGTAGCATGGGTAAAGCACAAACAAGAAATAAAGTTACGATAAGGCAAAACAACTCGCGAGCACTCGAGGGTTTTGGTGAAAAGGCGCAAGATAGAGTTCGAGTATGAAGGCCTTGCTCGAGTGTGGTGAGAACTGCAAAGGTGTTTCTGTGACGCAATATTGTACATTACTACTCTGGCATGCAAATAATATTAGACTAAACAGAACGACCCGATGCATAGCATAGCTCCCTTCATGTTCCCTCATACTGATGATTCCCATACTGATTCCCTCTCTGAGTTCCGTCCCACGGTTGACGCGCTTGAATCCTGTCCTCGGGTAATTCTTCTTGATCGGGCGGCCATTGTTGAAGCGGCGGTATGGCTTGAGCAGGTTGTCCCCAGCTAGGCCTCCTCCCGTCATCATAATTGTACCTCTCTGGTAGGAAGGTGGGTGCGTAGCCTTGTTGTTGAGGGTCAAACATTTGGGCATTCTGAGGCATGGACAGCAATGGTGGAAGGCTATAGTGACTTTGTGAAGGAGCAATTGACGAAGGAGGGAAGGATGATGGAGATGAAGATTGATCAAAAGGAGCGACCGAAGTCAGAGGCTGGCTGATGGACGTAGGGGAAGGATGCAGGCCTTGCGAATCAGATCCAGAAAAGCTGTCAGAAGGTGGAGATGTTGGTAGGCATGATGAGGCAGTTTCAGGTTGATATTGCGGTGCGGTGTTCCGAGGCGGTCTTTCACCCTTATCTTCAAGGTAGGTTCGATAAAGCGGCGCGAGTAATCCCGATTGCAAGCTCTCATGCAGCGTTTGCGTCGCTTGTCCGACTGTTTGTCGCAGCTCGGCATTTTCCTTGTAGAGACTGTTCTATAACGTCAGAAGATATTGCAGTGTTTGAAGCAACGCAACGCACGTATCAATTAATTCAAAGGCATTAGAGTAGTTCTCTTCTAGCAGGTTGGTCTGACTTTCGAGGTCTTTGACGTATTGGTCCTTTTTATCTGCGCCGAGATAGCATGGACATCAGCTAATCATGCTGAGCGAAACAAAAGTTGGCCATACCTCTGTAGGTCCGCTATTTGTTCGTAGACAGGCCATCAGTATCCTGCTGCAACATGTAGTATGGGGTGACAAACCTGCGAAACTCTATTCTGCGCTTTCCGTCTTTCGACGTTGCCTGGAATAGGCTTTCTTCCCCTCTTCTTGCCAGGCGGCTTGATTGGTGCATCAGGCTCGGGTTCAGCTTCAGCGTCCGCGTCTAGAAAAGCCGTGTCGTCGGTGGGAGCATGACCGTGTAGGGAAGCTTCAGCAGGGCTAGGGTTTGACGCCAGTTCCCGCAGCAGCCCTGCGACCTCTAGCTGAGAGGTGTGGTATGCCTGTGATTGTGTATCGTATGGATTATTTGACGAGTCCATGCAATAAAGGATCGGCGACTACTACTTTGACGTCGTCGGATGGGAAAGCAAAGCCCATCTTGAGAAAAAGATGGTCTTTTGGCGTTAGAGCGCCTCGAACCGCCGGGTATGGCTGAGCATGGACCAGCAGTCTCGAGCTGCTCAAACGTCAGCATGTTAAGGCCCCGAATCGCTCTTATTGTCTTATGTGATTTGGAATTATACGAGCGGAAAACAGAGTCACTGGCCCGTCCATTCATGTAGCTACTAGCGAGCGACTTGTTGAGTGAAAGAGACCATGCTATTGCTATAGCTTGCAATCCCGATGCTGGAGTAAAGACTAGTTACAATGAAGACTGACCAAAAATGAGCCCAATGTTACACGAATGCCAAATGCCAATGCCTGTTCCATCAATTTGGACCCATTTGGTTTGGAGGTGCGGGAGGTAGAGAAGGACCGGCTGCAGACGAGTTTGGCACACTCGGGATCGGTATAGGATTCGGCGGCGCAGCTGAAGTTGTTGGGTCAAAGGTGTTTGGCGGTATTGCTCCTTGGCCGTAGTACCGTTCGTATATATCTTTCAAGGGCGTGGAGCGAATGATGTTGGCCAAATTGGACGGATCTTGACCCATTGCCACTCTCATCGTATTGTTGTCTTCGCAGACTCTGTCATGATTGAATAGACCTGAGTACTCACTGAGATATAGCAGATACGTGGACTGACCGATGCATGGTAGTAAAGATCTGGGTATACGATTCCGGCAGACCATTGACCTGATCTTCCAAATCCTTCATGTGCGTTTCCTTCTTTTCTCGATGACTCTTTTGGGCTCTCCGATGCAGCTCTCTCCTTCTATCATCAGCCCCAGGTCTCGTCTTTGGCCCACGCTTCTTGTTGCTCCCTTCGCTTCCCTCAGTCCCTTCTACAGAGGGTGATCTATCGCTCGGTGCTGAAGTGGAAGCGAGCGGTAGCATTGGCATAGGTGATGATTGATTCGTGTCATCTGTAGACGTGGAAAGACAGAGTGATTCAGCTTCGCTTCAATGCAAGAACCCAAAAAAAGAAATGGCAAGGGCAAAGATGATTATCACTGACCTTGATGGGTTGCAAGAAAGTAATTAGGGGTTCCAGCCATGCTCGTATGGGTGTAACCTATAAACGAGACCAAGTTGTTCAGAACTAGGATCACTTAAGCAATAAACGGCCTTACTGAGCGGAAGTTGAGCTACAGCGTCTGTGCGCAACGTCGGCAGTCGAGACGTAGATGCCAGTGGAGACTGTGACATTGTGAAGCGAACGAGACCGAAAAGTACAGCGCCGAGAGGTGGATTGAGACGGAGCTGAGATGGTGATGTCTTTGGCAAATACGGTTTGGCGATTTGTAAGACAAAAAGGTCTCAAAGGGCTTTCAACCTCTTGAAGAAGGTCTGAAAACTATAGCAGCAACACAGCTGCAACTGCCTGAAGCGCCGAGCGAGAGAGAACACAGCGGCCGTTACGTGACATCGTTGTGACTGCGAAATATCGCTTGAACCGAGGCAACGACATTGAAATACCCTTGACGCCCTTCCTAGGCCCATACCCACGCGTTGTCGCTCTAGCTGGCTCATCATGTTCTTTTCTGATCAAATATTGAGCAAAGTGAGTCGAAAATCGAAACAAGCCATTCAAAGACTGAGATTGCTATAACAGCGAGGCCCTCTGGCCAAAGTATGGCTAGCAGCGCACTTGGAGCGTAAGCTCACCAAAGCCGCTTTGCTCCAAGCGTCTATCCCAAAATCCGTCGAAGCTATCATGGGTCAAGAACTCGTTCCAATGGCGCTCAGACTATCTGGCCAACTTTTGCTCGGTGTCGCTCGCATCTATTCGCGTAAAGCAAAGTACTTGATGGACGATTGCGCCGAAACGCTCTCCAAAGTCAAAATGGCGTTCAGACCCGGTGCCGTCGACATGACTGAAGAACAAGCTACCGTCGCAAAGAGTGCTATCACCCGTACTGAGACGGCCAACGAATTCGACATGCTCTACAACGACATGAACTATAATTACATGTGCGCATTTTAGGCACTGCTTGATTGTCCATATAGCTGATTACGCGTTAGGGACCTGGATGAACTGCTTGCAACACCTATGAAGACGACCACGAAAAAGGTCATCACAGCAGACGATGCCGACATTACTTTACCAGACCATAATCTCGATATGGATCTTTCGCATAACGATTACAACAACTTTGATCTCGACCTAGACTTTGGTGGTGCAGGAATAGACAGTCAACAATTCGGTGGCTCTTCTTTCCAGCTCGACCTTGACTTGGGCGATGATCTAGCTATACCCTCTCCCTCGCGTGCAAGAAGGAAGAGAGCACAATCAGCCGCTTCTGGAATAGATGAAGACCCAAGTGTTGAATTAGGCCGTGATGCTGCTTTATCTTCCGCTCGCAAATCTGCAGGAGGTAGATTGTCGTCTCATGATCCGTTCGCGATGGAGGAAGATGAACCGCTAGACAAGACTCTTGACCAAGGCAACAATACCAACATGGACATTGACCATTTTCAAGCGGAAGTAGACGCCGCTGTCATGAATGATTTGACTTTTGACGATTTCGGTGGTCCGGGTCTTGATTTGGGATTGGATTTCGATAATCCGCTGCCGCCAAAAGAACAGAGCAGTGAGTACAATTTGTATGCCTGAGCTGAATTGGCTGATCCGTGACGGTAGCGCCTCGCGCAACAACTCCTGCGGAAGGTCAAAACCAAGAGCCTGATATAACGCCTCGAACAGCCAAGCGAGTCGCCGATGCTGCCGATGCTAATGAAGATCAAGAGAACATTGATATCGCACCTGCTAAGAAGCGCCAGGTCAAAAAGCAAAAGCAGATTGTTGATGCTGTGACTGAACTAGACGCCCAATCGCCCAACAAGAAGAAGTCCACCTCGGGTGCTGCTCAATATAGTCAAGGCACACTCGTGACTCGCTCGGCACAAGAAGGCTATGAAGAACGCATGAAGAGAGGTCTGATTGATCCACCTCGCTACCTCCCTTCTTCCCGTGTGCATCTTCGACTACTCGAGATTGAAGCCGACCCTACTCCATATTTCCTCCCTCGACCAGTCAAAGGCAACAAAGATCTACTGGATGCTGCTCCGCCTGGACTTGCGCCTGATCTAGCTTCATTATTCCAATTTCAGTCGCCTGCCGCTCAGCGTCGCAAACGGGCTGAGGAAGCTGCACAAGCCCGAGATGATGATCAACATGTCGACAAGCGAATGAGACCAGACGAAGATTTATCCGTGGAAATCGGTCGAAGGGACTCGAGCATGCCCGCTAGTGCTCGCGGCGGAAGTGTCGCGCTGCATGGAATGGACACTTTTGATTTGGGTGATGGAGGTTTTAATGATCTGACTGGTGGGTATGATGCTGCCGGTGATGGTTTCCAATTTGAGATGGAACAGGAAGTGCCAGTGATGGATGAGGAGGATAAGGCGAGATTGGCTTTGCAAAAGAGACGTGCTGGGTCGAGAGCGGCGAGCTCAAGAGCTGGATCGGTTGCGCCATCTCTCTTCGGCGAAGAAGATACGATGGCTAGAGGTGCTGGTCTACTAGCTGCGTTCGATGATCTGAGCGCGCCGACCGGAACAAAGACACCTTCCGTTGCTCAAACGCCCAGCCAGAGATCAAGAGTTGATCAAGAAGACGAGGACGAGGAAGAGGCTAGCTTTGCCTCGAAGCCAAAGGGTACTTGGAGCAAGAGCGCGGTCACTGCTATCCGTGTCCTGAACAACGAGCTTGCACCGGATCCAGTTCCAGAAGGGGAAGTGATGCAGGAAAAGGTCCTCAGCTTCCAGAAGACTGCTACTCAGGTATGCCTTGAATTCTCCCCCTGTAACATATCGCTGATGATTGGTGCAAGGCTTCTCGACGCGCTGCAGCCGGTTTCTTCTTTGAGCTACTTGTGCTGGGCACACGCGACTGCATCAAGGTCGAACAGAAAGAACCCTATTCCGACATCAGCATTGCTGCCAAGGACAGGTTCTGGGAAGTCGCTGATTCAGCTTTGGCAATGCCTTCAAGCCAATCTCAATCTCAGAATCCATCACCTATGAAGGTACTGGCCGAAGCTGCTGCTGCTGCTCAATAGTGGAAGGGAAGAATGTAATCTTGGTACGGTAGACAAAACGATCTTGGGGCTGAACGAGTATGTGCCGAGCTGTAATGTAACAATGTAACAACGACGCTTGGGTATAATTGCGATGAAAGGCTATCGGATGCTGTTGATGTTTCCTTTGCGCTGGTACCCCTGTGAGACCGGACTACCTGTCATAGACAGTCAAAGATCGTCCTGCTCGCTGACATTCCTGTTCCATCACTTCTTTCGTTTCTTCCCATGGTGTAGCAAATCTAGAGCAACTACCTCAGCCATCAGACTGACCTATGCAGGCAAACACTTACCGTAAAGCGTTCAATTTACAACTGCACAGATCCTTGTCGGCAACCGAAGGATCTGCCAAGAGTTGTTGCATAGCTGATCGGGTCGACGCAAGGATAGTCTCAGGAGGGTCCTTCCGCGCACCATAATAGCGCGAAGTCATCAAGCAAGCAATGGTGTAGTCTTTGTCCTGAATCAAAAAACATGTGCCGATCTGCGAAGCTTGAGTACTAGTTGTATCAACCCGAGATCAGACTGACGAGGTCATTGGGCTTGTTGGCTGAGCAGTGTGCTTCGTATTTTTCGAAAGCTTTCGGAAACATTTGCTTAAAGATTGCTGCGATGCCAGAGCTCCAAGAGCCGACGCAATTACAAGCCTTTAATAAAGACTCAGGGATGCCTGGCAAGTGGAGAGACACTGTACTGACATGCATTAGGACAGAACCCTTCGAAGCGGAAAACAGATCGCCTGGACGCGAAGGAGGTCACTATGCTGGCATGGTTGACATGTTAACCTCTAGCTTACCCTTGATTTGAGTAATGCGCGGTGCTGTCATCGCGGAGTAGTTGACAGGCTTGAGTTGGCTGAGACGGACGGCAAAGCGGGGCGCGTCTCAAGCTACATGAACAGCGCGCTTTGAATATCAACAAGCTGCTGCTCTCTCGCAGCTGCTCACCAATTTGGCCGGCAACTTGGCTTGAAGGGAAAGTCTCCGCAAAAAGGTCGCAACTCTTTCGCCAGCAGTGCCTTGTGTTCGTCGCAAACGGCCGTGTGCACGAAGAGAACAATAAGAAGAAAAAAACAAGATGAGCGCGTCTGCTAAAGTACTGGTGCTGGGTTCAGCCAATATAGACGAATTCTTCCAGTGCGTCACTTTCTGTTATGATGTTGGCTGACGTCGGCTGAGGTTGGATTCCACAGTGTGCCGCAGTAGGCTTCTCTTCAAGTCTTTGAGCGAGAACAGAGGGCCTGACTTGTTGGTAGTATCTGCAAACCGGGCGAAACAATCTCAAGCACCGGATATAGCAGAAGAGCTGGCGGTAAAGGCGCGAATCAGGCATGTAGCCTAGCAAAGGTAAGCTCGCATCTATTCCGTATCGCTCGGATGCTCAAGCTTGCTCGTATAGGCTGGCACAGCTACCGACTTTGCTGCCCACATTGGATACGACGGGCAGCTCGTCGAAGAGACTTTAGCTGCAGCTGGTGTAGGCTTGTCATGCATGAGAAAGCTTGATACAGTTTGTCCTGTCCCGGCAGTGGCTGGGTCAAGCTGATCTGTCGTAGCTTCCGACTGGCCGAGCTGTCATTCAGATTGACGACAAGACGAAAGACAATTGCATATTCCTCTTGCCCGGAGCGAACTATGCGCCTACATCGCCCTTCCCCGATGATCTCTCTGCATATTGTCTGCTGGTACTGCAGAACGAGATTCCGGTCGAACAGACAAAGAAAGCACTCATTAAAGCGAAATCGCAGCATCTCGTCACCATGCTCAATCCTTCGCCCATCGTTAACGATCCATACTTCCCTTGGCGCTTCGTGGACTGGCTAGTAGTGAATGAAGCGGAACTTTGGAGTCTCCTTCGATCGCTGGCACCTGCATCTTTCCATCTGCCGGATACGCTCGAACAGCAAATGGATGTCCTGCTAGAACGATATCCCGACATGACGATAGTTGTGACTCGGGGACCGGATGGCGTAGCCTTTCTGTCATTAAATTATCGAATACACTGTCCAGCTGGTCAACTGCTCGGTCCGGTCAAAGACACTGTAAGCTGATCAGCACTTCTATTCTCGATAGAGCCTGATCCTCGATAGACTGGTGCTGGCGACTGCTTTTCCGGCTATCTAGCTGCTCTTCTCGCCAAATCCATGCAGCACCTTGATCGCAAACGATTGCAAGATATATTGACGATTGCACAGCAAGCAGCTACAATGGCTGTACAGAAGGAGGGAGCAATGGAAGCCGTGCCCATGCTGCACAATGTCAGGATGGAGATGCGTCAAGACTTTGTTTGGCCGGATTGGTGTTGAAAGCCTGAAGAACGATTGTTCCAGTGAAACGCAAAGGTCTTCTATGAGGTCAGGTTGAATTTCTGACTGTGATTGACAATGCTGATTTTGAGTAGCCGTCTGTCCCAGACGGCCATTAGACACGATTACAATCCCACACACGGCTCAGCTTCAGCATAACCATTAATGCTATGCGACCTCCGATTGATGAGTGATACTGTGTCGAAATCACCCAGCCACAACGAGAATATCCAGCCAGAGTCACACGCAATTTCTGCCGTGGAGGCACTGCTGGACGTGAAGAACCGCAAGGTCGCATATATAGCTATCAGCTATGCCATTTCAGATACGGCAAGCAATGACCGGCATCAGAACTTTGCTTCTTTCGTTCCTTTGTTCAGTCCTGTTGGCTCTATTCAAGTCGATTGCTCTCCCTCTTCTCGGCTGCCGTATCCGTTTCTCTGCCTTTCTGATTCCTGTTGCACTCTTTCGTCATGGCTTGGCTGCATTTCTTCTACTCTTCGATCTTCTGCTGCTTCTTAACACAGCATGTTGTAGCTGGAGTGGATTATTCCGGCAAAGCGACTTGGACTACTAACCCCTGTAAGAAGTATGCTCCTGCTCACGTGCATTACTGCGAGGTCGCTAACAGCTTTCTCTTGCAGGCAAGGTGCCTGTGGCTGTGTCTATGACAACAACGTCCTTTGTAAGCCTATCTCTGGCGGCTGCAGCGATTGGAAAGCTGACAAGTACCTAGATGCTGGTGTACATCAATCCCTCTGGCAGGCTGACGGTATTACCGGGCTTCTCGATGTTTGTCCATTTCTATCGGTTTCCCTTTGTGATATGCTTAGACCGTGCCTGGGAAGGCTTCTATTCCGTAGGCCATGAATTATAGCGCATACGTTGATGAGCTGATCTTGAGACAGCTGGTGCGGATCCAAGATCAACATTTGGCTAGCATCAAATCCCGACAAGAAGATCCAGGTAAACCTCAAATGTTCTTAAGACAGCTAAGCTGACGCGGAAGCTTTTAGGCTATCATTACAGATACCTTCATCGACGACGCATTCAAAGCTAACGACCTGAACCTGTCGCCGGCTAGCATGACTCTTCTGAACGGAGCTGATTATGCCAGCAAGCGTATGTTGCTCTTCCGATCTATCGAAAGGATGCTCATTGATCCCTTCTGTAGCTGTTCCTGACATCGTCTGGCAGAATGCTCTTCAAACCGAACAAGTCTACTTGACTATCGCCTGTTCAAGTTGGACTCCAGCCTTGCCTACAGAGCAAAGCGTGCCTCTTGCAACTTGTTCTGAGCAGCTTCGCGAGGGAGCGACTTCCGTTGTCTCTTCGGCCGCTGCTAGTGCGCCCTCTGCTGGTCAAGATACTTGCGACAAGGTAACCTCGACATTCTGTCCTAGTCATTTCTGATGATTGTGATAGGGTTGGTCCGCTGGCACCGATGGCGAATGCAAAAACATGAGTCTAGAAGCTTCTTGCGGTAGCGAACGCCTTGCATGTTCTGGCAAACTCGGCACAGCATTATGCGCATCTTCTGACGACTTGGACAAGAAATGCTCTGATCTTGACGCCGCCAAATGGGCCGAATGCAAATGCTCCGTTTCGTGTGGCTCACCTGGGTCTGGCTACAAGAGAAGAAACAAAGATGCTGCAGATGCCAATTCTGAACAGGTCTGCATCAACATGAGCGCGGACAAGTCCTGTGGCAACGATCTTAAAGACTGCGGCGAGGAACACTTCTGTGCTACGGGAGATAAGGTAGACGTGAAATGTGACACGCACGATGCGGACACGTTTGAGACCTGTAAATGCGCCAAATCTTGTGAAGTTGTCAGTCCAGGTCCAATTCTCTCTCTAGTATGATATAGGCTGATGCTATAAGCTAGGGGTTTGCTGTGTTCAACCACGAAGACGACACTTGTAAGGACATGAAAGAGCCCGAACACTGTGGTGAAGAGCTGCAAGATTGTACGCAGAACGACCCTGGTGAAAACGCCCACAACTTTTGTGCGGTTAGAAATGAAGCTTTGAGTACTTGCGAAACTGGCGATGTTCTTGGCAGAAGCAGCTGTCTTTGTGCCATCGATTGTGATTCTGGATTCACAAGATCGGAAAATGGCAAACCCTGCAGTGCTACACCAGATGAAGTCGACACTGCCATGTGGAAGAAGGAAAGCTGCGGCTCTGACAAAGTCCCTTGTGCCGAAGGGGACACCTGCCGATACGACACCGACAATGAGTGCAAGGAATCTGACGACTCGGAAAAACAGGCAAAGTGCAAGTGTATGACTTGTCGCATGCATGCAGCAGTCTTTCCCGGAAATGGACAATGGGTTCCTGGCTATCAGACTTGTGGAACGCCAGCAAGGAAGCGATTGGCCCGGCATCTGCCTAAAGAGAGAAGAAGGGGCAATGTGGTTCAGTGACCTGCCTATCTACCTCGACTCATGCTCTCGATGTGCATAATTTCGTTCAATACATCATGAATACCATCTTTGTGCCTTAGACCTTGCGTATGGTTGACCTGTTACAACGCGAGGCGTCATAATTGAGCCGTCTTACACAGTTAAAGACAAGGTAGGCTCTTCCGTTCGGGAGTAAAGGGTTGACTATGTCAAAAGGTGGCGTCAGCGGTTATCGCGATGGAATGAAGCAAAGCAACAGAACAGAGCAGAACATGACACCGACAGGATGTTGCGAATTGTATCGGGATCGGGCATGCGAAGTGCGAGGGAGCGTTTCGCCATAGCAGAATGAAGGCCGCCTCGGGTGTTTTGACAAGCATGAAGAGGAGAGCGCCTTTCAGGGTGAGAGGTGAGAAAGAGAAGAACAGGAGCAGTACGCACGGCACTTGTAAAACAGAAGAAGAAACGGATTCGATGCAGGCTGCATATCGAGTTTCAGGCTTTCACATTCCCTCCGGCCGTTATGATTCGCAAACACAATGAAAGGCCATCATAGGACCGCACACAGAAAGCGACAGGGATAGGTCAGACAGGGATAGCTCGGCAAGCCCTACAAGGCGCCTGATGAATCGAATATGCTAGTTAGAGCAATTGCGTCTGATTCTCCGGAGTCGACGGTGAGATGAACGCTCCGAGATGAGCAGGTCAAGGCTCTCCCGAAGTGATGGCCGTCGTCGCGTCATAGAAGCTTTTCGCATCAGGGAACATCAAAAGCGAAGAGACAGCGCTCTGCAAAGACCAGAAAGAGAGACATCAAAAGCTGATAGGAGAAAACAGACGTCCGATAACGACAATGTTGCAAAGCCTTGCATTGCGATCCACCGTTACATCAAATCATAATCGTACAAAGTGCGCGCCCATTCACGACCTAGCATCCACCACGAAGACGAAGAACCAAGTGCAGAGTCGACTCTTTCTGAATGTTGTAGTCGCTCAACGTGCGTCCATCTTCGAGCTGCTTGCCAGCGAAAATGAGACGTTGCTGGTCAGGTGGAATACCTTCCTTGTCTTGAATCTTGGACTTGACGCTGTCGATCGCGTCGGAGGATTCGACTTCGAGCGTAATCGTCTTTCCGGTAAGAGTTTTGACAAAGATTTGCATACCACCACGAAGACGCAAGACCAAGTGAAGGGTAGATTCTGTGGTGACAACGACTAGACTTAGCGCTTGCTGGCAGCGAAGCGTGATTGATGCACTTACCCTTCTGGATGTTGTAGTCAGAGAGCGTTCGCCCGTCCTCCAATTGCTTGCCGGCGAAAATCAATCGCTGCTGGTCAGGTGGAATGCCTGTCAGCGTTTGAAACTTCTTGAGTCATACATCAGACCATAGTAGCAAGGATACTGACCCTCCTTGTCCTGAATCTTGCTCTTGACAGAGTCGATGGCATCGGAAGACTCGACCTCCAAGGTGATGGTCTTGCCAGTCAAAGTCTTGACAAAGATCTGCATACCGCCGCGGAGACGGAGTACGAGATGGAGAGTAGACTCTGTAAACATCGAAGAATATTAGCACCGTGGCTGAGCAGATCCATCAGCCGAACTCACCTTTCTGAATGTTGTAGTCTGACAGAGTGCGACCGTCTTCGAGCTGTTTACCAGCAAAGATCAAGCGCTGCTGGTCAGGAGGGATGCCTTCCTTGTCCTGGATCTTGGACTTGACTGAATCGATAGCGTCCGAAGACTCGACTTCGAGGGTAATGGTTTTGCCAGTGAGGGTCTTGACAAAGATTTGCATACCACCACGAAGACGGAGAACCAAATGAAGGGTGGACTCTGCTCTCAACAATCAGTGATAGGAAATTGGAGCTTAAAGATGAGAACGCACCTTTCTGGATGTTGTAGTCGGACAAGGTACGGCCGTCCTCCAATTGCTTGCCTGCAAAGATGAGACGTTGCTGATCAGGTGGAATGCCTCTGCGGGAGAAATGTTAATTGCCGAATCAACACGTAACGAAGATAAGGCTTACTCCTTGTCTTGGATTTTGCTCTTGACAGAGTCAATAGCGTCAGAGGATTCAACCTCAAGCGTGATGGTCTTTCCGCTGTGAGGGGAGAGGCGTTAGTGAACGTTCGAGGCGATGTGACCCGCACAGGGACACTCACGTGAGAGTCTGGAAATCGCGCAAAGCAATAAGCGCAAGTCAGAGCGAATCGTGTGCGAGACCTCACCTTTACGAAGATCTGCATCGTGAAGTAGTAGAGAGTAGAGAGTAAAGTGTTGACTACGTCAAAAGGTGGCGTCAGCGGGTTATCGCGATGACTGATGCAAAGCAACAGAGCAGCACGAGCGAGGTACACTGCTCTGAGTACTCGAGAAGCATATAGACTTACAAAGTGTTTGAGTTGCTTCGTGAAGAAGGTCGTCGAGAGCAAGAGAGAGAGGAGAGCGAGCGAGGCGCCTCTCTCCACACAGCCTAAACCCTAACCCTACTGAATTGAAATGCCTACTTGAAAATCCACCAAGTCCTAAAATACTCTCTCGAATACGCTCGAAGCTCCCGAGCAACAGCCTCAGCATGGGCAATTCCAACAAAAAGAAGGCCACGAAAGCAGCAGACTTTCAAGTAATTGCCCTTGTCTCATGGCCCTTCCCACCCTCTTGACCTGACAGCTCTTCTGATCTGACAGAAAACAAAGTTGAAGCTGGGCAAAGGCAAACTCGTCTCACAGAATGCAACAAATACCAAAGTAGCAGCCAAATGTGCGCTTTAGTCCCTTGTATCCTATCCTGTGCAATGGCATTTATTCTCTTTCTATGTCTCCCTCAGCTATAACTCTCCCCTCTCAATCACTTGATGTTGACAATACCGGCGTACCTACTACGAAACGCAATCACACGTTTGAAGACTTGCTCGCTCAAGTCAATCATTATGCTGTCTCTACAAAGAAAGGTGAGTTTCTTTCGTCGGACAGTCATTCAAAGCGAGCTGATCTGGGCATCAGATGGTTTGATGGGACTTAGAGAAATCTTCACGCTCTATCCATCCATCTTGTCGTCTTCCGCTGGCTCGACGTTACGGACTTGTGTGCCGCTCATGACGCATGCGGATTCTGCAGTTCGGAAAGCTTTTCTCGCTTTTCTTGATTGGTATCTTATCCTGCTCGATGTAAGCTTCTCCCCCTTGGCCTCTTCCAGCTTACTCGTTTCATCTTGTTCCGAACAAACAAACTAACATACATGTGGTATAGGGATCAGCAGCACCTTTCCACACCCTCCTAGTCTTCCACACCACTTCAGCCTTGACGCACATCCAGCCCGAAACCCGAGCAGACGGCGTTAGAGCCCTCGATATCTTACTCGCTGCTTTCCCGGAAGCCATAACTCAAGGCTGGAACGTCTCTCTGAACGATGCAAGCAACCACGGTCATAGAATATTGGAATGCTATATGGCTTTGTTGCATGTCAAAGGGACTGCTGGTGGATCTGCTGCCGCGGGCAGTAGTGCTCAATTATCGCCTGCTGTTTGTCCCTTTTCTCTTTCCTTCTATATCATTACTCAGTCGATTTGCAGATGCGCGCTTTATCGCTCAAATCACTCGCTACTTTCCTTCGATCAGCACTGGCAAACACCAAGAAACAAGGCGACGATTGGTTCTTCAGTTCAGCCTTCTCCACTCCACGAGCATTCGCCGTCTATCAGCAACGCCGTTCTATCCGTCATGCCCGTCATGCAGATACTCTTCAGAATGGGCTCCGAACTCCCGTCGAACCAATCTTCCCTTCACCTTTACTGGACATGGAAAGCTCCCTCGCCGACTTGACAGACTCGTCGCAAGAGTCCGGCTCCTCATCTTCCAGACTACTCGACATCCTCTTACCGACCTTGTTAGCAGCTTTCCTCGATTCAGCACCTACAGCGCTCGGACCAGAAACGACACCAAGCCTCAACGACATTCATTTCCAAACCATTTCCTCAGTCATTGAAATCACTCTATTGCTCTTACGATCAAACACATCACAAGCAAAAGACTTGCAAAGGTTGTTGAAGGCTATTCATCCGTATTTTCCTTTTGAGCGATCTACGGTGTTGAATGAAGTGCATGTTGCTTTGCTCGGTTTGAGTTTGGCTTATTGTGAGATTGTGAGTTTGGTCAAAGTGGGTAACAAGGGAAAAGGGCTTGCGATGCAGGAGAGTGTGGCTGAATATATCACGGAAAGCCTGCAAGCTGGTGTGAGCATATTTCTTTCGGGTGGCAATTCTTAAGCTGAACCTGAACAGAGCTCACCGGATATTCTGGAACAACAACGCTTCACTGCAGAATCATTTTCAGCGCTCCAACCCAGCTTATGGACATTACTCGATTCCGGTGATAAAAAAACGACGTCGACCACTTTCGTCGCTTTACTCAAGTTCTATGCTCAAACATCCCTGGCGAGCGAGCTTAACGCCGTTGTCATGCGCTTCGTTGCGGACTGTGTCTTAGTACGTCGCTGGACCGAGACTCAGACACCAACTTATGTTGGCAAACAGGTGACGCAACAGCCTGGATATACTTCTTCCTTCTCTTTACAACACTTGAGCGAAGAGGGATCAACGCTGTTTGCAGCTTGGATCGCATCATTACCTCGAACACTATGGGAAGCAAGTATGGGCAAGAAGAATCCTGTTCTGATCATTGTGTGTCTCTTTCTTGCTCACAAGTGATCCCTTGACTGACATACGCTTCAGGCAATACTCGACTTTCTACAAATGGCAGCATCTTCTGTTCCGATAAGCACAGCCATGCAAGATCCAGCTTTTGCTGATGCTTTGACGAAATTGCTCATTACACAATCGCCTCGAACTGGAAAGCTCGCTTCGCCTTTTGCTGCTATGCCTCGGACCGAACAGCTAATTGCGAGAAGTCTTGTCGAGTATATTGCTGCATCGATCGACAGTCAGTCTAGTCAAGCGATGGCCAAAGCGGTGTATGGAGCGGTGGGAATTGTGCAAGATCGATTGGCAGCGGCAACGGCGAAAGCAGTTGAACAGAACTGAACGTATTTTGCATTCTTTACACATATAGACTAAGGAATGAAGATGACACTCGACAAGTCCCTTTGACTCCAATATTTGTGCAAGCTCGATAAGAAAGACTTCAGTGTTTTACAACAAGTTGATGCGCTCCATCATATATCGACAGTCTTGACAGAGCTATTTCTTTCCTTTCTTGCCTGCTGGCTTTTCTTCAACAGGTCTGCAAACACCATGAGACACGGGAATGCGGATGAACATGGGCGAACTTACGTGTTGCCAATCAGAATATGCGAGTGATATTCTGCGTCGGAGCCTTTGATCTCTCGCTTGTCCGCGCCAGCACAAGTGCCAATGTTGGAGAGCCATTCATCTCGGTATGCTGGATCAGCTTGAGGACCTTCTCCACCACGAAGCAGGTCGGCCAAAGTACAACGCAAGCTCGGTTCAACCGCTAGCATGCGAGTTAGGCAAGACCGTGTTTCCCTCGGAAGCAAGCGGAAGATGGAGTCGGCGGCGCCAACGGCATATGTCGCTTGACTTGATATGCTTGGAGCAATGTTTCGCTTCTGGTGACTTGTTGGATCGACACCAGCCGCTGCTACCGCTCGTGGACTCCTTGGCGCGTCAGGCGTGTACGAATCGGTCGCGTAGTTCATCGGCGCTGTCGCCATCGGTGGTAAGTCAGCAGCTTGAGACATGGATGTTGGTGGACTTGATCTTGGCGGGCCGATGGTATCAGCGCTATTCTGGCCTTCTTGCTGACTGTTTGCTGATGCAAATGAAGCAGCTGAATCATGCGAGCTGACTCTTCTATGCGTTGGATCCCGCTCCTTCGCGTCCTGTGATGGTCTTTGAGAGTCGAGCAGTGCACGAGCATTCCTTCCTGCGCCATGCGTAGGCGTAGCAGCTTCTGCTGGTGTTTGCATTCCAGAAGCGGTACCATTCGAGAACGACATGTAATCCTCCGCTACTGATGTATTGCTGCCATCGCTCATTTGACTGGGCGATGACGTTGGCGCCAGAGCAGTGAACTTCAGGGCAGCTACATCAGCCTTGCGAGCTTTTTGCGGAACTTCTGCTGCATCGCTTGGCGCGTCGCTATGAGATCCGGTAGCATATCCGGAGTCGCTAGGGTCATTCGAGGAGCGGTCTGAATGACGGGAAGTCGAGCTGCTGATACTTGACCCAGCTGGTCCAGTGGTTGTCTCGCTCGGAGGTGGAGAAGGCACTTGAGTTGTGTTGACAGTTGGGGAAGAGTGAGCATAAGAAGGAGGGACAGACGAAGCTGTTGAAAGGCTTCTGGAATGGCGGGTCTGCGGTGATGACGGGACGCATAGTTCAGGGTGAGAGCGAACATATAACCTGAACGAGCCGTCTTGTTTGGCATCTGGTATCTTCCAAGGGAATCGTCGAAGCATCATGCACATGAAGATGATGCCTACCGACCAGACGTCAGTCAGCTGAGGGTTGTATTCTTCACCGGACAAAACTTCTGGTGCGAGATAAGGGTCACTGCCTACGACACCAGACGCTTTCACAGGTTGCTGATCAGGGTAGCGGAAGACTGTAGCAGTGCCGAAATCAATGAGCTTGACTGTGTTGTTGCCCATGACGACGCAATTGTCCAGCTTCAAGTCTCGGTGTGCTAGACCCATCGAGTGTAGGTAGTCCACGCCAGCGACTATTTGTTTCCAGACGCAATAGACTTCTGGTCTCGACATCTTGCCAGACATGACGATAGCGAACAGGTCGTATTCGGCATACTCCATGACTTCGTAATAATGGCCGTGGTCATGGATGATGTCAAGTGTCTCGATGATGTTGGGATCTGTCAGCAACATTTCAGTGTGAGACACGAGCGGTCAAAGACTGAAAGTGGACTGACGATGTAAAGTAGACCCGATGCAGAATTCCGCAGTGACCTTCTTGAGGTATTCCTTCTCCGACTCATTCTGCCTCTTCTGCCTAAACTCTTTCACAGCATAAACAGGACCTTCATTCTTTCTCCTAATCAACCTGACTGTTCCACCCGCACCAGAACCCAGCATTTTGCCCCATTTACCATACTTTTTCTGCAAATTCGCATGATCGTCACCTAAACCACCAGCACCAGGTCCAGGATGCGTCTTTTTGCTACCCATGATGGAATTGTTGCGGAAAGTAGATCGGCGAGAAGGGACCGGTCTTTCTGGTCTCTCGTTCGCGTCGCTGCTTTCGTGCGTTGATCGAGTAGGACTAGGAGGGTCGAGCGAACCTGGACTACCCGGATCAGGCGAGTGAATTTCGCTGCCAGCTTGAGAATGATCGCCATCGGTGTATCTCGGTGTCATGCCGTTCGCTGGAGTATTGGCGGCAGAGTTGCCTGAGTGAAGATGGTTGTTGAGGAAGCGGCGAAGATCGCCGAGTGGTCCATGAGTACCGCCAGCATTGGCTGATTTAGTCGTTTGGCGAGATGGACTGGTAGTAACTGATGTTTGGCTGGAAGAAGGACCTCGAGAAGTAGAGAGCGGCTGAACAGCATGGTTGGAAGGTTTCCTGCTTCTGCTTTCGCCATTGCGTGAAGGTCGGCGGGAAAAGACGAATTGAGGTCCAGCAGCTTGAGCACCGGGAGCGATTCCAGGCGTGCTGTCGCCCGATTTAGGCAAGAAATGATGGTAATCTTCTCCAGCAGCTAAGCAAGGAATGTTGTCTCCCCCACGGGAGGAAGGGCGACTGTTTGGTTTTGAGCTTGGCGCGGATGACAAAGGCCGTCTTTCGTCCAAACTTGGGTGATGCGAGGGAACATGAGAGAGCGGATCCGATCCGTACATTTGTATAGGCGAGACCGGAGGTATAGATGAAGTAGCCAGAGACCGACTGCTGTGGTTTGCAGATTGCATTGTCTCCGAGGCGGCCAGATGACAATTTACTGGGCAATCCCTTGTAAGAGAGAGATTACAGATTAGTCACAGCCCCTATCGTCATTTGAGGAATGTATGAGGGCCATGCATTGAGAAGCAGGCGAGAGGGCTGACTGACCTCGCTGTTGCCCTTTTAAGTTGATTCACGCTCCGATTTCAATGCGGGATAGAAGCCAATCCGAAATACAGGACGGGCCGGCCTATCACAGCACAATCAGGGCTTCGAGGCCACGACAGCGGGGTCTTGTACGTTGAGGATATTCTGCGAAAAGCGGGCAAAGGCTGGGCAAGCACGAGAAGCCCTGGCTATTGCTCAATAAAATGGCGGTGCTACCGGTGTTGGACTGCGAAGCTTCTCGCTGTCGCTATCCTTGCGTAGGTCGTGTTGCTTAGTCTTTGCCTGGGTCAAGCTCGCTGTTGCAATCAGTGCCAGAGTGTCTCTGCCTTCGAATGCCGCTCTCGGCCTGAGCGGAGATGTATTCATCCAAAGAGACAAATAGCGCTGACCCCATAGGCTGCTCGCTATATGACTGCTGCTATAGTCTCATCTTGGATACTCGCCCTGTCCCCGTCGCCTCTCGCTGACCAACCTCGCTTGACATTTCTTGTTAGCCGGTATACCTTATTCCGTCATCTTTCTCCCTATAAAATGCAGCCGTAGCACCTCAGCAACACCTGTAACCTCAGAATGGACAACAGAGATCTTCCCAGCAGCCTGCAAACGAATATTCGTGTAAACATTGACGGAGCTGAAGTGGGTCATAGCCTGGCCTGAGCACGAGCTGTAACTGAACTGTGCATGTCTATAGATTGTGGATGAAGACCCTTCAGTCGAAACAAGAGATATTTACTTGCCAAAGCACACAGAATTCATATCTCATATTGCCTTAGATGTGGGTCCCATCTGCGTTGCTCGAGGCAAAGGACACACGAGACTGATTGCTGGGTCTGTGTATTTTGGCAGATAGGCGGCTCATTAGCCAAAGTCGTCTATTTCACAAGAACCAACAATGCAGCAAGACCAACAATTCTGACTAATGGGCATGGCGGACCTTCATCACCTTCCACGTCCAGCGCAGTAGCAGATGAACCACTCCAGCAACCTCCTTCACCTTCCGCTGTTCGACCTAATGGTTTCCTTGGACCAAAGATTATTTCTCCCTCGCTCAACCCACAACCTTCTTCTTCCCTCATACCATTACCTTCCTCGTCACCATTCAGCAGACACATGCATCGACGTAGGTCATCAATAGCAACAGTCCCAGGCGGTCGATTAAATTTCGTCAAATTCGAAACTGATCAAATTGACGAATGCATTTCCTTCATTTCAACACTCATCACTTCCTCTTCTGAATCCCACGGCGTATCAATAGAACAAATGAAACGATCAGTCAAAATAATGGCTACTGGTGGTGGTGCTCATCTGTATTACGATCACCTCGTCGAACGTTTAGGCATTGAAGTGCTCCGAGAAGAAGAAATGGATTGCCTCATTACTGGTTTAACTTTCATTACGGAAATACCCAACGAAGTCTTTTGGTATTCCGATGAATTGGTAGAAGCCGTCTCGCATAGACCTCCGTCAAGTTCAGCCATACCGGAAACGAGTGATGATTTACCAAGACCTTCTCCCTGTCCGCCTCAATATTCATTAACGTTCGACTCGCATCCGAAACCTCAGTTTCCTTGTATGCTCGTCAATATTGGATCCGGCGTCTCCATCATTAAAGTGGATGAGGATGGGAAATTTGAACGGATAAGCGGGACGAGTCTGGGTGGAGGAACGCTTTGGGGTCTGTTGAGTCTGCTGACGGATGCAGAGAGCTTTGATGGTGTGTACGCTCATCCCATTTGGTTGGATATGGCTGAGGCTTTGGTGGTAGAAATGCTCGATCTTTCGGAAAGAGGGGACAACTCATCAGTGGACATGCTCGTTGGGGACATATGTAAGCCTTTACATACTTCCTGTGATTGTAGAGCTCAGGTGTGTTTAGACGGGTCGGACTATTCAAAAGTCGGACTCAAATCATCAACAATAGCCAGCTCCTTTGGTAAAGTCTTTCGTCAAGGAGCGCAGAAGCAGAAAAAGGCTTTCGCGAGGGAAGATATCAGTCGAAGTTTACTCTATGCGATCAGTAATAACATTGGTCAGATAGCGTATGGCTTTCATCATCCTTGCATTCTACGTTGCTGAGCTACATTTAATAGATATATGAATGCTGAGAAGCACAACCTCGATCGGATATACTTTGGAGGCTGCTTCATTCGCGGTATGCCCTTGTCACGCTGTCCCTTCTGATTTTGCTAAATTTTCGTCTAGGTCGAGCGGCGACAATGTCGACACTATCGTACGCGATACGCTTCTGGTCGAAAGGCAAGAAGTCTGCCCTGTTCCTGAGACACGAAGGGGTAAGCTTTCTATTCGGAGATTGAGAGATCATCTACTTACCGACGACCTTGATAGTTCTTGGGCTCAATAGGAGCTTGGCTGAAGAACTTGGACAATCATCCAAATCATGTAGACCATAATGCAGCATCATAGTCCACTTCACCATTCTTCCGTCAGGCCTGATTTCTCCTTCTGTGCCTTCTCCTGTTTCCCACTCGATCCTGTCTCTGCTTCTTCTCCCGCATCCAAATGCAACGTCTCAATCACTAATCTCTTCCTCTTCAACCTGAAAGCGAGGTTGTTGTTCATACCTCCAGCTCCACCTGAAGCCGCCGAACCCGCTGCCAAGCCACGCAAGACAGACATCTTCACTGAAGCGGGAACCAAAGAACAAGGAGTAGGTAAGAGCGAGACATCCAATAGACCAGAATAGCGAGGAAATTGATGAGCTAGATGAGCGGCATCGGCGAATGATTGGACTTGAATGCCCGCGTCGACTGCTTGCATTAGACGTGATCGATCGTGTACGTTTGGGAAGACTGGTATTGTAGTGAGGGCTGAAGCATTGTACTTTCGCAGAATGCAGCGGAGACCGAGCAGAAAGCTGTAAAGAGCCTAGAGGAAAATCAGATATGCCTTGCTTCAATAAGCACGGGAAGAACCTTGTTATCACTGTTCGCCCATAATGAAGAGCCTAGAGACTGTAGCGCTATCCGTACAGGTGGTGAGGTTGGTTTTGCAGTCGTACTTACTTGGCTATCAGTACATCAGTACAGGGCTTGCCTTCAATAAGCTCAAGCTGACCTTGTCGAACCAGCGTATTTGATCAAGAGCGTTTCCAGCTGCGACAGAACTTCTGGGTAGGAAGTGGGCACGACACCATCAGACGAAATGTCGATCAGATGCAGCCGCTCGCGATGTTTGGGCTGCAGAACCATCTTCTTTGTAAGATCAAAGGTAGAACAGTATTCTCCGCCTTCTTCAGGACTGCTGGACTGCTTTGGGTCATTGACTGTACTTTGATGCGGCTTGAGATCTTGGTAGCGAAAGGCAATACGCATACGATCTTGTGCTGAGTCGCTTGATGAAGGTGCAGGGGCTGCTTTCGGAACAGAAGCAGTACTGGACAGGCCTTCCTTCTCCATCAAATTGTCTATCGTTTCCGCTGGTCCGCCCATACCGTCCAATGAGCTGCCAACGACTATGATTTGCTGATCTTCACACGATGCCAGACCTTGTGCGATCCAATACTTGAGCAGCAAGCGAGCATAGGATGACTTGATGTCTTCTTCAACAATCAAAGATGCGTGCACTGGCAATCCTCCGCCTAGCAGGTCATCCAGCGACGCGACACCCAGGCTAATCAAGACTTGTCCATTATATGCAGATACACGACAGCCAGCAGGCGCAACAGGGGCGCTGGCTTTCTTCCGAAAAGTAGACATGATGCTTTGCAGACGAGCAATGCAATTTGTACATGACGCTATTTTACAACGAAAACCCAGTGTCCACCGAATGCCCAGCGAAACCCAAGTGCAGATTAGTGCAGACTGCGCTTGTCCATTCGACTGCTTGGAGCTGGAAACCCGCGAGAATCGGAAAGCAAACGCTGTTGAGCGAGACTGAGGATTTGTAGAGGCACGCTGAAAGGAAGAACAAAGACGTTGGCGATGGTTGAGGGCGAGTACCATGGTCGGTTATCGCCAAAGACTTGGGCTCGCATAGCATCGAATAGCTGCGTGAGGAAATGTGATTGATGTCTTCGGAGCGCCTCGAGTTGGAACGCCATCCCTTCTGATAAATCCAGACTCGCTTCCAACCTCGCCTCCAGATCCTCCAACCTCTCTTCCATCCCAGCTCGCAAAAACTCTCCTTTCCTGTCGAATCGCTTGACTTGTCGAAACAATTCAGTCAAAGGCGTATCCACCGCATCTCGCAATAGCCGAACATCCCCTTTGCTAGCAACACTTTTGCGCAAAGCAGCTACTTCGCCTTCGAGGCTTTCGATGCGCATCTTGAGTTGGTCGACTTCTTTCGGACGATACTCGATTTGGGTTTGAAGTTCGTGAGATCTGCGCTTGAGCATTTGATAGGCATGGGTGAAAGGTTTGATACCGGCTGCGAGGGTGAAAAGGCGAATGGAGTACTCGTTGATGTAGCTGTAGACCAGAACTTGATGAGCGACGTCTCGCACATCGTAGAGCTTGACCCTACCGCTCAGGCTCAGAGAAAGCAGGCTTCATCCAGGTGAGCACTGTAAGCGGGTGCAGCTTGATGATCTGTACACACAGAAAGCAGCAGACAGCTCACTGTAAGATCCCAAGAAAGGCGCGAGCAAAGTCAAAAGCAGAGCGCCCAGTTCAGTCTTTCGCAAATCTCTTGCAGCTTGAGAAGATAGTTCGCTCCCTTCATGTGAAGCAGAGTAGGCCATTCGTTTCGCTCGAGAAGCATAGTACAGAGCCCAAGGTACTTTGACGAGTTGCAGGAGGTAATAGCAGACCAACATCTGCTTATGAGTGAGTTGACGTGATACAACATGTAGGCTGAACGAACGAGCAGAAGGATGTCTGTCCAAACAGCAGCTGTACCTCCGAACACGGCGCCGATAGGTGGGATGCATGCGACCAAGACGGGCAGGTAGTGAGTAAGGCTAAAGGCAAATTCTTCTGCTTCCTCTGCTACTGTTGGCGATGCTGCTCGCTTGCCTTTGCCCTGTTTGATATCAGTTTCATGCGTCAAAGCGAGATGTGCAAACTTACCTCTGGCGATTCTGGCTCTGGTAACAAAGAAGCCATACTGGCTGCTCAGAGCCTGGCTCTTGTCCTTCCGCACGAGACACTGAGAAAATCGCTTTCGGTCGAGATGGATCAACGTCTAAACATGGCAAAGTCGAAATGCTGGACCGACGCGTCATTTGCACACGGGCATGTCAAGCAGCCTTTCTACATTCCTGCAACGACAAAGCCCCTTTCCGTCTTACGAAACACCCGCCATTCCGCTCCATAAATGACTTCCACAGTTTCCAAATGCTCGCCTGTCGTTTGTGCACATTCTCCCAATAACGCAATAGCCTCCTCCATACCCGCAACGGCCTCTTCGTCATCCTCAGGCTGGCGCATACGAAACTTGGCCACTCGCAAAGCAGGAGCAAAATTTTGGTGAAGCAGTTGCGTTGGCAAGCTAAGATTGGCTTCGGGTAAGCCCGAATCGTCGTATTCTGCAGGCGTGCCTTCGACGATGGAGAGAACCTCGAGAAGAGGAAAGATTGCAGTTGTGACATCATATCGTCCAGCCTCAAGAGTGGTCATAGTGAGTTTTCGCAAGTGTGGGAAATAGAAAGCGAGAAGCTGAATTGCGTTTCTGGCCTCGCCCGACAACTGTCGTGCAGCGACTGGATCCGGATGATGTTGCTCGTATTGAGGCTGTTCTTCGCAGATGGTCATCTGCTTGACGTGCAACATTGTAATGCCGAGCTCGTGCCAAAGAGCATACTGTGACCAACTGCCCGTGTAGATGATGTTACAGAGGCAGGGTATTTGATTGAAAATCAAACGCATCTCATGAAACCACCAGGGAGGCTCGTCATATCCGTCCCCAGGAAAGAACTGGACGCATTCGATCGTATCCAAAGGAATCGGAACTCGACCACGGAGAGCCAACGCGCCGAGGAATGGCTGAAAGAATTGGTCGGGTCTGATGTTTCGCAGCTTGAGCTTGTGTAGGCGTCGGCAGGCCACAGCGAATTCGCCAAATGGCCAGTGATCCTAATCGCTGTCGAAAGAAAGCCAGATGAACAGCTCACGCAAACTGTCGACAAAAGGCAGCGATACAAGTTGTTCCAAGGAAGGCAGAGGGATGTGATCAGCCGAACTGTCCCCACATATGGTGCGATCGTCGTCCACAGTCGATAACTTGAATGCCGCTTTGACCACTGAAGAGCACTTCTGGAGTGCCGCAACGGACTGTTGCCATTGTCGCTCGACATGCAACTGAGCCTCCACACATTCGCCTTCTGACCAAGACCAATCAGACCAAGACTCTTCATCATCCCTTTGATCCAGCTGCTCAAGCCGAAGACAAATCTCCACCACCACTTCATGTACCAGCCGGGCGAGGGGTTGGGCATTGTTGCTTGTAACGAGCGTGTCCATAAGAGCCTCTTTATAAAAGTCATGTCCCGACAGCACAGAGTATAAGATAGGACGAGCGAGGTGCAGCAGCATTTTCGATACGAGGCAGAGTGCGACCGTGACTTGACGATCCTCGCATGCATCCAGGTGTGACAGAACGAGGTTCCATATCTCTGATGGCAGTCCGTTCATGATGCCAGGGTAGGCCCGAGCTCTGCTGTAGCCTTCAATTCGCTGTGCAGGAAGACCCCTGTCGCCCGGCGACGCGGACAGTAGACGGACCTAGCTAAGTACTTAAGTACTTGAAATTTTAAGTCTCAAGGCTTGGAGCAATTTCGCTGCTCAAGCATTTCTTCAACTTCAGCCAAAATGTCTGTAATCGACGCAACTTCGCTATTGGCTGCTTCTACCAGCAAGCTCAGATCAACCTCTGTCGAGCGAGAACTAGATCCTTCTTTCGACTTGGCCTATCTCGCTGTCGTTGACCCTAATGGCGTAGATGCCGCTGCGTATGCGTATGTGCTCTCAATTCGTTCACAGACCACAGCTTATAGTGTCATAGTGAGGACTCAGAAGCCGCTATTCAATCAGAGGCACGCATGGGCGTCCAACTTTTGATGAACCAAATTTTCTCCCTTCCTACCACATCCAACCAGGATGGTGTTTTCGCTACTCTACCGGAACCTGTCAACTTGCTACCTCGCTCCAAGCCTTTGCCAAAGCCCAAGCCAGAAACGAAATGGGTGAAATTTGCTAGAGCAAAGGGTATTGACATGAAGACGAAAAAGGATGCAGTAGTGTTTGATGAAGAGAAGCAGGATTGGGTTAAAAAGTGGGGTTACAAAGGAAAGAACAAAGAGGTGGAAGATCAATGGATTGTCGAAGTACCAGCCAACAAGCCTGCTGATTTCGATCCGGTAAAAGAGTCGAAACAAGCCAGACAAGAGCGAAAGAAGAAGAACCTCATGCAACAGCAGAAGAATTTGGTTGCGGCTCGTAAAGCGGAAGCAGCAGCCAACAAGAAACCTTCAGGCGTGCCAGAACTCACTGGTGCAAACAAAGAATTACAATCGGATCGCAAGTCTGCTTTACATCGTCAACTACGCTCTACTCGGACTGCTACTGCTTCCCTCGGCAAATTCGATTCTACCCTAAAGAATGAAGAGCAGCTCGTAGGTAAAAAGAACAAGAACATGAAGCGCAAGTTTGAGCCTGTCGATGTGGATGCCTCGACTGAAAGAGAGGGAGCAATGAAAATCTTGAAACTGGTCGAGAGGGGTGATGTGACGCAGCAGGGTAAAGGAAAAGGCAAGGGCAAGGAATTGGTCAATGCTAGGAAAGCGATCAGGGCTACTACGGGCGGTAGAGGAGCGGCTGCTCTGGTTGGTAGTAAAGAGTCTGGACTGAAGAAGGGCTCCAAGAGGAGATAAGGATTGGGAGCGTTGCATTTTCATTCATGGCACTGCGATTTGATGGCTTTCCTCTTCTGTTCCTTATGTGTCAGCGAGAGCATTGCAACATGCGTGTAGCGTACATCGGTCCTTCACTCGTCTGTATTATGAGCACATTGCATTGAACAATTCTCGGTTCGGCGCAAACAAGCATCATCCTACGACTTGCTTGCGCTGTGTCATGCTGCAAGCTCTTACTTCGTGTCCAAGCATAAGAAGCACGCGATAAGGTCCCTGCCAGCATCTCAGCAGCTATACAATCGCCTGCTTGACTGCTATAGAAAAATGATACGAGCTCCTTCAACGGCAGGCTCACGTAGACCCTCTCGAGCAGCAAAGACACCACGATGGAAGACTCTTGTCAATCTTCTTCGCCTAGCTTGGGCTTTCCTTCTGATCATGGGCGAAGCTCTTACCTTCCAACATCGCATTCATAGATGCAACTGGCCGAAGGTGTCCGGTGCTCCTAAGGGCGCGAAGCATCATCGTGTGCTTGTAATTGCAGAGTGTGTCTCGTTTCATTTGCATCTTAGCTATTTCTGATGATCGTCTAGTCCGCAGAGTAAGTCTAGCTGCATAGACAACAAACTTCGGTCGCTTATGCAGGTACTGGCCGCAGTCCCAGACTCTCGTACGTATTCCTGCCATCACTAGCAACCTTTGCTCAATATATCACAGGCAGCTACCCAACATCATCGTTCATCCAACGTTGGATCAAACGAAAGCTTTCAGACGCATTCTCGGCCAAAGCATTCCGAATCATCCTCTCGCATCATAGACCAGACGCAATCATCTTCCTAGGCGATCTCATGGATGGCGGAGTGACAGCTGTGGATCGATTAGAACATGCTTCTTATGCGCAGAGATTCAGGCAGTTGTTTCCTGCAAAAGGAGAGGTCCTGTACGTG
The DNA here is from genome assembly GCA_039545315.1 of Kondoa malvinella. NCBI lineage: Eukaryota > Fungi > Basidiomycota > Agaricostilbomycetes > Agaricostilbales > Kondoaceae > Kondoa > Kondoa malvinella. Next base: position 447,085 of record BCIM01000009.1, read on the forward strand.
ATGGGAAATAGAGACGTAGGGCTTCAAGGGAGTAAAGAGGCCGGTGTGCATGCTAGGGAGCAATTCCGTCCGTCACTCTGTATCGGTCGCGCGTAAGATAGCTTATTCGGTTCGCCAGGTGATGCTTTTGGACCTACGCAGGGCGTTAGGGAGATAGGCAACCATTCCTTCATCTTTGTGGACTCTATGGGTCTGCTGGAAGAACGGAAAGAAGCTCCAGTAGCTGTGTCTGAAACAGAGATAGATGACACGTCTGCACTAGGCTTCGTACGCAATTTGACGAATAGTGAGTAATCCTTCGTTACGATGATAACCTATCTCTAAGATGTAACAGCCTATAGCACATTGCCGAGGATACTACTTTCGCACATTCCGCTCTATAGAGAATCAGGGACATCATGTGGACCGAATAGAGAAGCGCGGACATCGCTAGTAAGTCACTTTCTCTCTTGTTGTTACACTAGATCTGACGTTGTATAGAATATGCTGGTCAGCTAATCTGCATATTCCTGTATAGCTCATTGTTCACCCCGAGCTTCACAGCGCGACCAAAATTACCAAAATCTCCTGGACCAGGATGTCACTTCCGTCCTGCTTCAGTATACTTCTCCGTCGCTGGTCCTGTCCGGAAACGATCATGACTATTGCGCAATCCAGCACAAGTTTATCAGTCCCGCTTCTTATACCTCCAGCGTCGACGAAATCACTGTGCGGTCTTTCGGCACAGATGCCAAAGTCCGACATCCTGGTTTCCAGCTGCTTTCTCTATACAACCCAACACCCGATCTTCCGCCTACAGGCGCAACAGAGACCTACGCAACCCTACCTTGTCTTTTACCGAATCAACACTCCGTCTACAAGCGCTTCTACATTCCCTTCGCCCTCCTTTCCCTCATACTCATTATTCTACCGAAGCTTCGACGAGCATTACAGATCTCCACACGAAGAGTAAGCACAGTCAAGACGAGTCGCCTACCATCGCACATGTCTTCGCATTCCCGCGGCTCGTTTGGCGGCTCCCATAGACGCAAAGCTTCTTCTCAAGTCTACCACGACGCTTCAGAATCAGAAGACAGCGATTATGACTATTCCCCGACCTACGGAAACCACGATGTGGGTTACAGTTACTTTCCTTCAGGTGATGAAGATGGCACGCCAAGTCCTTCTCCTCTATATGAAACTCGTCGACCTTCTTATGGTCGAATGAGAAGAGTCAGCAGGTTAAACATGTGGGAAGGACGAAAGCGAGGAGGAGGGAAAGAAGAGTTCGTCAGCCTGTTACAGCGGTTGGGACCGCTGTATCGAGGCTTGATACGACCCGGAACGAGGTTGGCGAAGAGGCTCAGTAGGGTAACAAGATTGGATACGGTCGTGGATTGGATGCACAAGGTTGGGGCTAGTGCGTTGATCAAGCAGACTACAAGGGAGGCTTGCAGCGTCTTTTGGGTCGCGATGCTGGTGTACCTGGCGATTTACTTTAGATGGACGTGGCTGTAGAGTAAGAATGCAATTCCTTGCTTCGCGATGTGTTGTCGCATCAAGCAGAATGACGAGCCATTGCTGAGTAGGTGCTCTCAAGAGTCAAAGCCAGCAACCTGAAGCAATGTCTCTGATTGGGGCTTCTGCCCTGTTTCAACAATGCTTATGCTGTGTGATATATGTTTACATGCTTGCCTATTACAGTGATTCCGGTGACCCATCTCTACTTCCCACTAGAAACTCTGAAATCCTTCTTTCACTTGCTGCATCTCGGGCTCGTTGTTCCTGGATTGTGCGCCTGTTGATTTTACAAAGGCGTAAAGCTTTGCTCAAGCGAGAGCGGTATCTGGTCGCATTGCTTGAAGTTCTCCGAAGTCGCTGAGTCATGACACCTTCATAGCGTTTCACACTTCGCGACAAAATGCCATCCGCGCTTGTGCCATCCTGAAGATATTTGTACAATTGCCGATGCGCTATCAGAGCACTTGAAGCATAGTTTTTGACGACGAAGCGAGACATCTGAGCATTGAACAGAATAGTCTGCGAGATTTGCCGGTCATTGGCTCCAGGTCCATCCAATCTTGGTGCTTCGTCCACCTGACTGGCAGCGTCGAGAAGAGCCTTCACTTGAGTTGGCACACCTAGACGAGCCCAAGCTTGCGCCGCGGCACGGAGACTTCTGCTGTCCCAATGAACCTCCAGTTTCAGCATTCGCTTTCGCAACAAGGTTATAAGGTCGGCCTTCTTCCGAGATCCAGGCAGAGCGACGATGCTTTCGAGAATTGTCAGGTAGCTCAGAGCGAGACGATGTAGCTGGAAGCGTTTCTGTGCTTTCTCAAGAGTCCATATTGCAAGCTTGTACTGTCCAAGGGCGAGATAAGATGATATGATGACTTGCATATGGACCGGCAAGACAATGCGACCACCTTGTACGACTTCGGTCTGGAAGCGACGCCACAGTACGCCAGGTGTAGTCTTCTTGTGCGGGAAGCGGTCGAGGTATCTTCTCATCTGCAGTACCACTTGACGATCGTCGCCGTTGTCTTTACGCGGATGCAGGCTGCCAGTCTTCGTCTGTGCCAGCACGCTGGCCAAGGCTGCTCGATGCTTTGCGCCCTGGATGCTGGACCGTTGCCTACGCTTGGTTGATCCCAATGCGGTCAAAGCCTTTTTCCGCCATTGAATGACTTCTGGAGTCATCTCTCTCACGCCAAGAGACAACACGATATCCACTATGTCTTTCGGCAAGGCAGTAGGCTGGGAGAGATACCATTCGAGCCAAATGCCGGTCGTTTGCTCGTTCGGCTTGAGCTTGTAGACTTTCTTGGCGTAAAGAAGGAACTTCAAAGCCGGATCTGCCCCTTTAACAGCCAAAGTCGCGCGGAACAGCATGTTGACCATTCTGATCGACGGGCGATTTCGCCTGCCCTTGTTGCTTTGTTGAAGTGTGCGTTGCAAGTTTCTCTCCGGTAGCATCGGCAAAGTGAACGGATTCGGTTGCTCCCGAGTCTGAACATGCTCCAGCATGGCAAACGCTTGCTCCAAATTGCCCAGAGCGCATTCCGCCTCGATCTCCGCCAAAGCTAACTCCGGCCCTGATATCACCGCATCGCGCAATGCCAGCATACACCCTCTTATCCGCTCCAGTGCTGGTGCCGAATTGGTCCACGGACTCACGCAACCCCTCAACAACCGCACAAAAGTCTCCGCATTTGGTCGAGGTTTCTGGGACAGCAGACCATCAGAAGGGAGGTAAGGATAGAGATCGAAATAGGTAGTGAAGGTCTTCCAGGCTTGTGTCGAGTCGCGACGATAGCCATGCAGAGCAATGAGGGCGTTGAGAATCCGGACGTCTTCATTAAGCGAAAGCTGGTTGACATCCATCTGGACCGCTTTGAGGATATCGGTGTTGTTGCCTATCGCCCTATACCCGTCCAACATTGACACGAACAGATCCACATTGGGCACATAACCCATCTCCTTCCTCGCCAGTAGCATCGATCGAGCAGATTGTCGGTCGCGCTTGAGGAGGTAATGCAGGATGAGCAGATCATAGGTCTTGTCTAGAGGTCTCTGGAAAGGTGGAGCGATGCGGAAGAGAAGTTTGGCAGGGGTCGGCTGTTCATACAGAGCCTCATCTTGGTGAACGTCTCGCTTGAGCATGGTCAGATAGTAGACATGGAGCAGCTGAGGTGTCCATATATCGAGTGTACCAGATTGCTGCTCGACGAAATGTTGAGCCGCCAGTACTTTCGCTCTGAGTGGTGACCAATTGCGTACAGCAATGGAAGGCGCAACAATTCTCTCAAACATCTTGTCAAACCACTCCAAGACATGCTGAGAGCCGACAGCGCGCGGCACGAGGTTTTCAATTTCTTCATGACGATGAACCAGAAGAAGAGTCATCAGGAGCGGGCTGTAGAAAGCGGGTGTCTCTTCTGACTGTCCAAGGCGGTCGACAATGGATCGAAACCGCTCCATCGTAGGTTCTACAATGTGGGTCATGTAGGTGCTTCTGCCTCTGGCGAGCATATACAAGAATTGCTCAAATTCGATCGAACCAATTTTGTCAATGTCGTCTGGCGACAAGTAGTTGAACTTGAGCAGAGCGATATGCGCATTATCGCTTCGGATGGACTCTCGAAAATCTTCCAATGGGACTGCGAACATCGCTCGTCTCTTTTGACTGCTGAAAGAGAAATGTTGGTTTGGGAAGGTAAGGGTGTTGTGTGTGAGTCGGTAGTTGTAGTCTTTTGACGGCTCTTCCTCTGACGGCGATGGGACGAGCCAATCGTGCGCTCTCTTGCTGGGTGAAGGGATGGATGAAGCAACTGAGAGACTCCAGAAGCGTCTGCGATGCGAGAAGTCGACGACCTTGGCTGGGCGCAGAGGCATTCGCACGCGCACGCCGATGAGCTGTATAGGTCTGAGATTCCGCATTGGTATGCCATGTTGAAAAATGTTGGCTGAAGGTGTGCCAGCTCGAGCAATGTGCATTCACAGCCGAATAGCACTGACAATGTAAGGATAGCACTTAGCACTTGTACGATCGCTCGCAGCCAGAAGGACCGACGGTTTATCGTTGCCCAAAATCGGACTTCTGGAATTCTGTTGGCACGATATCGATGACAGATAGCTGTAGGCAGACAGTCTTAAGGGCTTATTACGCTGTCCAGTCGATATTCACTCACCAGCGCCTCATCTGCTCGCGTTATGCCAATAACCTGCACGAGAATCGTCGACAAGACCAAGTGTCGACAAATGCAAATAGCCAGATCAATCAATAATACACAGTTACTGCAACTCTATCAAAGCTGTGCTCGCTGCTCAACAACAGGTTCTTCAGCCATCAAACCCCCACTCATCGCTTGTTCACCACCGCGGCCGGCACCTTCGAGCAGTCGCTTACCGAGGGCAGACTTCATCAATTGATTGGCCTTGAAGCTGCTCCTGACCAAGGGTCCGGAAGCTACGTAGAGGAAACCAAGCTCTTCTGCTCGTTTTGCCCAAACTTCAAACTTCTCTGGTGAGACATATTCGTGCACCTTCATGTGACGTTTCGTCGGCCGCATGTATTGGCCGAATGTGACGACGTCGACATTCGCTTTCCGTAATTCTGCTCACTGTCAGTTGCGATCGTGGAAGAGTGAACAGGAAAATTCACCTAGCAAAGTAGCCTCCACCTGATGGTCCTTCTCTCCTACACCAAGCATGATGCTCGTCTTTGTGATCAACCCAGGTTTCGCTTCTTTCGCCATTCGAAGGACATCAAGAGATTGGCGGAAAGTGGCTCGGGGATCGCGAACGAATGGTGTGCGCTCTTCGACCGTTTCCATGTTGTGCGCATAGACATCTAGACCAGAACGAGCGACTTGGGATACGCATTCTTGTGAGCCGCCGAAATCGCCTGTCAGTGCTTCGACGAGGATATGCGGTGCTCTGATCGGTCATCAGCATGAGAAATGGCCGACTTCACAGAACATACTTCTGCTTGAGCTTCTGCACTGTTTCCGTAAAGTGAGCAGCACCTCCATCCGGCAAGTCATCCCTATCCACGCTCGTCATGACTATGTAGCCAACACCCCAACGCCGTATCGCTTCGGCCGTGTTTTCAGGTTCCATAGGATCAAGCGGTGGTGGTGCTTTCGATGTCTTTATAGCACAGAATCGACAACCTCGTGTGCAAGTGTCGCCCATGAGCTGTGCATACTGGTTGGTAACGATTCCAAAGAGGAAGAGCTGCAAAGAAGACGCACCATGATTGTAGCAGTAGCCTGTTCTTTTCCGCCGCCCCAACATTGTCCAATATTCGGACAACGCGCTTCCTCGCACACCGTATTCAAGTTCAATCCTCTCAAGTCCTTCTTGATCTTGTTGTAGCTTGCGCTCGTCGGTACAGATGTTTTCAAATACGACGGCAGACGTGGTGACTTGCTCTTGCCCAATAAGACATGCTCCATGCCCCCAGCGGTCTGCGTTGCTCCATCTTCAGTGATAAAGTCGTCTAGCGTTGGTCCAGATGCTAGAGTCTCGCGAAATTTGCTGCCAGAGGCTTGAGCAGCTGTTGCTAGTGTCCTCCTTGAGGCTGGTATCACTCGCTGTAAGGCATGCATGTTTGGCTTTGGGCAGAGGAAAGAGACAGAAGGGTTGCCACTATGCGGAACGTCTGCTCTGTACAAGAATGCTTGGATGCTCTTGTCCCGTCAGCCAGAGCGTCCCGTCATCCCGCCCACAAGGTTTTCCCGACCTTCCTGCCGCTCGATCTATTCATTTCACAGTTCATATTGTCACACAAACCAGCTGTATATATACCTCTGTGTAGTCAAGAGATACCCCAACGTGCCTTGTTAATCAGGCTGAATCAGGGCAGCCGACCCAAAAAAGGAACGCAAGCCTCGGCTACAATAACAAGATCGATCAGACGTTGAAAGGTTGAAAACCACCAGCAAGCATGCCAGTACTGCAAAGAGAAGATTCAGAGCCGTAAGTAGTAGCGATCTGCAGCACGATCAAGATGGTGGAGGCTGATAAGAAATATTTAGCCATGATCGAGTCTGGGCGACGCTGCTCTCTTCTGCATCATACCTAGCAGCAACTTTGGTCCTGCATCACTCCTTGCGCAAATATTCCGATTACCCTCTGGTCGTCTTCGCTCCGCCTGCCCTGCCGCAAGCTACTCGGAAGGTCATTCGAAGAGCTGGAATATCCATCAAAGAGATCGAATACGTTTTGCCAGCTGCAGCAAGGGACAAGAAGTATCCCAAGTTCGACCAAAGATTCGCAGATACATGGACCAAGTTGGCAGTCTTTTCGCTTGAGGAATATGAGGTGGGCACGAGACCTGCATGACACTGAGTTGGCCTGATCGTGTTCAGCGAGTCGTCCTTCTTGATTCCGACATGCTCTGCGTACAAAACATGGACGAATTAATGACTATGGATCTGCCAAAAGGTCACATAGCAGCAGCGCACGCTTGCACGTGCAACCCACGGAAACATGCCCATTATCCTGACGACTGGTCAGTATCCATCTCTATCTCACAAGGCTGCACTCACATCTCGCAGGATCCCAATGAACTGCGCGCACACTCAAGCACACCTCACAAAACCAGTCCGCGTCACACCCTCATCTCGGCCCACCCATCATTCTCTCAATTCCGGTCTAGTTGTCCTCCAACCAAACTTGGCAGACTTTAAAGCCATGCTGCATGAATTAGACACCAACCCAGCAGTAGCAGATTTCGTTTTCCCAGACCAAGATTTCCTCGCTATGCATTTCAAGAATCGTTGGACTGCTCTCGGGTATCAATATAATGCTCTAAAGACATTGAGAACGTGTCATAGCGATATGTGGCGAGATGAGGATGTGAAGCTTGTGCGGTTCTTCTGCCTTCACTTGAATCAAGCTAATCGCTGAGTAGGTACATTATATCATGGAAAAGCCTTGGGCACATCGACCTGACAGTCCGGGTGCACCAAAACAAGACGTCTTCCTCTCCAGATGGTGGTGGGCGGAATACGAGGAGGTCGCATCGGAATGGAAGGGCAAAAAAGAACTGGCAGCAATCGAAAAGAATGTTGCTGGTCCTATTCTGATGGAAAGGAGGGGCAGTGTGAATGCGGGTGCAAATGCGGATGTACAGACCAGTAGCGAGGAGGAGCAAAAGTGAATAGCAAGGGTGAAGAAAACTGTTGGAGTATTGTACCGCGGTGTTTGATAGCTTTAATTTATGGCGTTTATTTATGACTAGATTAGAAAAATGGATCGTTCAGTTGGTTGTGAATTGCTTTGGCTCCTTGTCTCCCTTGTCGCGCGTTCAAGTGTATTCCAGGCAGTTGAGGCTTTGTCCTGCGTTCGAGATGGACCAATGTGAAGCAACCAAAGCAATGCCATTCTAAGAGGGAGCACCTGATGCCCGAGTCAGTAGCAGGACAGACAGGCTGCCAGTCGGAATTTGACATCGTAACGTAACGAGATTGTCGACTAGCTCGCACAACCTATGACCTGCAAAGGTAGGAAGCTGAAGCAGAGCGAAAGAAGCCACCGAAACTTGAGAATTGTCTTCAAGCGCTAACAGCAAAGCGCCGACAAAGGAACGGTTTTCCTTCAACAGCCATTGACCCTACGACTTCGCAGACAAGACCAGTATCATGGGACGCAGAGGTATAGCTTGCTCGAAGAAGTATGGCGTCGCAAGCTGATGCACCACCAAATTTCTAGGCAACACATCATATGCCAACGAAAGCAAGGCAGAAGGACCTCAAACAAAGCTTATTGTGCACTATTGTATATGCGGTGAATTTGTGGTAAGCCTAGAATGCTCTAGAGGTGTGACAGGAGGGCTGAAGTGGTCGATAGCTGGTGATAGACAAACCTCTCAAAGTGCTACCGAGAAGACCTGTGGATGCTTCCTTTGTCTTGAGGAATAGAGACTCGCAAACAGACACAGAAAGGAAGGCGAACGTCTACAAGCTGAATGTGCGAGTAGAGAAGATTCCGGTGCTGATACGGAGGTGAGAGTGTATTCAACCCAGTTCCTTGCTGTACTGACGCTATGTACAGACCGAATGGGCTAGAGAAGCTTTATCGGACAAGATGCACACGATGCGTATGCGTCTAAAGCTATGAATTGGCTCAGTAGCTGATTTCGACTTGTGCAGGATTTACAAGTAGGCTATGAAACGGTAGACCCGCAGTTCATCAAGGAGAAGGGAGAAAAGGTCAAAGGGGAGTTCTCGTATCTGTTAGATGTGAGTCTCGTCCATGCTTCCTGAGACTAGCTGACCTTTCGAAGGGAGCTATGACGGAAAACCAAGCCAGATTGCCTCCCGGCGCTTTCGAAGAGCGGGTTGGCATGTTTGCAATCAAGGATAAGATTGACGAGCAGATGCAAGAAGCGTAAATTACTCGATCGTTCTCATGTATGCCTTGCAAATCTCAGGTCAATCGGGTGCTGCATCAGTCTCATGCAGATTGTATATAGTGCATCTATACCTTTCGGAACCACTCATTGCTTTCGTGACATTGAAGTGTGCGTTGTTCAATACAGTGGATGATCTAAAAGTACAACGAAAACTAGTTTGATGCTGATACGCGTTGCGGCTGCTCTTCTGTTGCCATTGATGCTGCATCCGGTACCGGAGAAGATGCGTCAGTGGATGCCGCGTAATCGTTAAGCTCAACAGCTGTTTCCGCCGATTCTTGTGTTGATGCGGCTGGTTCAGCTTCGGCTGATGTTGATTCGGTTGTTATGCTTGGTTGCAAGGCTTTCTTCTTCTGGGTGGTTCCACGAATCTCGCTGGTATCCCATGCCCATTCCGGATCATCTTCTCGACCTTGAGGCCTGCCTGTCCATAGGGTAGGTTCACGAAGAGTCTTCAAAGCGGCATTCCAGCTGGCTTCTTGCAATTCGGCCATTTTTCGACGCAATTCGACCGGAACAAATCTTCGAACCACCCAATGCGTACCGGAGACAGTCTGCTTCTTGCCATCTGCGGTATAGAGCTTTTGTAACTCTTCTTCTTCTTCGCGGAATTCTTCCGGCACTGCTCTGCTTTCCACAGCGTACGAGAATTCTCTCTGTTCTGCTGCAATCTCATCCATATACGCTTGACGATCTTCAGCACCTGGCACAGCTTCACATTCACCAATCGTGTTGCCGTACTGATCCATCTTGCCCCAATACAACTCTGGTATCCCTTCCCAGCCTTCGGCGACGCCTTCCCAACCTTTCCCATGCCCGAAGAAATCCAGCGCATCTTCACCCCAGCGTACTTCTATCCTCCGCTTCTCCTTTTCAATCCCTTCCATTAATCTCTCACCTTTCATCAATCTGCCTAGATCTTCTTGATGGAAACGAATACCGACAAAACCACCTTCACCTCCAGCCAAGATCCGAGCCATGTGCCTTATCAGACGTTGAAGCCGATCCATCCTAAGACGAAGTTTGCGACGGAAAAAGGATGGACCGTCTTTACGATCTTTATCTGGTATTGAGGCGTAATAGGGTAGACCGCGTTCAAGACCAGTCTGAAGTCGCTTGATTGTAGCAGCAAGAGGTCGAGTAGGGAAAGTAAAGACGAAAAGAGGAGTAAAGAATGGAGGGTCAGTGTAAGGTGGAAGAGGGACGTTCAGAGGTAGATGAGGTGATTTATCGTCCCAGACTGGCCAAGGACCGTTCGAGCCTTCTGGTATAGGTGGTCGTTGGTATTCTGGAGGAGGAAAGGCATCGGGCGGAAGCGAGTTCATGAAGGTTGAATGCTCTTTTGCCTTTTCGTTCCGAAGCCTGTTGCGTTCATCTATCCATTCTTTACCGCCCCAGATAGCATTCATGGCTGCATTACGAGCTTCTCTAGCCATTGGAGGTAATTGAACGGAAGCTGGTGTATAGATCAAAGGGATTTTCGCGCGTTCTTTCTTCTTTTGCTTGCGGGTGAGATTTGAGAATTTGCGCGGTTTGACTTCGAGACCAGTGCGCAACGGAGGTGCATCGTCATCAGGTTCAGGCTGCTCTGATTCTTCTTCCTGCTCTTCCATCTCTTCGTTCTCCTCGCCCTCCTCATCTTCTTCTGCTTCTTCGTTTCCCTCAGTCTTGGGTCGAGGATCAACAGCAGCTCCATTAAAGTGCGCCAAGGTCTGCTTGAAGTTTGAAGCTGAACACATGCCCGTTTCAATCACTCTGGCAGTAGCGGTGCCATGCCCTTGCCAAACAGGATGCCTTGAGACGAAGCCATACACACAATGAGGTGTATAAGCACTTGCTGGAGGTTTACGTTCAGGTCTAGGTCGCTTTGTATAGAAATGCGTGTCCATCCTATCGAGCGTTCGAAGTTTCTTGGGTGCAGTGAAGCCGCCCATGAAAGTCTTGACAGGTGTAAGAGCAGCAGTGATGTCCATTCGCTCTTGTCGTTCAGCTCTGGCTGTTCTCGCTGCTTCTATAGACTCTTTCTGCTCAGCTGTCAAAGGCAAAGGTCCGTCATCTTGAACAGCATAAGGTCGACTCCTTGCACCTGGACGCGGTGTAAGTGGGCGCCCATCTGGAGAATATTTGCCTTTCTGGCGAGATGCTGATGTGCCAAAGCATCGATGACAGCAAAAGTAGGGCAGCGGTGAAGGAATTGCCCTAGAAGGGATGTTAAGCATGCGGATATTCGCTGTTGACATTAGATTAGTTGGATCTTCATAATCTGCTCATCACTGACCTCCTTGTACACTTTGCGTTTTGGCTGCTGTTCGTCAACTTGGCTGAAATACGATCCACGACCTGAATACCCTACTTGAGCAAAGGCCGCCTCCCATACGTGTCACTTGGCTGTAGACCGTGCATTCTCAACCTGGGCAATGAGCACATATACCTTTGGCGAGCAATATCCCATCAACTCGCAGTCAAATAAACATGGACTCACCATCTCTAACTGGACAAGTCATCGACGTCGATTTGATATCGAGCAGCACAGAATCGGACGATAGCGACATTGAAGTAGTCAAATCACTCACCAAGCGAAAGCCGAAGGAACCCGTATATGTCGACTTGAGCTTGGACACCCCATGCAGCACAAGCAGGACCTCTCAGGCTCGATCTGGCACATCTAGCTTCTCAAGCTCTACTAACCGGCAAAGGAGATCGTCCAAACTTCGCATCTGTGATTCAGATGAAGACGACTCGGATGTCAATGCGGCCATCGCTAGTCCCCCTCGAATACTGCCAGTCAAGCTATCATCAAAAGCACAGTTGGAGTCAAATACAGCAGAGAAGCGAACGCGTAACAGCGAAGCCAAGGCACAGATCAAGGAACCTTCAGTCGCCAATGCTATCTTCAGCACAGAACAAGTCCTTATCCCTTATGCGCGAAAGACTGCTCGGAAACGCAACTATGTCGACCTCAGTATTGAAGATTCAGAGGACGACATGGATATCGACACTTCCATCGCCAGTCCTTCCCAAGTTTTGCCTGCAGCGTGGACTCCAAAGGCGCAGATTTCTTCATCTAGAGGCCAGAAGAAGAAGAATGTAGTAGATCTTAGCATAGATTCGGATGAAGACATGCAGATCAATACTTCGATAGCGAGTTCCTCCCAGATTGATATTCCCGTCGCAAGCACTTCAAGGGTGACGCTGGATGCACCCGTATCGGAAGAGCACAGACTGGCGAAGAATGAGGCCGAGAACTTTGGTCAGCTCGTCAAGGCAATGTCGGATGGCAAGCCTGAACCGGCGCAATTGTATCTTCTTGCTGAAGGTTAGCTTGATTTCTGTCTTTTGCTTCTTGGGAATCCTCTGAACGTACCAAAGCGCTTACCTTCTACTCTGGCAAGATCGTATCAGTTTCAAAACCTTCGCATCGACGAAACCTCAGCACCATCCTGCTCGACTGGGAATTTGCTCTATCCAATGGCCGACATCCTCTTGAATTCGCTCCAAATCGCATTGTCATCTATTCAGCACGCAAGGAATCCACTAGCAAATCCCGATTGTTCCTTTCTGGCGACATGCTCGAATTGCTAGCTCGTTACGCTGCACTACAAACTTCATCTCCTGCCCATTATGCTTCTTGGCTACCAGATCTATCTACAATGACTACCGCGAAAAGTCATAAACAAGTTTCCACTTTACACATAAGCGAAACGCCACTCAAGAAACGTCTGGCCGACATCAGAGCACAAGCCGTGAAGAAACAGAAGATCAAAGTCAATCCTATAGTAGCTTCTATGCCTAATAGACGAAATGTGCCAGTCCTCAGACCGAGAAACAGCGTCATTACTACATTGAAATCGCCTCAAATCTTACGAAAAAAGAAGCCTGCTTTTGCAAGAAATACGCTCGTACCAAAGACGACTTTGTTTTCCAGAGGCAAGTTATCCAAAGCTGAAAAGAAAAAGTTCGGTACGGGTATTGGCCACGGGAAACCTTCGCAGCAGTTCTTGAAGGCTGCCCGATTGTTGTATGATGAGGTGAGAAAGTCAGGAGGGAGCGTGGTGAGCATCGATACGGAGGGATGGCAAAAGCGGACCAATTCGATGAGTGAGGTTGGGCTGGAGTGGGAGTCGTTCAAAGTGTCGGAAGTGGATGGGAGGGTGAGGAAGGCTGCTGGAGCTAGGCATTGCAGTAAGTAAAGCTTGTTGTTCCCAAGATGAAGCTGAATATGAGCTTAGAAGTGAAAGAATACCTATCTAGTGAGATTATTCGCACGTCTGGTGTTACCAGCTGACAACCTTACAGACAGAGCCAAACCTACTTTCGAGCTAGGCGATACGGAAGCACTACCTCTACATAAAGTCACAGAAGCAGTCTACGAATATTTGGGCGACTCTAGTAAACCTCTCATCCTTCTCGCTCACGCTCATCAGGCCGAAACTCAAATGCTATGTCAGACGATGAAGTTTGCCAGCACGCGCTTTCACAACCTAGCGGCGAACCCGACAACTGTCTTCAAAACAGGCAAGATCACTCTGATCGATACTCAAGTTCTCTTCTCGTCGCTCAGACTTCCAAATGCTCGTATTAACCTCAAAGCTGCTTGCGAGAAGATGGGATTGCCTGTCAGGACTGGTTATCATAACTCAGGTCCGTATGGATCTCTTCTTGCGCTATTCCCGCGCTGAGAAAAGCTGGACGTCGGACAGCCAACGATGCCTATTTCACCATGAACCTATTTCGCAAGGTCATGTGCCATCCAACGACTGAGGTGCTGGTCCCTCAATCACAGTTCAAAGAAGAAGCGTACAAGGTCGAGAAGGACGCGCTTGGACAAGATGTGCTGGTCCTTTCTTGATGGGTCCCGGTCTGCTGTATTTGTTTCGTTCAGTTGTTTCGTTCATTTTATGACGTGTATAAGCATAGTAGCATCGTGTATCATCAATCTGTAGCATCCAGGAGTATCATTCTTGAAGCTTCTCATATTGACATGTCTGCGAACGCCAGGTCCATCTGTTGTTTTCAGACAGCCTCACTGCGCGTCTGCTCAAAGCTCGCACCATCACAAGCCTTATGCACGCGTAGCATACCACGCACAGCTGTTCCTGTCAAGATTTGGGCGAATTCATGAAGCCTTGACTCCGACCTGAGTAGTGCCAACTATTGACGAGACAAGATGCCTCCCAACTACAATACACATGTTCGCAATGAGCATGTCTCTAGCTCAGACGACGCCAGCTCTAGCGAAGAGCTCGTTCCTCCCCCTGCCGGTTTCCTTCAGACTGTTCGCGCACAAGTCGACCCAAACATCGCTCTCAAAGATGTCATGAAGACTTGGGACAGCGTACAAGGTGATCAGGCGCAAAGAGCAGCTCTCTGTATCCAAAAGATGAAGACTGATCGAAAGCCAAAGCCGGCCAAAGCAGCTGCTCAACCTTCCAGACCCTTGTTCGAAAGCGAAAGCGACTCAGATATAGAGATCATGTCTTCCAGCAAGAAAAACACTCAAGCAGCTGCTGCACGTCCTAAAGGCAAAGCTAAAGCCCCCGCAACTGCCAAAGACAAGGGCAAGGCAAAGGCAAAGGCAAAGGAAGTCATTGATTTGGGATCCAGCTCTGACGACTATGCACGTCCATCAGCTGCTCGCAAACGCAAAGCCAAAGCACAGGAAGCAGTCAACGAGAATGCATCACCTCAAGCTGGTCCTTCTACTTTCAAGGTGCCCAAAGTACCTGCGCCGAAAGCCAGCTCTTCTCGCAAAACTTTGGATCTCGATAATGACACTTCTATTGAAATCGTCAACTCACCTGTGAAGCCTCTCAATCCCTCTACCAAGAGGAAGACTTCGAATGGTCAAACGCAAGACGACGAGCCTGTATATCTCCCTGATTTCCCAGGCGCTCCGAAGCAGAAGGTTGCCAGAACAGACAATGCTCCAATCGCTGGACCATCGAAAGCTGCTTCACCTAAGAAAGAACAACGGGATCCTCTCGCTCAACTGACTGACATCTTTCCCGATGTCAGTTCTGCTCTACCTACAGGCGATACTGTGCTGATTTATTGCGTCGCAGCTTGATCTGGTATACGCTGCCGACTTGCTGGTCAAGGACGCTTTCAAGGACAAACCAGACGCCATGAACCTCATTGCCGAGTACATCTTCAGTTTGAACAATGAATACCCTAAAGCTCCGATTCCTGCTAGCAAGAAAGGCAAAGGCAAAGAAGTCGTGCCTGATTGGGTCAGTCCGGGCAAAAAGCGCAAGCATGATGAGATCGAAGAAGAGGATGAAGAGATTACGCCGAACAAAGCGATTGATGCTGAGGGTCCGCTGTGGTTGATGACTAGCAAGAGAACAAAGAGGTCCAAGGAATATATTGAGTTTGCAGTGAACCAACTTTGTGGTGCGTCACCTCAATGCTACTGGTTCGGTTGAAACTGATTGGAGCGCTCAGACGACTGGCCAACTATTCCTAAGCCAAGGTACGTCTGACAAAGAATGCATTGAACATTACTGAAGAAAATTCTAGTATTCGAGCAGCTATGAAGAACAATGACCAATTCTACGCGACTACCTTCTTTGAGCTCAAGGCAGGTCTCGCTGCCCGCAAATACAAGAAGCTGGAACATGTCAGACCTACGAAGACTAGCACAACTCGGTTCGATGCCGACTTGCAGGCGGAGCAAAAATGGGTGGCTGCCAAACATGGTAGGCGTCCTTGAGCTATGCGTATATTGAGAAGGAACTGACTCTATTGTCCAGCCGACGAAGATCGAATCACAGCGGTCATTGCGGCACGAGCTGCCAAGATCAAAGCTGTGCAAGATGCCAAAGACGCCAAAGAGAAAGCTGAGAGAGAGCGGCTGGAGGCAGAAGATGCAGCCGCTGAGAAAAGAGGCGAATTCATCGAGGTAGGTACTGCTGAGCTCTTTGTGCATTCCGCTCATCAGTGATCGGAACAGTGTGGTTGCTGCTTCACTGAACATCCTTGGCGAGTAAGTCTCTCGGTAATCCTGGCAAGTTCTGCATAAGCTAATGAGCGCATGATAGTTGATTGTTCAATGTCCTGAGGTAAAATTGTCAACGAAGCATCGGGACAACATGCTGATGCAACAACAGATGCATCTCTTTTGTATGGATTGTGCTCGTCGTGGCTGCGAAGAGATCATCGGCAATCGAAAGATCGTAAGCTTGAAGCATTTTCGAATAGCTCGAGCTGACTATATCGTACAGGATGTACAATGCATGTCATTAACTTGATTGGGCCTGCATAATCTTACCATGCTTCTACAGGCATGGATGGGTCGGGGTGCTCTGAGCTGTTCCCCGATTCCGAGCTGCAGCGCTTCCTCAAGCCGGAAAGCTTTGCCTTGCTCGAGAGGATCCGCCAAGAGAAAGAGCTCGCGCTCGCAAACCTCGAAAACCTTTCCGAATGCCCCTTCTGCAACTTTGCGCTCATCATCGAAGACCCGAACGAGCGACTTTTTGAATGTCAGAAGGAAGACTGCGGCAAGGTGTCTTGTCGACAATGCAAGAAAGAGAATCATCTGCCCAAAACGTGCAAAGAAATGGATCAAGATGCAAAATTGGATCAGCTACACAATGTCGCCGAGAAGATGACGGAAGCCTTGCTCAGGAAATGTCCAGGTCGGTTGCTGTCTTTGATGTCGATGTCACGTTTCTTACTTGAATTGCTGCAACAGGTTGCAAGCAGCCGTTCGTCAAGGAGTATGGTTGTGTGGGTTATGCTCTTTCTGGGGTAGAGGATCGACATTGATTTTTCGGTATGAGACAGAACAAGATGACTTGTCCTGCTTGCAACACCTTGAGTTGTTTCTGTTGCGGCAAGAAGATTAAAGGTTACGCGCACTTTCGCGATGGCGGTAAGTCGAGACCCTGACAAGAATCGCTATCTCATTGTATTTCTGTCCAACAGCGGGAAATCAGATCCCTGCCCCGCCAGGTGCAGCAGAATCAAGTGCTGGCTGCTTATTACATGACGATACCGAGGAGAGATTGAGTACGTCAGCTAGCTTCGAGATATGCATGTACTGATATCCTTGCTGCAGGGAGAGAGATCGAAGCTGCCCAGAAGAAGGCGGCCGCTGAAGCGAAATTGGCGAATCCCGCTATCGACGACAATGATGTATCTCAATACAATCTTGCGGTGTGTGCCAAAGTATTCCGTGGATGCACAAGACTGAATCTTTTCAGCCTGCTCGTACTGCTCCTGCTCGACCAAATCCTGCAGTACCTCCGCTGGTGAATCCACCTCAACCGCGAAGGCGACCAGGTCGATTGAGGAGGCCAGCACCTCAAATGATCTTCCCCCAAGCAGTTCAGCGACCCCGTCTGCAGCAGATTCAACTGAATATTGATGCCATCCGGAATGAGCTCGTGAGTCGCCCAAGCCACTGCTGATCATGGATGCTCACATGAGCTCAGGCGCAATACCGGAATGTTATGGCCGATCCCAATGCTTACGGTCGATACGTTGGAAACTGGAATGCTGCAGTGCAACGTCTGCAAGTAGCTGAACAACAACTTGCACAAGAGCAAATGAGGGCAGCCCCTGGTTTACCAGCTGGCAATCACGTAGCCCCTCCTCCACCGGCTGCTTGGATTGCTGAACAGCAAAGGTAGCTAGCCTTCACGACTCATTGCCACTTGCTTAAACTGTATGTGTGTAGGGCCGCTCTTGAGCTGCAAAGGCAGCTGGGCAACCACTTCTGAGTGATATGTGATAATAGCTAGCATCTATACGGTCGAATGTATCGATCTGTAGCGCGAAGTAGCATGTCCTTTGTCACTGCGCGTTGCAATGCTTGCCCGTTACAGAACTGTACAATGAGCTTTCTCTTTTTAGAAACCTTCATCTCAGAGGAGAGAAAGGTAGCGGTTTCATAATGTTCGCTTGCATGTCAATCGTCATCTTGACCGTCTGTGAGCAGAAGGGCCTTGGTAAGTCACAGAGAGAACTGTCAGAGCCTTGCGCGCACCTTTGAAACAGTCGAAGACCAGCCCTCGACGGTCCACGCTGCTTTCCTCAATTTCTGACGAGTGTGCAAGTCCTTGTAATGCCAGATATGACTGTAAGGACCCCGCGGATGCATAAGCGCAAGCCTTAAGCTCCGAACGGTTAGCCTACCAAACTTGGTGTAATTTGCCGAGCTGAGTGAAGAAAGCCGCAATGGGTTCGTGGTGCTGCCTGCGCGCTTCCAGACCTTGTCTCCATTCGGTCTCCCATTCTAGCAGTGCTCCAGGTTTGAGGTTATAGATGCGCATTTCGTAGACTCCGCCCAGGTCTGCACATTGCGTCAGGTAACGACGTAGATACGGAGAGCCGACGTACTAGCTGGAGGCTTTGTTGGCCAGAAGCTAAACTCTTGTGCGAGATTGCTTGATCTTTCTTTTACTAGAGGGAATGTGCGAGTCTTCAGATCATTGTATTCCTGTGAATAGAAGTGTGAGCTGTTGAGTACTGGTCACATGAACGGTACTGACCTCGCTATTGTGTAGGTTGGCAATGCTTGCGTCCCAGCCTTTGTAGCCGTTGTCGAATTCCAGGATGTGATCTGTAGATTATATCGCCGCTCTCAGCACTCGAGAGCGCCAGAGAATGACCGACAGCCTACAGAATGTGTCTAGCTCGCCTACGATCACTTCCCAACTGCCGGTAAGCTTGATGCCCAACTCCGGTCTTTTGGCAATAGCACCATAGTAATTGCCTCTGCAGCTCCATGAGCACGCGCCAGCTTTTCCGTAGGATTCACACGTACATAAGAGACTTGTACTCTTCAGTCTTGTGAGGGGGAACCTTGTGCTTAACAATCTGGTGAATGTATTTGCCTCTAGCGACCATGTTGCTGTGCGATTGCAAGTCAATCTTGCCTTCTTCTTTAGCTTCTTCGCTTCCATGCAACAGTGACCCAATCAAGCCTTGAGATTTGGCTAAAGTCGACCAGATCAACACCGCTCTCTTCCTCGCGCATATCTGTGCCTTACCTGTTGGTTTGGAAGCATCTGCGTATAGCAACGGCGTGGTATTGATTGCACGGCTCAGTAGTGGCGCGCGAGCCCGCACAGCTGGTCTGAGAAGCGAAGCCATGGTGGAGACAGAAAGAGCGGGACTCCGAGAGCTTCATGTCAGGCAAGGGAAGAAACGTCGAGGCACTTATTGCGCTGCAAGAAGTCACACCATATACATACTCTGCTCTTCACATCTGTAAATGGACAATTATGCTTCCCTTGCCAGACCCTTGACTGATGCATCACTTCCAGTCTCTTCAGCCTTGCAGCTGTGCAGCAGTCCCTCTACCAATGTGCTCTTCTCCATCTCCGAATTGCAGATACTTCTTTGCCTCCATCGAAAATCGATGAGGCTTCTCGGAGACTTCAGCGAGCGAGAAAGGATGTCTACAGATGTGATCAGCCCGCGCAGTCGCACCGGAAAAAGGACGTACGCTTCGGTTGAGAAGACATACTCATCTAAAGAGAGCACATTATGATCTGAAAAGAGCAGGTAGTAATATTTCAGCCTGAGTTAGAACATTAGCTTCTCACTTAGCAGTCATGATCGGAGCTCACGTTTCGGCATAGAAGAAGCTTTCGCAGGAGTCTACCAGCGGAGGAGAAGCAACAGTGACGTCGGATACAGCAGCGAAGCCGCCTTCGACAATTGTAGCGTTGACGAGCGCGTGAAACATTGACCATCCTTTGTCCTGTTCTGTGGTCAGCAAAGTCTAGCAGGGGATAATAGTAGCTCACCTGCCACTCCTGTTTGCCTGTCAATCTCCACATATAGAAGACTGATTCAATAGTCTCCGGTCTACCTCGATAATCTTTCGAAGGCATGCTCTTCACCCCCGCTGGTGAGCCTTGAGGTACCAGATACAGTTCTTCTAGATTGAGGTTGAGCTTAATTGACATAAGTGCAGAATAAGACGTACCCGCCTGCGAGCTCTCTTGCAGGTATAAGTCCGGATCGGCCTCGTCGTAGAAGTCCAGTATCTCTGGGCTGAGACCAGAAGCAGTAGCGTTGTATGCCCAGACGCAAGTTTCCGTAAACTGTTGATTATCAGCTCAGTAGCGATCAGAAAAGCCGGGACATACCCTTTTCGCTAGATATAGGTCACCTGGCCTGTCCAAGGTCTTCGCGCCTAGAGCAAGCATACCTCCCGCAAAGCAAGTCAAATGTTCGAGACGGGGAATGTACTCTTCCATTTCGCTCCGTCCAAGGGTCAAGAGTTTCTGACCTGGCACTGCAGAGATATCGAACATGATGTACTGAGACGCGGTGTCGACAGCTTCTGAGTACATGTTTGCGTATTCATCTATACTACCGCCTAGAAGGATATGTTCCTTGATGAGGTATTCGTAATAGCTGTCCGCTGTCCAGCTCAAGTCAGGGATGTCAATGTAAAGTCCGAGAAAACCGACCTTGACCGCCAAACGTAAAGGCTCCATCATTCGTGGTGACATCTTCATCAAAGAATAGTGGTAGAAGACCTTCATGGTTGATCTGAGATCGCAAGTCTTTATTGATCCAATCTGTTACGTGTTGGACCTAGCCATCTCGTTCATCACGACAGCATAGATCATAGCACAGACGCTTACTACGTCGAAGTACTTTCTCTCGCCAGTGATCTGCGCCAGTCGAGTGAACTCAAGCGACATACTGCCGACTTCAGCGAGCAAGACTGTCCCAGCTTTCTTTCCCTTCAGGTCACTAGATCAAAATTAGCCTCGCTCCATTATTATTCAGACAAGCTCACCTTCCAAATTTGTACACATGCGGAGGTAAGCCTTGATGAGTATTGAAAGCCCCAATCATCCAATCACCCAACTCTTTTGCCCTCTTTAGCATGAGCGTATCTCCACTCAGATCGTATGCGGACAGGAAGCCACCAAGGTATCGAATTGTAGTTTCAAACGTGAGGATGTCAGCTTGTTGACCTGATGGAACACCGGCTTGTCGAGTAAAGTCCAGAGCATGAGCGTGGGTTCTGGCGTAGGCGTAATCCTCTTCCCATCCAAGCAGCAGAAGTAGATCGCTTGACTCTGGTCAGAAAGCTTCGTGTGCAAGAGAACAACCACTCACAGAGAATCAACCAGAGTAGCTCCAAACCCATCAAAGTTGTCCTTTGAAGTCTTGCTAATCGGGTTGACCTGATCATGACCCCAAGCATGCTCTTTATACCCTTCCCATCCATGTCGAATAGCTCTTTCGACCCATTCCCTTCTTCTTGCCCTTTCTACTTTCTGGTCATCTGTCTCATCCGGTTCGACTTGGATCTTGGCCAGCTTGTTCTTCTTGCCCATTCCGTCTGGCCGGATTGTCCGATTCTCAGGAAATGTGAATGACTCATAAGGAATCATCTTGGGTTGTATAGGTAGCCGAGTATCAGTTGACCAAGAAGGTAGTGGAGGTGGAAGGACAGCTCGGATCAACGAGAGCCATTCTTGTGCGATCCAAGGTCTTTCCGGCCAAGGATCTGTACTAGACGGGATGGTAAGGTAGGAGTAGTTAGCTGGCTTATCGATGCGGATAGGGAATGCTGGGACAGTGATGGGCGGCAGCAGGGCTGCGGCTTCCTCGCTTATCGGTCGTCCTCGGAAGACACGTTCGAGGAGAGCAGAGTCGACTTGCTGGATCGACGAGCTTGATCGATGAGTCAGCACGACAGGTAACGAGATTATCGCGGCTATAGAAGCGATGCCCACACAACAGAGAGCGAGTCTGACGGGTAAGACCTTGTGACCTTGAAGCCATGAAAGGAGCCGGGGCGTTTGGATCCCTGGTCTAAGGCTGGCTGAGGAGCTTTCCGCCGGAAGTGGCTGATAGGCAGAGTAACGAGATAACATGCGAAAGAGCAGGCGGAAGAGCATGGAGACTGGCGGAGAGCGCGTACAATAGCTCTGAAATGCATCGTTCTTCTCTAACTACCCTTTGATCGCTAGAAGACGAAGAACAGAAGAAGTCATCGATTCTGAAGTCATCTCATGAGTCAGGAAAGAATTTGCTAAGACGTGATCGCTTCGTCTGTCTAGGTCTGTCACGATATAGTGCGTGGAAGATGGCACACAGGCATAGACTCGCAGAGCCAGACTGCACAGAAATAGCTAAGCGCAGAACAGGACTGGCAAGAAGAAGCTGCCAGCGGCGCTGAAAGCATTCAAATCACGTGACCGGATGTCTTCCGCAACAGGCAATGCCGCAGTGAAATCGTCACAAATCTTGTTTTGAACAGCCTCTCCCCTCCCAAGAAAAGTAGCACAGAGATCGACTTCTCTTCTGACCCTTGTCTCTCGTTTGCTCGCTTCGCCATGTCTGGCTTCAAGAACCGCTTCGCACACTCGAAGCTCGGTAGCTTGAACCGTTGAGTGCCTGCAGGGTCCATCTAGATTATAGCCCTGATACATGATGCAGCAGTGGGCAACAAGGACATCAAACAGCTAGCAGACGTCATTTCTACAGAGAAAAACATTGCAGTCTCTACAGGGAGGCTGTCGAACGATACCCGCAAAGCAGCTGAAGCACTCCGCGAATATGGCAACAGCGAGGGCGATGATCTGGCTGACATCTTACCCAAAGTCGGCTTTCTGTTTGAGCAATTGGCCAAAGCAGAAGCGAAATACTCTGAACATGTCTCGACATATCGCTTGTTCTTCAAGACGCTTCGGACGAGGGAAGAAGGTTTGATGGCCATGCGCAAGTCTAAGGAGCAGCTGCAAGGAAGGATCGAGAGTGCAGAAAAGCAGCTAGGCAAGACTTCGGCCGAACATAAAGAGCGAACTGCGAGGGAAAGCAAGCTGTACGAGTTGAAACAGCAAATGATCGGAAGTGAGCAAGGTGTCATCAATGAAGAGGCTCGATTGGGTGACTTCAAGCGAGAGACGGTGCGAGAAGCGATGGGTCTCAAGCTGGGTGCAATGATCGAATTGAGCGAACGGACGAGCATCATCGGTGAGATGTGCAGGCTACTTGTAGCCGAAGTACCGAATGAGCGGACAACACCAGGTCATGCTAGACCGATGTACACCAGTACGTTTCGTGCTTAGCCTGCTGGTCAATCTGATTATTCTTATAGGCCATTCAACAACGGAAGAAGTAATGCAAGAAGCTCAAAACTGCCTGAGTTCTGTCGTATTCAACCCTGTATCAAATCGAGACCTTCACACTAACCCAGACAACTCCTTCGAACCACCACCAGACACACCTTATTCAGGCTATGAACAAGACCCATTGCGCAATTCCACGAGCAGCAACAATAATAGGCTATCAAATAGCACCAACACCTCTCAAGCACCACAACTTCCTCCTTTCCGCAGACAGACTCCAGATTTCAGGGATGAAAGACCATCAGATCTACCTGAATCGCCTGCTCGTCATCCGTCTACTCTCGGTCCACCACTGTTACCACCTGTCTTGCATGGAAATCATTCTTTCGGGAGCATGGATCAGAGAAGCAGTCTAGCGTATATGGAAGCGCCGAATCAGGATCCCGTACCTATTCAATTTGCGAGGTCAAATGAAGAAATCAGACCGAATGGACCACCCAGAGAATATAGTGCTTCTGGAGGTCAGTACGACCCGTGTTCTAGCTTGATAACAGCTGAATAGCGGGCTTCTCTGACAGGCTTGCCGCGCCATGGTGTTCGAGGCGATACTTCGACAGCTTACGAGTATGAAGACTCTGCGCACTGGGTTAGGAATAACGCAGGCAGATCTGGTCCTACAGCAGCTGAACCGATAGAGATGCCTCGACTACCTATCATGCCGCAACATATTCAGCAAGCTACTATTCCGACCGCGGAGCCGGAGACTTCTACGGTTCAGCAGCGGGAAGAGGAAGAGGAAGCGCAAAGACAGCAGGAGGAAATGCAGAGGCAGCAGGCAGACGCTCGCAGACAAGAGGAAGACAACAGGCCGCAAACAGAAGCGCCTGCAGTACACATTCAGCAGCCAACCGAGATCGACGAGCCCAGCGGACAGTATCAAACACCTGTTGAAGAGGAACGCCCAATCCAGAGAGAAGAAGAGCGACCTGTTCAAAGAGAAAGGCAGACCTACCAGCTTTATGACCCGCCTGCGCAAACGACATCACCTGCTCCCGGGCGAGCTAACTCGTACGATTCGCAATTGGCTGAACCTTCGCGGACCTACACTACCTCCACACCTTGTTATTCTCCCGTAGCACAATCGATACAAGAAGAGCCTGAGGCGTTGAGCGAGCTACCGCCTCGAAGTCCAGCAGAAGTCACTCCCACCATTCAACAGCAGCCGCCTACCTTTCCTGTTGCGCCGAAAAGACAGAGCTATACCTCCAACCGACCGACATCTATTCAGCTGCAAGATCGACCTTCTTCTCGCGGTCCTGACCCAAAGTCTCCCCGACCTCTGCCTGAAGCACCGCTGAAGTCACCTTCTCTTCCTTCTGCTTCTAGACCGAATGTCCCAAGAGGTGCATCCGCGCTGGGCAGCAAACATGGTTTTGACGATCCTTCATATCAGCCAGCAAAGGATACCAACAACCTCTCGCAGACATCCCGTTTCCCTGTTGCCGGTGCTAGCACACCAGCGCAAACATCGGCCTCTGCTGGACTGAACAACGGACCAAGTGGATATTCCTACCATCGAGCCGAACCGCCTGCGCAACCGAATAATGGTCGGATTACTGCTTCCGCATTCAGGAAAAACACAGGCAACCCAAGCGGACCTAGCGAGTCTGCCAAGATTAGAGAAGCTTGGTTGAGCCAGAGTGCAGCGGAGAGGGAGAGAGAAGAGCAGGAATTGATGAGGCAACGAGCTGCTGAGGCTGCTGAGCAGCGACAAGCGGATGGTCCTGTGTCTGTGGCACCGTTGAAGCTAAACAAGAGCAGGTCAGGTGGAGATCTGTGAGTGTTTCGAGCATACCGAAGGAGTAAGCTGACAATCGAGCAGAGCGGATGTCAGTGAGCAAGATCAGCTAGCGGCTATCTCGCCGACTTCTGCTCTACCTCCACCATCGTATGAGCGGACGGCTTCACCAGCGCCTGGTTCTTACTCGTCTAATCGATATGTGACTCGCTTGGAATGATGGTCAAGAGTAATGTCAAAAACCAGTGCGATCAGGAAAGGATGGACATTCGCGCCAATTGTACTGACAGAGACGTGTAAAATATGTGGTAATATCTAAGATCCTATCCATTTCGCGGGCGGATTGTGCTTAAATGGAAAGCAACCATCGGCTAGTGTGCTCTTCTCGTAGTACGTTACGACCATAAGCACGTCGTTCTGACACCATTGACGTGAATCTAAAGTTGGTATTTGCATGCAGGGTAAAATGTACATAAATGATTTACAGCTGCGAGCTCTTCCTTGCGCTTCGCATGTACGGTCGCAGTACCTATGAAACAGGTCAGCGACAATGACAGACAAGATGAGGGCACTTACCCATTCGACATCCGCCTCTGTCTGTTCTATTGTCCCTTGCTTGATTTCGTATGCTGCAAACACCCAGAAATCAGTATGACCTACTGTAAGACAGTTTTCTGGTGCTCACGCCTCATCTCAAACCTCGGTCCAACTTCCGCCAACTGTACTTCTTTGTACGAAGTCTTGACAAACACATGATGCCTGAACGAGATGAAGTCCTTGTCGTTACTAAAAGTCATGACTCTCTTGCTATCCTTTTTCGGTACAGGGAAGAGGAATTTCAAGATTTTTGATATCCGATCACCCAATTTGGATGAAAAGTCGTCAAAGATTAGATGAGGGTATTGTTCTGATACAGTCGAAGTAGACATGTTGGGTGTTTCGTGTCGTAAGACGACGTTGTGTAGTGTAAAGAGGCAGGTTGGGCCATGTGGGAAGTGAGAGACGACGATGGCGTCTGGTACACCACGGTGTTCGTGCAGTACAACTAGGTCGGTCATGTTATTTGTTCGACAGGCTTCTGCTAGATCTTTCATGACGTAGTTACCACGATTGATGCGATGCGAATGAGGGAAGATAAGGCGCATTTCCTTTGCAAAGTCAATTGGGACCGTTGCGAATAGAGCGATATTGCTCACTTTTGCGAATTGCTGTAACCTACTACTGGGATCTCTTGAGGTAGTGATGAGCACTTTAGGGTCTGCTACGCCGGCCTGGCTGTATTCATCATCGTAGTCGTATCCATTTTCTGCAACAGAGATTTCAGCCTTTTGAGACCATGACGCCTGTGCAGAGAGCTGACCTGTTTCCTCTCCCTGTTTGGCCTGAGGTGCTTTCCCAGCTGCTAATGCATGTTTTGCTCTCTCCTTGCGATCATGAATTCCCTTTTCTTTCGCTTCGAGCGCTTTCTTGTAAAGAAACTCTCGTCTTTGCCTCGTTTGTCTTCGAAGCTTTGTGCAGCAGGGCATCAGACTGTGACCCTCGCCCTATCCAGTGCAGCACGCACCATCTTTGAAGTTGCTTGATCGACGGTTTGGAAGCGACTTCCTCAATCCAAATCTTCAAGTCCGCATACGCCTTCGACAAGCGATACTCAGCACATTCGAGAGGACAACAGGCTGCCGCGAGCTTCAAGCTGACCTGCAATATACGTTACACGGCGCAAACAGCCTGACGGTCATCTTGCATGACTTCAAGTAAGTGCTCCCGGCACGTTAGTCGTCTGCGCCTCTGAGAGCAACGAATCAGCTATGGCTCGCGCGGTTCATCTGTGCCGCTCACCAGCATTTGCGAAACGATTGTATTCGACCGCGCCTACCGATGTGCCAAGTTCTACTCGACTTCGAAGAGCAATGCTATACGTGCCAGGAAGCAATCAGAAGATGCTACAAAAAGTCATCAACAATCCTTCCGTCGACTCGCTCTGCTTTGATCTGGAAGATAGTGTTACAGCGAGTCAGAAACCAGCTGCTCGTGGGCTGGTCTTTGAGTATGTCTCTCTTCCTAGCTACTACTACCGACTCTGAAAAGACGCAGCGCACTAGAGCAAGCACAACATCTGAAAGCTGAACGCTGCGTTCGACTAAACTCTCTTCGCACTCGCTACTTTGAAGACGACATTACTACTATCCTCAAATCACCTTTCCTGAATAGTCTAGTCCTGCCGAAAGTCGAAAGCGCATCTGCTGTCCATCGCGTTGCCCAACTCCTCGATAAAGCAGCTTCGCCCAATGTCAGAATCATCGCTTCATTAGAATCAGGCAAAGCCATCATGTTTGCCCGAGAAATCGCAGCTGCTTCACCTCGGTTATCAGCACTGCTGTTCGCTGCGGAAGACTACTGTGCAAGCGTTGGTATTCAGCGGACCTTTTCTAGAAGTGAATTATACTTTGCAAGATCAGTCACGGTCAATGCGGCAAAGGCTTTTGGCCTACAAGCGATTGATATGGTCTGTATCGCGTATCAAGATTTGGCTGTACTGGCGGATGAGTCGGAAGAAGGGTCAAGAATGGGTTTCGATGGCAAGCAAGCGATTCATCCTGCTCAAATCGATACCATACAAGGATGCTACTCGCCTTCAGCTGACGATATTAGTAAAGCTGTAAAGATTCTCGAGCGCAATGCTGAAGCTGAAGAAGGGGGACAAGGGTGAGGAGACTAACGTTCTCAGCTAAGAAATGCTGACACAACGACCGACAGGGCTTTCGGGCTGGATGGTACCATGATTGATGCGCCGATGCTGTTACAAGCCAAATTGACTGTAGCGAGAGCAGAAGCGGCAGGTAGAGATGTAATCTGGACTAAGGGAGCTTAGGCTGTTTTTGGTGTATGAGCGAAAAGGGAATTGTCAACAACCTGTATAGCATTGTATATCTAGCATCCCAACATTTACAACGTAGCGAAAACCCTATAACAATTTGACAAAGATAATTGTCCATATACCCAAGCAGACCCTTTTACACAGCATCGACCATTTTTACTGATTCTTGTTTCGGTGCCTCTGGCTGTACAGAAGAATTGGACAATGACATGCGGTAGACGTGGTTGGACAAAATGGCCAGCATCTTGATGGTCTGCAAACGGCGAGCGACAATGCCTGACGATTCGTCGGGCGGAGAGATGCGAGTCTTCTTGTGAGGCAGAGGAGACTTGTCTTCATCATCGCTACTGTCTTCCCGGACTGTTCTGTCATCCATATCGCTGTCGCTTCTAGCTGCCGGCGAAGCAAAGCGGCGACCAAGAACAGATGCTGACGAAGAAGTCGAGCGTTGAGATTCGGGTCGAGGCGAGCCTACTGCTGAGTCCAACTCCATTTCCTTCACTTCATGTGTCAATGAAGACACCGCTGGTGAGCTGACCGGTGCCTCGGACCCAAGGATGAACGCCAGAGAGGGTAGCATCCTGCTTGAACGTTCGTCTGAAAAGAGTCTATTGATCGGGGGCAGAATACAATCCGCAGACTCGGGAGAAGCAGGCTGGCTTTCATCGCTGGCGGTAGATCGAAGAGAAGAAGTACTTCGTCCGCGTTCATGGCTTGTCTCTTCTTCCGATTGCTCCTCGGATTTGCCGGAAGGTGGAGCAGACATCAGCATCGTAGCTTGATGATAGGTGTTCTCACGCGGGTAGGCGGAAGAGATCGATGGCGGAGGTAGCGGCCTTGAGTTATACTGCTCATAAGAGGGCATGCTGTATAGGCTCGAGTTGCTGCCTGAAAAGGAGGGATAACCAGCTGAAGAGTGAGAGAAGGAGTTGTTGTAAGACGGCATGCGACCAATGTTGGCTGCTTTGCTAAAGTTGCTGTTATCAGGAGCGAAACCAGTGAGCGATGGGTAAAGGCTGTTCGAGCCGGTGGTCGAAGGAAGGTCAAAGCTGAATGCGTTGTTTCTGTTCGAGTGCTGGTCATGGCTGCTCTGGGTTTGATGGTATGCTGAAGCAGGATTGTCAACTGGCTTGGGTTTGGACTCCATTTGAGGTAAGCTGGAGGATGACAGCCAGCCGCTTTCGACATCCGACAAACCGCTTTCATAAGACTGACCGAGCTGAAGTAGGTAGTCGTTGAATAGGTCAACATCCGATTTGCTGATCTGGTCGTGAGGCGCCGCAATGAAAGGATGCAAATCGGCAGCCGGATTGGGCAAAGGCGAACTGTCGATCTCGGGCGAGTGTGGTGATTTTGAGCCGGAAGGTGTGAGCGCTGGGGCAGTAAGCTCGTCGTTCAAAAGTGCTTGAGACAGATCATCAAGACGACGGCCAGCTAGAGCAGAGAGTGTCAGAGATGGAGATAGCACGAATGGTACTCGAATTACCGTCGTCAATGTCAGACAACCTTCCTCGCTTAAAGTCACCCATAATTTCCATCACCTCATCCTCAAGTGGTCTTTTCCGCCTACCAGCACTTGAGGGTTCAGGAGCAGAAAAGCTAGCCGAATGCGAGCGATTGCTATGATGGTCCGAAGGAGACTTCTTATTGAACATAAAGTTGTTGTCAGCGTGGCCGTCGAAGGGAGGAGAGCCAAGGATCTCATGCGGACTGTCGCCTAGGCTGCTGAAGCTAGTTCGGTTCGGAGAGTGTAGTGATTGGACAGAGGAAGCGCTCGAGACGGGCGAGTGTTGAGATTGACCTGAAGGTAAAGGCGAGACAGGTAAGGTTGGGTAGAGACCTTGGAAGCTAGCGCTGTTCGAGCTACCCCCGGGCTGCTGGATCGTAGGCTGGTTGTCTTGTTGAGGTCGAGAAGAAGGCGGCAAAGGCTGTTGGCTGTAAGAGTTGGCAAAGGAGCCGCCGAGGTTTGGCATGCTTTGGGTGATGCCGCCGTACATGTTGCCGAAAGACATTTGAGGTGCTTGACCAGCCATGATTGATGCGTGCGCAGCATTGGCCAGAGCGGCAGCTTCAGCCGAGTAGGGTGCAGGCATGCCCATGAGCTGAGAGGCATGCGCCATGTTCATCTGCTGTTGCTGTGCGACAATGTTGGCCAAAGTGAGCTGCTGAGCTTGGTGGAAAGCAAGAATAGCGCTGGCAGCTGAAGGATCCATGTTTCCGTACATTGCCGCCGAAGCCGGCACAGCAGGAGTAGGCAAAGCGGGAGTAGCGGACTGTTTTCTCGCAGGTTTGATCTGCGGTGTGCTGCTTGGAGTTTGAGCGACAGTGACAGCTTTAGAATAGGCATGTTTGGCATGATGCTCTTCCGTGTGGATCTTTTCGTGCTTCTTCAAGTCTTGCGGGCGTTTGAAGGATTTGTGGCAGATCTGTAAAATCAAGTTTGTAAGCAATTGATTTACCCGACGCCAAGAAAGGCCAAGAGCGAATAAGCAACACTGCCATAACGATGACACAGGCAGAGCAGCCTGAAAGCATTTGCAAAGCCTGAAAGCAGCAGCAGAGAAGACGGCATAGTTGTAGACACGGGGCCGCTCAGCACAGCAGCAGATTCGCGGGATGTGCGCAGTACGGACTCGCAGAAACAACGAGGCAATAGAGAGAAAGATCAGGACAGCGAGAAGAGACTTACTTCACATTGATGAGGCTTTAAAGGCGTGTGGACTGCGAACGAAGAGTCAGAAGACGCTTCGAGCGGATACCAAAGGCAGAACATACCTCGTAGATGAGAGGCTATAACCGATGCAGCATCAGTACAGCTGCCTACAAGCAGATAGACTTGTATAAGACTGACTGATGTGATCTACAGACACCCCGGGGCAAGTCAGCTTTCATTGGTCAAGGCTCTGCAAATATCTACATACCTCTTTTGGCACACTTGGTGTTGCAATTCTTCCAGTGACAGGTCAAGCACAAGTTTCCAGTAGATTTGCGTCCAACGTGAACACCACAAAGGTGATCATAGAGATCTTCAGCAGACGAGAATTGGAGGTTGCAATCCTGAGCAGAAATGCATGAGTCGAGTCCCCGGTCTATGCTGAGCAGGTATAGGCGTACCTCCCAGTGACAGATGACAGGCTCTTGTTGTATAGCTAGCTGCATTGCGGGCAGCCCTTGTATTATTTGAAAGCGCTTAGCTTGTCGACTCCGGAGATGTGGAGTCCTCTTGCTTCACTTGCGTCGCTTGCAGAAGTTTTATTGAGCTACGGCGTGGTCTAGACACGCTTGGACTGTACTGTAGATAGCGGGTCGAAAGCAAAAGACGTCTCCTTGGCTGACTTGCCAAGAGACCACCTAACAGCTTAACACTTAGGTACTTAAACATTCCCGATCATGTTCTTGGCAAATGTCATCCATTGCATAAATTATTGAATATATACTGGATGCCTGCACCCTGATCTTTCCTGGTAATTGATCTGACTACAACTCGACATTGTCACTGTCAAAGATATCAGCTGCTAGACGAGCTGCACTGCTTTAAGCTTACTCGAAGCCCTTGTAAGGGTTTGGTTCAGGCCAATAGACATTCCCGCCCTTTAAGTATTCGCAAGCATACAAGGCGCTGCCACTCTGTCAGACAAATTCGAAGGAAGCTGGTGAAAGACTTACCCGCCCATGCATTTAGTCACCGCGCAGCCTAG
The DNA here is from genome assembly GCA_039545315.1 of Kondoa malvinella. NCBI lineage: Eukaryota > Fungi > Basidiomycota > Agaricostilbomycetes > Agaricostilbales > Kondoaceae > Kondoa > Kondoa malvinella. The sequence goes on from BCIM01000009.1 coordinate 478,412, forward strand.
TTGCGTAGTATCTTTCCAGACGACTTGAGTCCTGCAGTGCATATCAGCATCTGTAGAGACTGGTATAGGATTACTTACCAGTGACTGTAATCTGGCTTCTTAGGATTGTAATCCTTGCTTTCCGCATTCCATCCTGCAACACTTGCAGAAATGCTGCTATAACCTTGTGCCAAGTTCTCACCGGCGCCCAGCGCTTTTCCTCCTCCCTGTTGAAGAGTGAGCTATGCGATAGAGTATCCAGACAGAACCTACATGCTCAAAGACGCATTTGTCAGTCCTGCATTGCCGTCAGTCCTGGTTTCAACATGACGAATAGACCACTCACCAAGCTTGAGCAGCCTTTTCGAGATCATCAGACCAAACAAGGGGTTCGGCACCATGTTGAGCACGTTCATCATTGTGAGCCTTCAAAGCTTCAATAGCAAAAGCAGACAAGCCGCTTTCGGGCGGAGTAGCAGCTTCGAAAGTGGTAGTTGGTTCAGCAGTCGTGCTTGCCTTGGCGCGAGAGGTAGTTGACGGTTTAGGCTTGCGAGTTGGCTTTGCCTTTGTCGACTTGGCTTGTGATGTGACGGATCGAGATTTCGACTTGCTAGCTTTGGCTACTTTGGAAGAAATTGGGCTGGAAGCAGTTGCGACTTCGAATGAGGCGACTTGAACGTCCTGTTGCGGCTCCAACGTCTCGGCGGGCACTGCTGGAGCGGAAAAGGATGCAATCTGCGCGACTGGGGCTGCACTGTCGGAATCTTCATGTTGAGCATTCCAGCCTTTCCAATCGCCATGTTTGCGCCAATTTGCCCAGCGATTGAATCGGCTACAACATCGAGTGAGCAGCGTTCAATGTGAAAATCAACCAGAACACTTACCCATGACGATGCTTGCGGAAACGCTGCACCTCTTGACGGTAGGAGTTCTTGTTCCATTCCTGCTTGCGTGGAGCCTCCTGGGCGAGCACAGCAGAGGAGAAGAGCAGAGCAGAACTAAGGAGGTTTGAGCACTAGCAGTGAAGGCATCGTAAGTCTCTGACCTGATGAAATTAAATGTGAGCATTTTGACCAGCAAGCTTCTCGAAAAGAGTGGAAAGATCATTGAAAGAGCGTGAGTATGGCTGAGAGAGAAAGAGGCAAAGAAAACAAGAGGGAGAGGCGTTAGAAGAGCGGCACATGTCATGATCGAAGCTTCTAACTAAGCTGTGTTTCGAAACTGTTTATACGTTTACAGATTTGTCGTGCCGCGTCTGATATGAGCAGACAAGCCAACAGAATGATCGAGACAGGTGTAGTCGAAAACATAGAAACGGAGATACGCGAGGTAGAAACGAAGCCCAAAGCGCACAATATTGCATCGACCGAGCAGCGATAAGAAACTCAAAACACCGACGCCAGCGTCGGTCATACAGAACATCCCTAGAGTTGGACATTCTGGCTAGTCGGATTTCAGCAAGAGGAAAAAGTAGCAAAACCTCGACGTACTCGAATTGACCCAGAACATTACCGTGCTCAAGGTATTCGCAAGCACTGAAGGCGCTACAAAAGATATCAGCGCGCGCCCGCAAGATGATGAATGCACTCACCCAACGTTATCGCACTGTGTCACGGCGCAACCGACTTGTGTCGTTCCTTTCCAAACAACCTACAGGCAAAATAAGCACCTGCTACAGCTCACAGGATAAGAAGCATACTTGAGTCCTGCTCGCATCGTCAGCATTTGTACATCGACATGAATACTAGACATACCAATGAGAATAGCTACCAGGAGTATAGTCTTTGGCCTCATCGTTCCATGCTTGGATAGCTCCGGTGATGCTTGAATACCCAGCTGCCAAATTTTCTCCTGCGCCTAGAGGTTTTCCACCTCCCTGCACGGTTGTAAGGCGATATCCTGTAGACGAAGATATACACTTACATGCTCAAAGACGCATCGCTCAGTCCTGCATAGAGTATCAGCATGCCACGTCTGGCAGACAGAAGTAAGCTCACCAAGTCTTGGCAGCTTGAGCAAGGTCATCAGACCAAGTCAGAGGTTGAGCATTCCGTTTCGCTCGTTCGGTGTTATGTGCTTCCAAAGCCGCAGTCGCAAACTCGTCGAGACCGGACTGTGATGGAGTGCTTTCCTGTGTGATGGCTGGTGCAGCCGTAGACGAAGAACTGGAAATGACAGTGATGATTCGTTGTGTCGTAGTTGGCGAAGGGTCTGATGGTGTGACCATAGTTTCATCTGCTACTGGAGAAGCGACAGGCGAGGCGTTGACTTCACCAAGCGAAGAATCGGATTGCTCTCGCTGCGGATCATTCTTCCCTGAGCGCCAGGGTTTGTGTTCGCTATTCCTCAGGTCAGCTTGCATTCGCGAGGAGCGACGGAAGCCTACCCTTTGTGGTGCTTTCTGTGTTTTCCCCAGCGATGAGCTGAACGATTCTTGCCGCAGCTCCCCTTCTCGGAACCAGCGAGAACGGTGATAGCAGACAGTAAAAAGATAGATCTGCATAGTAAGAGACTTTTCAGACGCGTGCGAGTTAAAAGATTAAGACCGACGCGAAGAGACGAATGGACAACATAATGCAAAGCTCGCCAGGAGTGATGAAAAAGTGAAAGACGCAATGAGAGATTGGTGGAATACGAAAGAGACATGAAGAAGAGACAGAAAGTAAGGCTGCAGCCACTAAAAGCCAAGAGCATAGACGCGCGATAGAGTTCCCGAAAGCTGAGGTTCAACCGCTCTCACTGCTGTCTGGCCATACAAGACATATACATGGCACTGACAGATTGCAATGCAAGACAAGGCATGCGTCCTAAAACATGTCACATCTTGGTTTGAGAGCAAGCGAGCGGAAATTTTAAATTTGGTGGTCATCGAGCTGTAGCCATCATCAAGCAATATTGGGCCTCATGGAATGTTGCATATCCTCGGAGGTGAGCTGCGGCACACATCGATGGACCTGTGGAACCTGCTGATCCGCAGTTGACAGCCGGAGCTCTGGGCGGATTGTTGGCAACACAAATACGATCGACGCAGCCTCAAGCGCAAATCAAGCTGTTGTTGCGCAGTGGACAGTTTGCAAGAGATTGGATATGGGCGAGCAGACAGGAGCAAAAAGCGGCGATTCAAGCAGGGACAGCAAAAGGTGCAAGAGGAGACCAAGTCTGCCTCGAGCTCAATCGAAGCCAGCAAGATGATGCGAGACGCCGCAGCAATAATCATCTATCGCGAGGCTTTGATGTCGAATGGGTATCCGCTGTTGCTTCATCACGCAGCGAAGCATCAAAATTACCAAAGCGAAAGCTGCCATCTGGCGGACACGGTCGTGAAATCGATGTACCAGTCTCTGCTTCACCTATATCTACTCTTATCGTTACGACAAAGGCGCCAAGCGTCGTCCCCTCACTGGCGTTGCTGCGACATCGACTCTCTGCGGAATCCACTGTCGTCTTTCTGCAAGATGGGATGGGCATCTTGGACTCGGTCGTTGACGCCTATTTCTCCAACCCAAAGACCAGACCCAGCTTTGTCCTCGGCCTCAGCTCCCAATCATGCCATAGAAATTTCCTTTCAGCCATTCCTCGCATCCACTGGGGTGGATCAGCAACCGCAACACTCTCTTACGGCGTCATTCCTTCACGACCAGTCACGGACGAGCTTCACTCCATGTTCTCTTCTGCAAAACACCCAATGCTCAACCCGCAAATCGATACCACGCCCGATCTCGCCGCACATCTTCCTCTCACGCCAACCACCTCATCTCTCCACTATACACTCGAGACACTCCAACTCTGTACAGAACTACGACCAACCTGGCTCTCCTTGCCCAGCTTTCAGACTCGACAACTTCAACGCCTCACAGCCGTCAGTTGCATCAACCCGCTCTCAGCTATCGGCGACAGCCTCAACGGGCATTTGTACGGCTCTAGCAACTTCAACTCTGTAGCACGCCAGCTATGTCAAGAAGCAAGTAATGCATTTTACGCTCAGCGGAACCCGGAACAGGCGTTCGAAGGCGCCTTTGACGATAGTCACCCACTTTCGGCCAAGCAGCTGTACACGGAGACGCTCAACAATCTACGAAGATCGCCTCAAGCTATTTCCAGTACCTTGTCCGATATCAGGAATCAATCGGAAAGGACAGAAATGTATGTCTGACTTGTTGCAATGCACCAGATCGAGCTGACTCTTAACAAGTGATTACATGAACGGCTACATCTCCCGATTGGGAAAGCACTTTGGCATACCAACGCCAACACACGATCTGATGGTGTCGCTAGTGGACCTGCGACTAGAGCAAGCCCGGATAGGCATGAGTGACACGCGGAGGCATTATTGAGATCGTATGCGAATGTGTGATGCAATAAATACAGTACAAGTAATACAAAAAGCCTCGAGTGTCTAGTTGCCTGCTCCAAGACGCCCTTGGTTTCGTTGCGGGTCCGCCTACAGACACAAGCCATCGGATCAGGAGTCTCCATCGAAAAGGAATCTGAACATACCACTCTGAGAACCTTGATGTCTTGTCCAATAGCAACATTTGCCATGGCGTTTGGTGAGACTGCGCATGTACATCAGCATTGATGTTCGACAAAGGCATATTAAGCATACTGAGGATGAATTGGCTGCAGCAACGAATTAGCCTACGTGTCCAGCATAACATACGATGAAGGCTCACGTCTCATTGGTCTGACGAGCACCCTCGATCTATCGCCATGTCAGATTTAGCTACGACAGGGGCCTGTCTTGCTCACCATCATGCCCATGGCAATTCGTCGATTGACAGGATCTGGACACGTGTCAGCCTTTCGCTTGGCGGTCATACACATTCACTCACCCATAAACACATCAAACTCGTCGAGAGCACGGATCGGGCAACCGATAGATTCCCATAAGGTAAGTAAGAGAGAGACTGTGGAGAAACTCTTCTCGCCTATCGTCGGATAGATGAGCCACAGCGAGACGATGCATCAAAAGGGAATGCGGACCACCAGACAAACTCTTCGCGTCCTTGAAGGAATCCTTTTGCTGCTTTTGCGTCGCCTGCGTATTGCCTTCCTCAGTCTGCACACGAATGTCCAATCGGTGCTTTTCGTGGTTGAAAGTGAGCTTGCCGCTATAGCCACGAGTAGACAAGTGCTTGATGAACTGCATGCGTGCTCGGACGGTGATGTAGCGACGGAAGTGGTCCCACTTGTCCATTCGGACAGTGTAGGCTTTTTTGAGTGCCTAGGATAAGGTCAGACCTGTGAGAACGGCCGAGCAAGAGAAATTCACCTTGAACAATCCATTGAGCTCTTGGATGGCCGCACTTGCCCTGCCATATGCTGTTTGGGTCTTTTCTACTTGATGGTTGATATCATCAATGGACATGCCCTGCCTCTTCTCGGTGATACTCAAGGCTTTCGTCTTGGCTCGAACTTCAGCGTCATACTCTTTCGGGCCCTTCTTTGGATCTAAAGGCAGACTTTCGCGATCATCGCAAACGATCTCGGCTTGCTCAGTACAGGTCTGTGGGTGGAATCAAATTGAATTTCGCGGTCTGCGGAAAGAAAACTAACTTGACACTTCTCGGATGTCTCTTCATATGCGGTTTGGATGGCAGCTACTTTGGTACGCTGGTTGTTCAGCTTGTTCTCATATTGCCTAACGTTGCTTTGACTTTGATTGCGGGCATCCAGTGCGGCCTTAGCTCTCGTCTGATCAAAGCGACAGCGTGAGCTTCCGGGATGAAAGCAGTGACCTCACCACTTACTCGCTTCTCCTCGATCTCGGCTTCCTTGGCCCGCTTGCGTGTTTCATGAGCATCACGTTCTTCAACTAGAGGTCTATTGGCGCGTGTCAAAGCTTCTAAGCGCTCGCGATTTGCTGCAAGTTGTGTCTTGCTGCCTTCCACCATATCTTCTTGTTGCTAGAATTATCTCTGAGCATCAATGTGTCTCAAGGCAGTGAACAACCTACTTGAACATTCTGCTCCATGTGAGCAACGTTGACGGGTTCAGAGACAATCATGTTGTCTTCTATCGTGGTGATATTATAGGCCAACTTTTGATCTCTGTTTTGTGCAGCTTTGGCGCGGTTCTGGTAGCGCAATTAGACGAGATAACAAAGGCAACAAGTAAGGTACGTACGATAGCAGCTACTCTGCGTCTATTGAGGTCCGCCAACTCCACGTCCATTTGATCACGCCTTTGCAATACTTCTTGCAAACGTCGTTCGGCTTGCTGCTTATCGGCTTCGAATCGGCTGTCAGACTGTTCAGTTGATTGGACAATCATCTGAAAGACAGCTCACGCTACGACGGATGACACGTCTTTTGTCAAACGAGGCGTCCCTCTGTACATGGTCAAGGGGACCTGCTGTCTTCCACCTCGTCTGGAGTACAGTAGTGCATCAGCTGCAATTCCCCGTGACAGCTTCTGTGCACTTACACACCACCAAGCCTGTAGCCATCCTCAGAGTAACAAGTCTGAACGCCACGAGGAGGATTTTGCATGATGCGATCACCCTCGGGTCTGGTTGCGACGAGTATGGAAGACTCTGGTCGGGTCATGTTGACGACTGCAGTACGGACCAGTTCGTCAGAGAACTGGAGATCTATGTAAGCCTTTTGCGCAATGAGAGCACAGAAAACGTACGCCAAGAACCTTATAGACAGTAACAAATTGCGGTCCAGGATCTGCTTGCTGAATCTGCTGGTCTAGACGGTGATTCGCAGCGTTACAGAAGATGGGAACATTGTGCATATTGAAGCGTTTCAAGAGGTTCCCCAGCCGACCTTTGTCGCGGTTGTCGGAGCAGACAAAGCCGTTGAGCTGAGCGCCAAAGACTGATTCGATTGTAGAGCTCCATCGTTGATCTTTGAGGGTCATAAATCGACCAAGCGGACCAACAGGCCTGCTCCCAACCCAATTGTCTCGTTGAATGGCGTCAATGACACCTTTGACATTGTTGCCGTAAGCGGCTAACGGATCTGTCTGACTGCGGCGGGCTTGATTGATAGCTGATTCGCAGGACTGGACGTCTCTTTGAGCATTTCCCAAGTCGTTCTTTAGCTCCCTGTACTCATTGCCACCTTCTTCTGCCTGGGTGACAAACGCATTGGCCTCGCGTCTGGCTTCTACTATCGTGCTCTGAAGCTCTTCTCGCTGGTCCTTCAATCTCTGCAATTCTGCGAGCTGTTGTTGGCGAGGACCATCTGTGTCTTCAGCATTCTTTGCTAGCTCTGCTTCTAATGAAGCCCTGAATTCGGTCGCACGCTGTTGGGCTTCTTTGATGGCGCTCATCATTTCGCGTCCATCGTTCTGGCTCACATCAGTCAGGCTGTCGCTTGGCCAATCGAAGGGACTCACATTCAGACCCCTGATCTCGACCAGATTATCCTTCAGTTGTTTCTTGATCTCGGCCAATTCAGCATCAAGGCCGTCATTGCCGTTTTCTTCTTCAGTGACTTCAGCTTCGAGGGCAGTGAAGCGCTCATTGACCTCGTCTAGATTCGCCTTGAACCTCTCCAGTTCAGCTTCGATCTGCGGCACGCGACTCTCTTCATCCGCGAGCTTCTCAGCCTGTTCCTCCATCTTGTTCTCCACCTCGACAACGAAAGACCAAGCCAGACACTTCTTTGCTTCCTCCAGCTTTGCAGCCTGATTCTGAGCAGCCTCCGCAGACTTTTGCCGAACAACAGCTTCTTGTAGTTCCTTCTTCAGCTGGGGCACGATCTGCTTTTGGCGTTCAATGCTAGCTTTGACTTCTCGTGTAAGCTGACGAAGCTGGTCGTATTCTTCTGTAAGCTGTTGAAGCATAGTACCGCGGAGGAAAAAAGCATATTTCTCTTGTGGTGAAGAGTTGTGCAAGAATTGCCGCGCATTGTCTTGCGAAAGCACATTGATGGGATTATCGACAGAGATGGAAAAATGGTCAGTAATGTTGGTCAGCTCTTCGCGCTTGGTTTCGATGGTTTTGCCTGCACTATTGGCAATCTTGTATCCGCCTCCACCGCTCTCTCGCATGATGGATCGCGTAACGAGGATAGAGTCACCATAGACTTCGGGCTTCCAGGCGTCTGGGCCTTTGTTGGCCAATCGAACTGTGACGGTTGCTTTCCTGTGAAGCGAACGGACTTTAGCATCATGAGCCGATATCACCTCTGTACCTACGTGACACCAGGCTCGTTGCGGACAAAGTCTTTGATACCAGATCCACGACCCTGCAACGGTCATGAGCAACGCGCCAGATGCTCGACGTGAATCGAGCTCACAGTCGCTGCCGCCTTTCCACCCAAAGCGACTACTAAGGCTGAAAGAAAGGCAGACTTTCCGCCTACATAGCGGGTAAGCTGCGATTAGGGCGAGTATAGAGTAGACTCACTTCCGTTATGGCCTACGACGAACTGTGCAACAGGTCAGCTCGGAAAAGCACGCGCGCAGGTAAAAGCATACGTTGATACGGTTGCTTCAGGGCGTAGTGTCAGGCATATGTTCGCTAACAGCTTCGGATGAGCTTACCCTAGCTTCAAGGTCATTTTGGGATGACACATAAAGTCCGTCACTCTGTAGCGGCAATGAGCTCTTGTTACAGTACTGCGAGGAGTCACGCACTCGATAGACTGAATGATACCGGCTTGGGCAGCAGTCTGTCAAAAGGAGTCAAGTCGATGCACCCATAGATCAGCTCGAAAGACTTACACCCGTCTTCTTCTGAGTTTGCGTAGAAGCCAATTTGCGTGCTTTGGCTTGCATTTCTTCCTCGTCAGAGCCTCCCTCGTCATCATCATCTGGACATGCAAGAAAATGAGAACGCGATAAAATGTTGAATAGCCTAGGCAGACGGACCTTCTATATGGTCTTCCTTGTGTACGTGCTCGTCGTCAACTTGCAGGTCTGCTTCTTCAAGCTGCGAGCTCGGAACCGACTGTCGAGCGCGTTTCTAACATTTATCAAAACACAACGCGAAGTCAGTCTTTGGTGGAATTTGTCTGGTATGCGCTATCGTACAGAAGAATGTGACTGATCGTCATCGCTGGCATCAGCAGGTGCTGCGCGTTTCGCCATGGTTAAGTCTTTGTTCAGTGTCAAGCTGAAATTGCGTTGAAGCGCGCGCGAGAACGGGTCATTAAGAGTTGATTACAAGGAAAAATACAGGCTATATGACAGTCGTGGCATTTAATTACTACCATCCTCGTTCCACTGTTCAGATATTGACATTTAACTTGATTAGTCGACCGCTTCATGCTGCCGCTTTGGGTGCTTCCTTTGACTCTGCGCTGGAAGCTGGCCAAAGAGATGGAATACCCAAGTTAGGCAGTGCTGGCATAGATGGTAGGTAGCCTGAAGAAGCTGGTGCTTCATCATCTTTGGCAATTGTCGCTTGAGCCTGGCCCGAAGTACTCGTAGCTGGCCATATACTGCCTGCGAATTGTGTCGCAGCTTCAGAGAGAACGTTCACTTCCTGCGTGACGGCTTGTGTGATCGACTCGGTGATTGTCGCTGGCGGTTCGACATGCTCTTTAGTCAGAGTCTCTGAGCTTCCAGTTTGCTCCTCGGGTTTGCTCGAAGTGGTCTTAGTGTCCGCCGCTTGTTCCTCTTTTGCTTCCTGATGCGCAGCAGCCAGCTCTTGTCGTTCTTTGGGCGTAGCACTGGCGACCACATCCTTTGATTTTGCAGACGGGTCAATGCCTTGCTTCGCTTTAGCCTTGATGACCGTTGGGTCATTATCATCGAGACCGTTGCCTCTAAAGCAGAGAAGGAAGGATGGGCGCTTCTTCTTTTGTTTCGCGCTCTTGTCGGACGCAGTAGAGAGTTCTGTGCCGGTCCGCTTTCCAGCCGACTTGTCCTTATTTCCCGCTGACGGTTCTTCATCTCCTGCTTCCTCGCCAATTCCTGAATCTTCCTCGTCTGCTGCAGCGCTTGAACCACCTGCCTCATCCCCATTCTCCTCGTGAAGCATGTGAGACGCTTGTGATTGAGACTGCTGCATGAGCGGACGAGCTTCTGTTCTAGATCCATCATCTGCGATGCCACAGAATTTGCAAATGGCTGGTAGATAGACTGCATAGTCGTATTTGAAGTGATAATTGCCTCCGAATTCGGCGTCGAGCTGATCTTCAGGAATGAGCTTCTTCATGTCTGGGTTCATCTGTAATTTGCCCTTGGTTTCGGGGTCTAGGAAGGGCGTCACGGCAGAGAAGATTCCTTTGAGGTAGAAAGGACAATTGACGACGACCTGCTTGAGAGTCAGCTCTGATCGATGTGAAGAAGAATAGTACACACAGCCTTGCCTAACCGTTCTGCGTAGTGATTCTGTAAGATGTCGATGATAGTCTTCGCTGTCTTCATTGAAGGGTTGGACTTGCTTGAAGCGCCTGCGTAATCGATGACAAGCAAGAGCTTCGAGACATGCGGAGGTAGCAGATCGACAGCTCGCTCAAGCTGAAAGATCATATGTCGGACTGATTGCGTATACCATCAGCCAATGATCTAGATATCAGGCAAACAACTCACTCTGCGTAGGACTGGGATCGGTATTCTCTCGCGCAGGTCGAAGGTACATCACAGGTCTACCCTTGAGATCGAATCCGCTGACAATGACCTTACCCTGTTCAAAGCATTAGACGGATCAGACATCGATACATGGAACGGCTCACTCCTTCAGTTTCCTCGCGGATCTCATCAGGAGGGATAGTGTCGGGCTTATACTCTCTTCTCCATTCACTGTACGTCTTACCTCAGCATGGCTCCGCTACAATTCCGCGCGCAACTCACAGCGTCGATTTGACCCTCGACTTGGCTTGATCCATCTTCCAATCGCTAGCTTTCAGAAAGCGTGCCATGCATCGTTCCGTGTCTAAGTATTTCTTCTCTTGCACAGCATAGTCGTCAGATTCGGGCAAAGCGAGTTCCTTGTCGATATATGATCTTAGCTCTTCGCATTGCTTCTCTTGCGCAGACGTGAGCTCGGGGTCCTTCTCAAATTTGGTGTCTGGCAGCGGCCGCCAAGCTCCAACGGTAGTCTCTTTCGTGCCAACTTGAGCAACGCCTTTGGCACTCTTCAAGTAAGCATTTCTCTTGCCGGTCGGTACTTTCATCTTTTGCTTATGCTGCAGGGTACTTGTAGGAATTGAACAGTATAAGACAAAAAGCGAGCTCCAAGAGAAGGTTGGCTTGGCTGAGAAGTAAGAAAGAAGGTTACTTCGCCCGTGTCAGCCGAAATGACGATGATCGATTTGTCAAAGTTAAGTCGGAAAAGTGGAATAGCCGTTCAACAATGCGGTCTGAATTAATGCTATTTCACGAATGTCTGCTGGCTTATGGCTACCAAAGCCGGGCGAAACTCGAATATCTGCATTCCTGCATCAGATGAACATGAACATATGCATTTAGCCGGCATACACTCAATCGTCAGATGTCGAGACAGAGACCCTGCCCTACGCAGGTACAACACCGCACCCCATTCTGCATTAGTATGACAAGATTCGTTCGAAACAGCGAGGAGAGGCCGCTCTGCTCGACGTGACAGCGCTCTAAGGCGCGCGAAAAGATGGCTATAGGGTAGCGAGACCAGACCACATGTACAGGGAGCAGGCAGGAATGAGAACAGAGCCTCTCGCAGACCAGAGGAGCGGAACGACAAGATAGACTGCAAGAACGAACGAAACAGATGGGCCGCTGCTGCAGTCCATCGAGTAGATAGAAGAGCTCTTTGCTGGATATAGGTTGGGAGTGAATCCAAGGAGGACAACAAGCTGCAGACGTTGCTCCAGGCTACATGAGCTGTCTAAGGTTTGAATTCGCAGGCGACCACAAGCAGGCGGCATGAACAGATTGATGTGCAGGCGCACGAGATATCGCAAGAGTTGAGACCAGACATCCGAAAAGTATATAGCGAGGATGCAAGCCGATCCGTGATGCAAAGTGACCAGTCCCAAACAAATGCCAGAAAGTCGGACGAATACATCTACTTCTTGGCCTTGGTAGCTGCCTCCTTCTGCGACTTCATGACCTTCTTGACAATCTTGGCCTCTTCGACAAGGAAAGCACGGACGATCCTGCAGACAATACTCTCAGCTTGACCCTCTACACCTTGATCAATGTCTATTCACCTGTCCCGGACACAGCTGGAGCATCTCGATCCACCGTACGCCCGCTCAACGGTCTTTTGCCTCTTGGAGATGGTAGCATACTGTTTTGGTCGTAGGGCTGGGATCTATGGGCAGGCAAGCTTTAGCCAAAGCATGGGTCATGGATCTGCTTGAACATACGCCTGGGAGAGCGATACCGCAGTCACCGCATTTGGGTGAAGATGCTGGCTTCTTTACTCTGAGGTAGACGAGCTTGCCGCCTGTACGTCCCAAGTCTCAGCCTTCTGCCTCTCTAGGGTATATCGTTCAAAGTGCCGAACCAGGAGTTTTGACAATCTTTCGTCTGTTTGACGCAGTGTTGTACGATTTCCTCGTCCTTAGTTGAAGCCTCTGCACCATCTTGCTGTTCTTGAGAGTCTTGAGCCGGTTTGCGTGAGGGGAGAAGCTGGTCTACTCTCGGAGCGGGCGAAAAAATTTCGACTTGCGGTCAGAACAAATTTTGGTTACGCTGTTGACGACTCAAGCTCGCCAGTGTCCCCATTGTTCAAGGCGATCCTGTATGCAGCTAATATGATACTCTATCGCGTCCCATAGCATTGCTCAAGATCGACGAATAATTTTCTCCGACTTAAGTTCTTCGCTGAGCCCTGGGACTTTCTTTCTTCCTTATTTCTCTGTATCGCGAGACTTGCCTGCGCAAATTCGAGCACAACGTCAGCCTTGGGACCGCTCGAAATCTCTTCGTCCATCTTTGACATGACATTAAATCTGTGCAAGTAGACATATGCTTGGGCTCAGACTCATGAGGCAACAAGTCCGTTACCCTCCCTCTTGTCCATCTCTTGCCTCTCATATTGACTGACAGCAGTCGACCAGCCGGAACTTTGATGCGATCAGAACATCTGCCTGTAAATCTCGCCGTCAGTCATGTTCCTAGGCGAAAGCTTTCTTCTTTACCCTCCCATACCTCCTCCTGGAGGCATACCTCCCATATCCATACCGCTAAAATATGAGACTTAGCTGGAATCGAGTGAGACAATGCTCAAAACTTGCCCTCCCATTCCTCCGCCCATCATGTCCATTCCGCCCCCGCCCATCATTCCACCACCCATCTGGCCTTGACCTCCAGAAGGCGCACTCATCAAAGCAAACGCTTCTGTACAAAGAGTCAGAGCTGCTCGACCAGCACTTTCTATAACACACCGATCAGTACACCAAGAATGATTAGGATGAAGCTACCGAGGACAAGACTCTTCGTCATCATTGTCCAGCTGCCGAATGACCCCAAAATGAACAGGTTGAGGCCGGCCAGCCCTGTTACTATGATCGCAGAGAGGATGAACGGGATCATCGCAATGCCTCCTCCTTGGCCTGGCATCTGCATCCCTCCACTACTACATATTGCTGACAATGCATGTCGTCTTTCCCAAAAAGCGAAAAACAGAGCCACTACCCTATAAACAGAATGAGCCAAAATGACTGAGACAAATGTAGTATGCTCTACTTACGTGACCAGACAAGCTATTCCGTACATGACAAACCACCACTCTGGTTCATCCCAATCGCCTAGGATATCCCAGACTGCGAGAATCCGGCTTCTGAACATTGTTCGTATCGAGCTTGGGTAAACTTACATGGTTGCGGCCTGTACAGAAGAGCTGATGAGCAACTCTTTTTACAATTACCGAAGTCAGACTGACTCAATGGTCGCATTAGGACCCGTAAATGTACTGTTGTAACCTTTGACATTGCGTTCAACCTAGACTGGAGAATGGCTTACAAATAAGTGCCAGCTGCGAGTACGCAAGCACCGGAGGCAAATAGGATCTATGTCAGGTCTGAGATGGACAGTAGAGCGATCAGATAACGAGACTAACGCAGGAAGTTGCGTGCCAGCCTGCGCCCTTGAGAGGTGGTTGTTTCATTCCCATAGCCATCTTGATTGGTTATTGCTGATTGGAAGAGCAGAAGAGAAAATCGTAGAGGCCACGAGTTGGTTACAAGACAAGACTTGAACGCATGAGAGCCGGTCGGAAGAACATTGCCTCGCGCCTTCTGATGAGAGATAAGCAAAGCATGTTGCTCAACAACAGGTCCTACTGACTTGGCATCCTAGACCCGTATTTCTGGATCACAGCTGAGATATCTTAGAGCCCTCCACAGGCAGAAGAAAGGGACGGCTTTCTGTGATGAGAAGCAGAAGCAGAGGTAAAATGAACGCGAGATGCACTGGATAGGACAGATAACAGAAAGGCCATCGAAACGCAGGGGTGCAACAGTCTCGCGCGCAGAACCGAGCGGAAGAGCGTCTCGAATCGTTGGAAGATCCAGAGTTGGAAAGATCACATCACAGCCGCGATAGCAGAGCAGTCTAAGCAATATCAAGACTGCTGTCCGAGGCATGTCAAGACTTGCATGAAATTTCGGCATGGCTTCCTCTCTTGCCACCACTCGCCCTTGTGCGACTCCATATATCCCCTGTTCTGCTTGCGTGACTGCGTATCACAGCGGGCTGCCCATATACCATTAACAAGCTCAAGGATTGGTGAACTTTGCGTGTTTTCGCTCGCATAACCTGGTCTTCTCGCCTCTCCCATCATGGCTTCTTTAGAAGAGAGGAAGCGAAATGCCGAAAAGGGCTACCAATATGGGCAAGTCTCTGTATTCCTCACGAGGAAATTGGGGCTTACACTGCTGAGTACAGGGCCATGTCCTCGCTGGTCACTACAGCTGATCGATCCGCTATTCCAAGGAGGACAGACGAAGCTGGAGGTGAACTCGAATCACTTGTAGGCAAGATCGACCCCAAAGACATGGGTTCTCGAGTCGCGCGCGCTGCACCTACAAAGAAAGCAGAATCGAAAATGACTGCTGCCGAAAGGGAGGAACAGAAAGCTACAGCTTCTGCCAGTCGTTCTACCCGCCAGTCTCACAAAGATGTCATTGCCGCAACAGATGAGCTTGAAGGTCTTCGGTATCGACCGCGAACAAACGAAAACCGTCAAGTATTCGAACTTATGCTGGCCCTCATCCACACTACCCTTGGTGACCAGCCACAAGACGTCATTCGCTCTGCCACGGATATCGTTCTCGAATTCTTGAAAGACGAGGAAGAACTGAAAAAGGACCTCGACAAGAAAAGAGAGATTGAAGGTGTCCTCGGCGCGACGCTGGACGCTCAAACTTTTACTGAACTCATCAGTCTCGGCAAGAAAATCACGGACTATGCCGATGAAGAGCAAAATGAAGGCCGCAATCCAGACGAAGAAAAGGCTGAAGGCGAAATTGATGATGATGTCGGTGTCGCTGTGGTCTTTGAGGATGACGAAGAAGAAGACGGACAAGGTGGAGAGGAAGATGAGGATGCTGTCGGCGGTTTCGAAATTCGAGGAGAATCAGACGATGAGGAAGATGCACCTGAAGATGCACCAGAAGTCAAGGACGACAACGTGGACGAAAGCGTCATGATCGGTGGAGCTTCGAACAAGAAGCAGTCTTCCCAGCTCACCGCAAGAGACATTGACGGTTTCTGGCTTCAACGTCTCATCGCTTCTGTCTACTCTGATCCGCATGAAGCGACAACCAAGACTTCAGACGCTCTGGCTCTCCTCAGCTCTGAAAGCAACGCTCGTGATCTTGAGAATTCCCTCATGGATCTCTTCGACTACAATCATTTCGAAATTACCAAACAGCTCGTCTCGAATCGGGAGCGAATAGTATGGTGCACTCGTCTCGCAAGAGCGAACGAGACAGAGCGAATGGACGTTGAGGTCGCGATGCGTGAGAAGGGAGTTGGATACATCCTCAAGGAGCTATCCAGCACATCATCAGTTTCAAAGGGCGCATCTGGCATGGACCTGGACGAAGTCGATGCACCAAAGAAAGCCAACATTGCTCCCGGCTCTCTTGTCCAGCCGAGAAACACCGTCGACCTCGAAAGCATGATCTTCACCGCCGGCGCTCGTCTCATGTCCAACAAGAAGTGCAAGCTTCCGGAAGGCTCATTCAAGCGCACAAAGAAGTCGTACGAGGAGATTCATGTTCCCACCCCACCCAAGCCAGCAGTCATGGACAAACGAGTGCCTATTACCAATCTGCCCGAATGGTCCAGAGTCGCTTTCCAAGGCCAGACCAGCTTGAACCCGGTCCAAAGTCGTCTTTACCCTGTTGCTTTCCATCATCAAGATCCAGATACCACAGACGAACCGCTTTTGCTTTGTGCTCCTACTGGTGCAGGAAAGGTAAGCGAGATGCTCGCTTGATTGATGGTCACTGACCTTCTTTTCTTCAGACCAATGTTGCTATGTTGTGTATCCTCAACGAAATCGGCAAACACCGCGACCCGAATACTGGAGCCATCGATCTGGATAGCTTCAAGATTGTCTATGTGGCGCCAATGAAGGCTCTTGTCGCTGAAATGGTTGGATCTTTTGGAAAGCGGCTCGAAGCTCTGGGCATCACTGTCTCTGAACTCACTGGTGATCGACAATTGACCAAAGACCAGATCGCCTCGACGCAAATCATTGTCACTACGCCAGAGAAGTGGGACGTCATCACTCGCAAAGCAACGGACACCAGCTACACCAATCTCGTCCGTCTGATCATCATTGACGAGATCCATCTTCTGCATGACGACCGTGGTCCAGTGCTTGAATCGCTAGTGGCCAGAACCATCCGCAGAATGGAGCAAACCCAAGATTACGTTCGTCTCGTCGGTCTTTCTGCCACTTTACCCAACTATGCAGATGTCGCTCGTTTCCTTCGTGTCGACCCTAAGAAAGGTCTCTTCCACTTCGATGCTACTTTCCGTCCGTGTCCACTCAAGCAGCAATTCGTTGGTGTAACCGAAAAGCGCGCCATCATGCGGTATCAAGTCATGAACGAGGTCTGTTACGAGAAGGTGTTGGAGCAAGCCTCGAACCAGAATCAGTGTCTTGTCTTTGTGCACTCGCGTAAAGAAACTGCTAAGACTGGCCAATTCCTTCGCGACAAAGCCCTCGAGCTCGAGACCATCACCAGCTTCATCCGACCTGATTCGGCCAGCCGAATGATTTTGCAAGATGAAGCAAACCAGTGCAAGGATGCTGCTCTCAAGGACATGCTTCCTTTCGGTTTCGCTATACATCACGCTGGTATGACCCGTGAAGATCGTACAACAGTCGAGGACCTTTTTGCCGATGGTCATATCCAAGTCCTTGTCTCGACAGCAACTCTAGCCTGGGGTGTCAATCTGCCAGCTCACGCCGTCATCATCAAGGGCACGCAGATCTACAATCCTGAGAAAGGCCGTTGGGTTGAGCTCAGCCCACAAGATGTTCTGCAAATGATTGGTCGTGCTGGTCGACCCCAGTACGACACCTTTGGCGAAAGTGTCATCATCACCAACCACTCAGAACTTCAATACTTCTTGTCTATGCTGAATCAGCAACTACCGATCGAGTCACAGTTGGTCAAGAAGCTGCCCGACAACATGAATGCCGAAATTGTTTTGGGTAACATCAGAAACAGGGACGAAGCTGGTCCGTGGACGTCTGATGATCCATTGCTTGAGCTGATGTATTCTGATTAGCTGCTTGGCTCGGATACTCCTACTGGTTCCAGCGTGCTCTCAATTCGCCTGTCTTATACGGTATCTCGTCGGATTACAAAGACGATGATGCTTCCCTTCTGCAGAAGCGCGCGGACATCGCACATACCGCCGCTGTCGTCCTTGAAAAATCAGGTCTCGTCAAGTATGATCGCAAGACCGGCGTTCTGCAAAGCACTGAACTTGGTCGCATCGCGTCGTACTACTTCATCACCTACCAATCGATGCAAGAGTACAACAAGCACTTGCGTCCGTCTATTGGCATGATTGAACTTTTCCGGATCTTCAGCTTGTCCGAAGAGTTCAAGTTTGTGCCCGTTAGACAAGAAGAGAAGCAGGAATTGGCGAAATTGCTAGGTAAGCTAGTCAGACAACTGCTGATCATGGAACTAAGTCTTGCAATGGACCGAGTTCCAATACCGGTGAAGGAGAACATTGACGACCCTTCAGCCAAGATCAATGTCCTTCTACAGTCATACATTTCTCAGCTGAAGCTCGACGGCTTCGCTCTGGTCGCAGACATGGTCTATGTGACTCAAAGTGCTGGTCGTATTTTGCGAGCCATCTTCGAAATTTGCCTGAAGCGTGGATGGGCCGCCTTGACGCAGAAAGCGCTCGATCTGTGCAAGATGGTCGACAAGCGCATGTGGTCGACCATGTCACCTCTGCGCCAATTCAAGGGCATTCCAGTCGACATCGTCCGCCGAGCAGAACGGAAGGAATACCCTTGGTACAGATACTTCTACCTTGAGCCGCCAGAACTTGGAGAACTCCTTGGTCTACCCAAGGCAGGCAAGCTGACCCACAAGCTTGTCCATCAATTCCCTCTGCTACTTCTCTCAGCACATGTCCAGCCTATCACCAGATCGATGCTGAAGATAGAGCTCACCATCACCCCAGACTTTGAGTGGGACGAGAAAGTACATGGCTCGACAGAGTCGTTCTGGATTATGGTCGAAGATGTCGATGGCGAGCTTGTGCTGTTCCACGAGCAATTCATGCTCCGTCAACGCTTCGCTACCGAAGACCACTACGTCACCTTCACTGTACCCATTCTTGAGCCCACCCCACCTAACTACTTCATCACTGTAGTCTCGGATCGCTGGCTACATTCGATTACCAGACTTCCTGTCTCTTTCAAGAACCTCATTCTCCCTGCCAAATTCCCTGCGCCTACCAACCTCCTTGATCTACAGCCTCTACCAGTTTCAGCACTACACAACCGTCCTTACGAGCAAATCTATGCCGACTCTGTTAGCTCCTTCAACAAGATTCAGACGCAAGTTTTCCAAGCCTTGTATACAACCAACGACAATGTCCTGCTTTGCGCTCCAACCGGATCGGGCAAGACGATCGCAGCAGAATTTGCACTTCTTCGACTCTGGGCCAACAACGGAGGCCGATGTGTCTGCATCGAACCTTACCAGGACGTCGTCGACTTCAGAGTTGCTGAGTGGTCCCAGAAATTCAGCTCTTTGCAAGGCGGCAAGTCCATTGTCGCTTTGACTGGCGAGAGCACGACCGATCTTCGCCTTCTGAACAAGAGCGATGTCATTGTTTGCACGCCAACCCAATGGGACCTCATCTCTCGTCGCTGGAAGCAGCGAAAAGCAGTACAAGAGCTTGGACTCGTCATTGCGGACGAAATTCACCTGGTTGGCAGCGGCATCGGTCCGACTTATGAGGTAGTCATGTCGAGAGCAAGATTCGTTGCCGCTCAAACCGACAATCCGACCAGAATTGTCGCCTTTGGTGCTTCTTTGGCCAATGCGAAAGATCTCGGCGAATGGCTCGGCGTCTCTGCTCAGAATACCTTCAACTTTTCTCCTGGAGCCCGTCCACTACCAATGGAAGTGCACATCCAAAGCTTCAACGTTCCTCATTTCCCCTCCTTGATGATTCAAATGGCTAAACCAGCTTACCTCGCCATGACTGAATGGGCTGAAGATCGTCCTGTTATCGTCTTCGTACCGACCCGCAAGCAGTGTCGCCTCTCAGCCTCTGACCTTTTAACCTACTGCCTGGCTGACCAAGACCCGGATCGATTCTTGAACATTGAAAAGTCGGATCTCGAGCCTCACCTTGAGCGTATTTCCGATGAAGACTTGAAAGAGACGCTGCGTAATGGTATCGGTTTCTACCATGAAGGTCTTTCGAAGCAAGACAAGCTCATCGTTGAGCGTCTCTACACTCTCGGCGCCATTCAAGTGGTGGTGGCTTCGAAAGAGACTGCATGGAGCATTCCTTTGACAGCCTACATGGTCATCATCATGGGAGCTCAGACCTACGAAGGCAAAGAGCATCGATATGTGGATTACGCCTTCCCGGATCTACTTCAAATGATGGGTCGGGCTTGTCGACCAAGAGAAGATGCCAGCAGCCGATGTGTCCTCATGATTCCTCAAGTTCGCAAACCTTTCTTCCTCCGGTTCCTCAACGAAGGATTGCCAATCGAATCGCATATGCATCTGTCTCTCGCTGACAACCTCCTTTCCGAGATCGCCTCAAGGACGATATCGAACAAGCAGGAAGCCGTCGACTGGTTTACTTGGTTGTGGTGCTACAGGAGACTGACACAGAACCCGAATTACTACGTAAGCCTTTATGTAAGCGATCTTACTGCTCTTCTGACGCTTTCCACAGAACATGCAAGGCACAAGTCACAGGCATATGAGTGACTACTTGTCTGGGCTCATCGAAGACACACTCGCAACTCTCGAACAGGCCAAGTGTATTTCTATCGAAGATGAGAGTATGTAGTCTCGATATCTCATCGATTTGATGGTCTAATATGTCTCGTAGTGGACTTGAGCGCGCTCAATTTGGGTCTTATCGCCTCCTTCTACCAAGTGTCAAGCGTGAGTATTGCCTTTAGCATCTCGTTCTCGATCTAATGCTGCTTCTAGATCACCCTAGACACCTTCAGCATGTCTTTGACAGAGAAGACTAAGCTCAAGGGATTACTCGAAATCGTTTCTTCTGCTGTTGAATTCGAAGACATCCCGATAAGGCACCACGAAGATGTGATCTTGCGAAAGATCTACGACCGGGTGCCCGTCAAGCTTTCGTCCGTTGACTTCAGCTCGCCAAACTTCAAGACCAATGTCCTCCTCCAAGCTCACTTTTCGCGCATCCAGCTCACAGCCGATCTGGCATCAGATCAGATACTCGTTCTCGAACGTGTTGTGAAGCTGCTGTCTGCTTGCGTGGATGTCATGTCTTCCGAAGGCTACATCAACGCGCTCAAGGCTATGGACATGACCCAGATGGTCGTTCAAGCTGTCTGGGATTCGGACTCGCATCTCAAGCAAATCCCGCACTTCTCCACTGCGGTGACGCAGCGATGTATTGAAAAGGAAGTCACAAGCGTCTACGATGTGACCGACTTGGACGATGAGCCTCGTGATCAGCTATTGCAGATGGACGCAAAGCAGATGAGGGATGTCGCTCGATTCTGCAATGCCTATCCAAGTGAGTCGGATGTAACCTGGTTGATCAATTGCTGATGGCCCGACTCAGGTATCGACATCGAACACGAAGTGCAAAATCCAGAAGCTCTCATAGCAAGCAGCCCAATCAAGCTTACTGTTTCTCTTGCACGAGACGAAGATGGCGAGGACGAGGACCACTCGGTGGTCGCGCCCTTCTATCCTGGCAAGAAGACTGAAAATTGGTGGGTTGTGGTTGGCGAAGCCGAAAAGTCAAAGACAGTACGTTTGTAATGCTGACAATCGTAGAGCAACATCACTAACACATATTCTCAGCTCTTGAGCATCAAAAAGGTGCCTCTGCAACAAAAGGCCAATGTGAACCTGGAGTTCCAGCTGCCAAAGGGGTCACACAAGCTCACTCTGTCTGGTAAGCTCCGATGCGGTCTCTCGTCTATAGCGGCACTAATACTCGATGGTAGTGGTCTGCGATTCTTACATCGGTTGTGATCGAGAATTCGCCGTCGATGTGAATGTGGCCGAAGGTGAGGAGAGCGAAGATGAGGACTCGGATGACGATGGGGATGTAGAAATGGGCAACTGAGTAGATAGATATGTAAATGTACAATATGGCATCTTGCATTCGTGCAATCATTGAGCTAGTCTACTGCTTTCCTGCTATTGCTACGCCATTCAAGCGCCGGGTCGTGTTGAAACTAGGATACATGTGCATTGCAAGCTCGATTATAGCTTCGCTCGATTCATGTGAGCATCGGGTGAGAATGCACTAATGCCCATCAAGCTGTTCTTGTTGTCCTTGTCTGCATCGTCCATCAGCACCACAACAACCGAAATGCTGATACGATTTCTCAGTTCAGGCCGATTGGCTCGTCATACAGGGGACATACTCGTCACGATACCGCCTCGAGAGCGGCGAAGGTATCGAGAGAAGACCCCGGAAGTGCTGTTATCGTGATCAGTATCGGTCTAAACGAGTCGCATCAACTGAGGAAATGCTTGAGGCTCACTTCAGTATTTTGACCACCCAACGCATTTCTAGGGAAGGGAATTGATCAGTACTTTGCATACTTCATGACAGTACGACGACCCACCTAATAAGATGTGTACTTAGGTTTCCATCGACAAACAAGAAGCGGCCATTTCGTTTCGTTGCTGGTACATGGCCACTCGACGAGGCATTCGCGTCCGGGGTCACCCGCTTCAGAAGATCTTGTTCGCTTTGAGGTTTCCGTACGCCGTCAAGGTGAGCTCCGACCAGACCAACAATCGTGTCGTTTTCGAGCTCATCGAACAGTCCATCCGTCGCCATGACGAGAAATCGTTTCGGCTTCTTAGTCCCTTTTGCATCTATGCTTTCGAGATTGCGAGTCGTCACGACTGGCTCGGCAGTGACATATGGCGGCGAGAGACTGCGACGCGTTGGGCATCAGATGCGTCTTGCATTGAGAAATATCACTCACTAATTTCTTGGATCGCCCCTTCTTGGCAGATTAAAGTACTGAAGCACCTTGTTGTACATGCCGACTGGCCATTTATAACGGTTGTCACTGTCAGTCAGTGAGTCAGCTTACAATGTCAAAGGAAGCACGACTGCTCACCCAAAAGCACGCGTCGGTTCTAGATGACCCAAGACACGCCCTTGAGACACAACAGTATTCTTCTCCGCTTCCGGATGTTCCTTTTGCATTCTTGCTACCTCTTTCATATTCCGCCCAGTCTGATCATCTGTCAAAACATCGACCTTCCACTTTGAGGTCGCGGGATCCCAAACACCCATGACAGCCCTCGAGTCACCTGTCACTGCTACACTGATCCTATTCCTCGCTGTATCGATAACGGAAAGCAAAGCACAAGCGCCGCTCAAAGCTGGTAACACCGATTGCAGGTCGGTAGCAGATGGGATGGTAGAGGTAGATTCTTTCGTCTTGTTCATTAGATTGAGCGGCTTGTCTGAAATGTCCTTGTCTAGTTTGAGGAAAGCGTTCTTCAAAGCCGCAGCAACAATGTTTGGGTCTTCGTCTAGATTTGTGAAGCGAACATCGCCGTCTGAGCTTCTTCGGAGTCCGTTGCCCTTCAGTAACGATTGTAGGAGTGAGACTTTTGATTTGGCACTTGCGCCTTCAGTCATCTCTTGTAGTGCCGAAATGCGAAATGTTTCGTATTCAGGTGTTGCGTTAAAGACGCCTTGTAGCTCGCGTGAAACGTAAGGTATCAGGTATTCGGACAGGTGTTTTGATGTTTGCCAGCCAGAGTGGCCTGCAGAGCTGTTTTCAGTTGATTTTATGGTACTAGAGACATTATGACTTGCCGTCAAACACTCCGAACATGAGCAGATCTCCTTTGACCTCTGATGAAGGATCTCTTGTGATTACAGATACAGCGTGATCATCTTCTATGGGTGAATTTGATGCGAGGAAACTGGTATCCCATCTTGAAACGATATTGTTCCCTGGTCGAGTGATGGTCCATCTAACACAGGTCTTTAGCAAGAGACTACACTTTCTGGCCTACTACATACGCAGCCTGGTGCTCATGAAGCTTAGCTTCCGCTTGTGCCATTGACAGCATCGTAAGAGTTTTGGTAGATTGACCGAACGAATTCGAGCCGGGTATCTGCAGAGTGAAGGTCTGATCCTTGCTTGAGGCAGCAGAAGTACTGAGAGCAGCCGCTTGACCTGATGCAGGTGCTTCTTGAGCGCCAGACGATTGTGTGTAGAGCAGCGCTGAAATACCGACAACTCCAGCGCCTATGAGAGAGATATCAACGACTCGACGTCGAGCAGCAGATGGGCGCGGCTTCGGAGGCTTGGGAGAGGTGCTGTTGGGAGATGCAGAAGAATTTGGTGCTGCGAGTGAAGTTGACGTCGATAGGCAGCGAGTTATAGCCTTGCCGTTCCTTCTCATGGTATCATCAAGCTCTTATTAAGCCAGGTATCAGGTATCTCAATGCCTAAGTGCGAGCTTGGGAGCTGGTATCGACGTTTTTGTCGAATCAAGGTTTGACGCGAGACCGTCATGCGCAGCAGTGTCTGGCATTCTGTACAGCGTCTGCGTGTCTGCCTCAAGCTATGCGTGGTTTCTCTGTCTTCTGAGGTCTAGCTTTTGCGATGCGTCCCGATTTCACGAGACGCTGTCTACTTTGCATCATCTCTTTCTGCCCCTTGCAGTCTCCCATTGCTGCCCTCTGTACTTGCTTCATGTCTATCTCATCTATATGACGCGCATTTCGCTTGGCTTAAACATCTATGTCAGCCAACAATTATGATTTTGGCCATGGCCTCTCATGTTGCATGTATTCTACCTCTGCTTTTCCTTTGACAAACTGCCATCCTGATGAAGCTACAATTCTTACTGTTGCTCTCTGCTTTGCTAGTGGCCGAATCTCAAGCTGCCGTTGTTCCACGAAGCTCGCATCACGCTCATGCCCATTCGCATTCGCACTCTCACTCGCATGGACATCAAGCACACCAGCCACGACGTTTCAGTGATCCACCTACAGTCCCTCTACTTCGACGATCCGACGGTCTGCTCTTATCCAGCAGCGTGAAAAAGCTGGTCGATCATCCGGTTCACCGTGGTGCAATTAATGTCTCTGGCGTTCCCTTCTTGGTCAAGCCTGTGCATATGCCTCTATCAAAACGGAGCGACGATGCAATTGACTTCTCTGGCGTTCCTTTCTTGGTCAAGCCTGTGCATATGCCTCTATCAAAACGGAGCGACGATGCGATTGACTTCTCTGGCGTTCCTTTCTTGATCACACCTGTGCACATGCCTTTGCTGAGGCGGCGCAGTGAGGATGATTGGGAGGAAGAAGGTAAGCTGCCAATCCTTTTAACTCTTTCAGATTCACTAATGTTGAGTCTTTCGATGCTCTTAGATGATGACTCTGGAGATGAGGATGACGATTACGATGAGAAACGACCGAAAGGCAAATCGTACAAGGATGAAAAGTCCGACATGGATGCCGACGAAAGTTGGAAGGACAAAGCTAGCGAGTCAGAATCGGACGGAAAGTCAATGTCAGACAGTGGCAGTAGCAAGGATGAAGAGGAACCAAAGTCCGGCAAAGGATCAGATTCGAAAGACGAGGACAAGTCGACTTCAAGCAGTAGCAAAGGCAAGAGTCAGAGCGAGGATGAGGACGAGGAAAGCTGGACGAATAAAGGGTCGAAGATGGACAATGACTGGGAAGAGAAGCCGTCCAAGCCTTCGTCCAAAGACACTGACAAATCCTCTACCGACGATGCACCGAAAGCGAGTCCCAGCGCGTCCAAAGATAAGGCATACGAAGAAGAGGAAGAAGGTTTGTCCAAGTTTTCCTGAGGTCTGATTTTCGCTGACGGATAACAACAGATGACAAAGGTTCTTTGCTTGACTCTCTTTTCGAGCCTTTGAACACCAAATCAGATGGGGAGCATGATCATGAAAATCACTCGTCCAGCTCAAACAAAAAGTCCTCCACTGAAGACGAAGATTCGGATGAAGAGCAAGATCGGGAGACCTCACCCAAAAAAACTTACAGCAATAAAGATGCTTCACCGGACAGCAAGAAGTACGACGACAACTCGGAAGAAGATGATTCAAAGGGCAGCAAGTCATCGTCAAACTCTTCAGACTCAGCCGAGAAAGGTAGCTCAGACACCAAGAAAGGCCAGAGCTATGCCAAATCGGATACCGGAGGCAAATCAGACGACTATGAACCGGATGATCAAGACGAGGACGAGGAGACAGGCGACTATGAAAAGGACAAGACCAACAGCGCGACCAATTCATCAGCTGGATCTAGTTATGCTCAACCGCAAAGCTTTAAGAAAGACAATGCGCGCCCAGCCGCAGATTGCCAAGCACTCAAAAAGGTCTACAACGAGATGAACGGCACAAGCTGGTACACTCAGCTTGGTTGGAGCAACCCTGATGACCCGGATTGCTGTCACTATGGCGGCGTGACTTGTGACTCGCAATCGAGAGTAGTGGATCTCGACTTGGGAGAGAACAACCTGGCTGGCCCTTTGTCTTCTGGTTTCTTTGAGCTTGATCAGCTCAAGCGACTGTAAGTGTGCTTCTTCTCCGTCTCGGCTTATTCTTACATCCGGTGTTCAGGAATGTCTCGTTCAATCAGATCTCTGGCTATCTGCCCGATAGCTTTGGCATGGTTCCTTTACTAGATACATTGTGAGTGTTGAAAGGAATGGAAATTTGCGTACACTAACCACAAATCAGGGCTATCGACAACAACACCTTTACTGGCACGCTACCAGCTTCCCTGCTTGGCTCTTCCGCTATAAAGAGCTTCCACGCTTCCGCTAACGACTTTACCGGCTCGCTTTACTTCCTCAATGCTACAGCTCTCGACCAACTCTACATTGCTCGAAACAGCTTCACCTACCTCAATCTTACCATGAACTACGAACTCACCAAAGTGGTCATCGACAACAACAAATTCACAGGATCGCTCTCTGACATCAAGCTGCCCGCTGTGCAAGTCTTCACCGCATCAAATAACATGTTCAGCGGACCTATGTTTGATCTCGCATCAATGTCTCAACTGTCCAGACTGTAAGCTTTAGCCGTTATCTTAGATCAGGAGCTGATCTTTTGTCAGGGACATATCGAACAATCAGTTCCTCGGACCATATCCAGCCATCTCTGCTAACCCAAGTCTCGAGTATTTGTACGTTATGCAGCTCGCCCAATCTCGTATTACCGAACTAATCATGCCTGCAGCGGTATAAGCGGAAACCAATGGCAAGGCGCTTTCCCATTAACAGCAGCTCCTTCGAACCTCTACTCATGCTCCGTCGACCCTGTACCAAAATCAGCTTGTCCAGCGGAAGCGACTATGCAAGAGTCTTCCTCGCTTGCTTACCACTGCAAACTACAATGTCGAGGTGGAGGCGAAGATGTCAACGCGGGTGTACCAGCTTCAATCGAAAGCGCTGCGCCTCCTGCCGAAAGTACTTGGTAGAATCTCTCTTGATTCGTTCAACTTTGGTGGTCGAGGGCTGTAGACGACTAAGGGATGTAGATAGAAATGTAATAATGCGTGCTGTGTGTATATATTCACGATTCTAATGCCAACACTATTATACTATCCAACAAGTCCGTAACAATGTATGCAAAAAGTCCTTTGTAACGAGTGACCAGCACCTTATTCTGGGATCTGTCCACTTGCAGTCGGTTCGACAGCGGCTGAAGCTGTAGCTTGTTCTGTCGGGACAGCAGTAGGCGTCACGTCGCTTCCAGCATCTGACCGCAACACATAACCCATCGAACGCATAGTCTCCCTCACTGCTGATCCTATAGCTCGATTGATGTCGATTTGATCGAGGAATTCTGTAGTATTCACTTGACCGAGCGACAAATTGGCGTTGGCTGGATCGAAAGCAGCTATCCTGAATGCTAGCGATCCACGTTCTGCTCTAGGGCACATTAAGAAATTGAGAGTATCGGCATAGGTAGATTGGTCGCTAGACGAAAAGATCAGCCACGTTGTCAGATCAAAGATAGACAAACTCACAAATGAGATCCGCTAGACCCCTGTGCCCATGCTCCCTGATACGCCGTCTGCATGATAATAGCCGTCCCCGATGTAGTACGGAAGAGAAGGGATTCCGGCACAATGACTTGTTCCGCCAGCGTGACATACGTCTCTTCTGCAAATTCGGAAGACGGAGCTGTTTGGTAAGTACCAAAGACGCTGCCATTGTTGGGCAAGATAGAATCTTGTATTTGTTGTGCTACTTGAGTTAGGGATTGCGGTAGGCTATCAGTAGGTGTCGGGCCATTGAGGTAGAGGTATCGATCAAAGGCGTATTCATACAGACCGGCGTATTCAAAGCTTCCGTTGGTGTATTGATAGCCAGTGATTTCGAGACCGAAAGCAGCTGGGTATTGAACAGACTCTTGCTGGTAGAACCAAGCCGATGCGAAGCCAAGCCCGTGAAGAAGCTCATGGACTACAGTCCCCAAGAAATCACTTGAAGAATAACCACTTGGGTCTGGGTCGCCTCTGAACCAAGAGTTGCGTACTTCTGGTCGACTGTTGAACCGCGCGCGAAGATCGAACGGAGCGTATGTCGGTTCTGAAGCGAGGTTGAATTGCTTGACTAGCGCTTGCGGGTAGAACCGAACGCGTCCATCATCGTCTTGTAGTGGAATATATCGAGATGCAGAAGCAGACCCTGATGACATTATGAGTTCATGCAAGTGGCACTGCATGATAAGTAAACACACCGAGATAAGTTTCACCCTCTCCAGGTCCGCACAGTCCATTAGGGCAGAAGGGAGATACTGAAGCATTCACAACGATTGTAGTAGTGAGTCGAAAGATGTCGGAGAGCATTTGACCAGCTTGGTTGAAAGCCTCTTCCACTCGTTCGCAATAGTCCGCTCGTTGATCAGCACCACTAGGGTTGGCAGATTAATTAGGTTATAGCACGGTACGACGAGACTCACGCCTCGCAATCTAGCTGAATGTCAAACGCATTGGTAGAAGTAGAGACTGTTCCGGGGAGGGCCGTTTCTAGAGGTGTTGCTGCAGAGGCAGTTGGTGCGGTGCCAGTCGGATCGATGATGAAATTAGGTCGAGGGCTTGTACCATCGTACAGACACGGTACAGGCACTCGGACACCAGGCTCGAGCGGGTTTGGTATATCGAAACAGGCAAGTTGGCCTCTTTCAGACTCGGATCCTGGCTTTTGCCTTCTTTGTAAAGGTGCTGCACTCGTTGCTGATAATAACAAGGCGCATAACAGTGTAGACGCAATCATGGTTGGCGGTGTGGAGACAAGAGAAGAGAAAATGCAAGAAATGACGATCCCTGGAGTGCCAAGCCTTTAGCCTTCACACCCTCGGCCTATCTCTGTGCCTGTATACGGCGCAGCGCAACAAGAATTGGAGCAGCAGTGTCCGATCACAGCCTTTGTCGTTCAGCGCGAAAACAATCGAGACTTTGCCATGTCAAAAGGCTCAACTGTGTCAACGGTTTTCGAAACGCTAATCAAAGTGCTAAGGCTGTTCAGAGGAGTCGTTGCTGGCTGTTTTCTCTTTTCGTATTTATGCGCGTGCAAGAAGTTCGACTGTGGAAACTTCGAATGGCAATTTCTTGCTCTGTTTGATCCAATTTGGCAAAAGTCTTTCCTGTTTTGTGCGTTCGACTCGTCATGTGAATGTTGGTGCAGCATCAAGACTCGCTTGAAAGATTTAACTACGTCCGCAAAATGCAATCTGGGGTCCGAGAGCCTTGTTACGTCTCTCCGTTCTAGCTTTGCGAGCCGCGGCCAAGAGTGTCAAGAGTCTCTCTACGAGCGCAAGAACACTCTATTATCGCAGCTCAACCTGTTGTCGGTCAGAACATCATGGACTTAGCTGCTGGCCCCGACAAGCTTTCTGCGTCGAACGATGCGAATCCCTTTCCACGTCTACCGGCGATACTCAAAGTATACGTGTCATACTATCATGGGAATGGCACGACAGAGGACATCATCGACCTGCAATTGCCCTACCAAGCTATCAGAAAAGTGGGCGGCCATGTCGTCAGCGAAGTATTGGTCATTCGAGAGTTCGAGTATATGGAACCTACCTCCGCGCTCCTCCTAGTCAATGGTCTTGACTACGTCAGCGCTAATCACCTATCCCTCGTACAGAGTCATAAGCCTGTCGTCACAGAGCCATATTCAACCAGCCTTGAAGGAGTTAAAGATTCGCCTGCTTGAATTGCACGCGTATCGGCATATACGCGAGCCACTTTGGCGGTTTCACCGATCTTTCCCTCGAGGACATTAGTATCAGTCTTGTGGCTAGTGAGCAGGAGGATTTCCATCGAGAAATTATCTTTGACGTTGTCTATAGCCGTCAATTGCGGACTTCCGGCTTGTCACCTAAGAACCTAGAAGTCCGCAAATTGCTAAGCAAAAGAATACGTGGAACTGCAAAAATGCAACAAGGCTTCCCTACCCCTATATACCAAGAATGTGCCAATGAGCGCTGTCAGGGAAATGCATTACCTTCATCTCTCAAGCAGTGTAGCAAGTGTCGGTCGAGGCGATATTGTAGTAGGTGAATACAGCTGTCCAAAGTGTATTGAAGGATGGCTAAGCAGCGGAACAGAGACTGCCAGCGTGCCCATTGGTCGAAGCACAAGGATGAGTGCACAGCTATGGCGGCTGCTCGCCTCGACGCTGAAGCCGCTCGATCGCCTGACGAGGAGGCATGATGTTGATGGAAAGTCGAGCGCTAGAGAGGAGGCAGAAACTAGGAGGACATGTACATAGACGAGCGAGATCAGAACTTTATGCTTCATCGATACTTGCATCTTCGTTTGGAAATCAACTTGTCGCCTGACAGAGCATATCAACCATGTCAGCCTTCCGACTTCTCTCGCGCACAGCTGCCCGGCCAGTCTCAGCGGCCCTATACAGACCAACAACAGCCTTTGTCGCTCCAGTCAGGTTCTACGCTGCTGGAAGTGGATTGAGCAAGGATCAAATCAAAGACCGGGTCACCGATGTGTTGAGGACTTTTGAGAAGGTCGACCCTGCCAAGGTTAGTATATTATACTCTAGAGCAAGCATTAGCGGCAGCACAAGAAGTCTGATCGCTACTTTTTTGTGTGAAATGCAGGTCACTTCTACCGCTGCTTTCACCACGGATCTCGGTTTGGACAGCCTGGACGCTGTAGAGGTCGTGTATGTGGTATTATAGACTAGCTGTACTCAAGGCTGACTTGCTCTTTGGGTTAGTATGGCAATCGAGGAGGAATTCGCCGTAGAAATCTCGGATGAGGACGCAGAGTGCGTTCATGGCTCGATCTTGCAGTGTTCCTACTGACAGGCTGTGATTAGTAAAATCACCTCAGTGGGAGAAGCTATCGACTACATTGCAAAGACTCCAGAAGGTAGGTAAAGCGCTGTACAGTCTCGACCTGGACTGACAGGCCTGTCTTTTGTCTACAGCGCATTGAAAGGGATAGATTGAGCTGGGAATGTGAATTGCATTTGACTACATTTACAACTCAACGTGCTATCGTTTCTATTTCTGCTGTTCTATCTACTGTTTTGCCGCCCCTTCAGCTGTTGCCGGAACAGCACCTTCCTTCGCAATAGTCGCTTGAGCCAATTCAGCAGCAGACTTGTTGGCTGCGCTTGGGAAACTCCTCGGATCGCGAGGGAAGAGCGAGGCATGTCTGATGTTGCCTAGCTTGAGGAAAAGCATGACTACTCGCTCGAGACCTGCCAAGATCATCCCCAACAATTAGCCATAGCCAAAAAGGAGGGGTGTCACTGACCAATACCACCGCCAGCGTGAGGCGGACAGCCCCATCGGAATCCATCGACGTATTCCTTCATTCCTGGTGCATCAGGGTCAATACCTACTGAGCGCATGTTCTTCTCCAGTAACGGAGCGTGGTGGACACGCTGAGCGCCCGAAAGAATCTCTTCGCCGCGCATGAAAAAGTCGTACGAATTAGAAAGACGCTGTACAGGAAGAGGTTCCACTGAGCTAGATACAGCACAGCAAATTCTTCACGTACAGGATCAGCTGGGTCAGGCATAGTGTAGAAAGGTCGGACTGCAGAAGGGAACTTGTCGAGAATGTAATAGTCAGTGTCGTACTTTTCCTTGACCAGTTGGCCTAGGAAGCGTTCCGTCGGTGTGCTGTGTCTATCAGACTTGCGTTTCTGTATACAGTATTCGCAACTCACTCAAAGTCTTCATAGTCTGCCACTTCTCGCCCAGCTTCCCTCAACAGCTTGACCGCTTCCGGGAATTGCAGCACAACCGTCTCTTCTTTCCAAGTAAACGACTCGCTAGGGAATTGCCTCCTGATCAACTCAATCTCCTTTCCATACTTTTCTTGCAGACCCTTGAAAATAGACTTCAACATGCCATCCAGCACAAACATGGCGTCATGATAATGCTCGTTGATCTGCAATTCCAAATCCAACCCGGTGAATTCGGTCATGTGTCGATGGGTATTGGAATCCTCCGCTCTGAAAACAGGACCAATTTCATACACTCGTTCCATATCAGCCGCGATGCACATTTGTTTAGCGAGTTGAGGCGATTGAGCCAGGAAAGCGGGTCGTTTGAAATAGTCTACTTTGAAGACTGAGGAACCGGATTCGGTTGCTGCGCCTTGTAGTTTGGGCGTGTGTATTTCGATGAAATTTTGCGTATCGAGGTATGAGCGGAAGAGGTTGCCTACTGCTGAAGTAAGGCGGAAGATGGCTTGGTTGGTAGGTGTCTATACGGCTCGATAAGGATTTGTACGCCTGTGAAGGTATGACTTACCCGTAGATCGAAAGGTCGAGCAGTAAGACGGGTATTAAGTTCTACTCGAACGAATTGGGAATCCTCCTGTGAGTAAGCAGAACAATTGAGCGCTCTAGAGCACATATGTACCTGCTTGCTCACCTTTTGGAAGTCTTCCTCAGGTCTAGCGGCATCTTCGAGTACGAAAGGTAGATCAGCAGTGACTTCGCATGAAAGATGGATCTGTGCTCCGCAGAAGATCTTACATCAGCCGAAGCTAAGCCAGCCAACTCCAGCGCACCTTGGTAATCTTGATCTCAGCATCCTGAACCGTAGTGCTCTTTATAGGCTCAGGCGCCTTCTGCACCGTCCCTTCGACCAACACCAAGCTCTCTTTACTGAGCGTACTAGCCCACTTGACCATCTGTTTGCTAACTTTCTCCGGTTCGACAGAGAGCAGCGCTTGTATAGTCGCAGTTCGTTGGCGGAAAGTAAAAAAGGCCATTTTGGCAGATTGAGAGCGGAGGTTGTGTACTCGAGCGCGAAAGAAGACAATTTCCCCTGCTTGTGAGGCGCCGATGGATTCGATTTGCGTGTAGGTCTGGTCTGTCAGTAATGGGCTTTTATCAGCGCGTGTTAAACGCAGATACAGCTTGTCACTGACTGGTCTTTTCCTGCGATTGATGCATTGGCAGCTTGCCATAGTTTTGAGTAGCGTAATCCTGTGCAGAAAACATGGTCTAGTACCTCCAGACAGAGGACAGCAGCGGATTCACGCACGACATCAGCAGCTTCTCTCGCAGCTCGCTCTTTGGCTTCCCTAGCTTCCCTTTCAATTCTCTTCTTCTCCTTTTCTGCCTCTTTAGCCATTCGCTTCAATTCTCCCTTGGAAGGTCCAGCAGGTGCTTCTCCCTCTGGTGCATTCGCAGCAGTGTTCACAGGCGTAGTCATTATTGATCTCGCTGTTATATAGGTATATAGGTTACGGGAGATAGGTCTGATGGATCGTGGTATAGTTCTCAGGCAGCTCCGTACAGGCATGCACGACTTTGCTCGTTCAAGTCCAAAAAAATGTTGATTCTGTATTTTCGAGACCAAGACTCCGAAGCTACTGCGAAGTCTGTTGGGGCCGGTGTTGCACTATACGCGGCCCAGCACGCTCGCAAAATCTTCACTCGAGCTGGTCTAGCGTCTCCTCGAGTCATGCAAAATATGCAATGCAACAGACTGGAGCTTCGTACTTGGTAGCAGCGTCATATCATGTCCGATGTAGAGACCTGTTCTCCGGAAGATGACAGCTCTCTCATCTGATGCTTCTTATTTTGCTCGCCTCCACTGTTTGCCTTTATTTTATTTCTCGCCCAGCTGGCTTCACAGCAAGCGTTGAGCTATCGCAGGCGTCAAAGCAGCCAGTTTGGGCCTATGCAGCGCTCCGCTTGCAGACACGTTGATCCGCGTCGGCCTAATTGGACGCGTTCATCACAAATGACGATTTCTCACTTTTGCTTACTCTTGCTTCCGACTACCACTCTCGGACGTCGGACTTCACTCTAATCTATTCTATGTCTTCTGAAGCACTCCCAGCAATCTTTCGCCTGTCATGCAAAGTCCAAGAATGTAAGTCCTTGCCAAATTCCGATGCTTATCACATCCATGTCATTTATCGTTTTCTGTCTGATATTGGTCTGCCAGATCCGTGGGGAACTGTTGGACCTGAAAGTAGAATCTCACGCTACGCTTCTGCCACACCGGAGAACAATTTCAAGGCGAAAGAAGGACAGACATACGCGGAGCTTTGGATGGGTTCTGGTCAGTCCCTTTGCTTGAGGACAAGTCGGTGTGTACTGATCGAGCTGACAGCTCACCCAAACGGACCTTCTACCGCTTTGTTGCCTTCCGGACCTAAAGCCCTGCATGAAGTCATCCTCTCTGACCCAGAAAAGGTGTATGGCAAAGCTCTAAACCGCCTAACCGAGACTGGCCGCAAGAAAGGTCAGCTTCCTTTCCTCTTCAAAACGCTTTGTGCAGGCAAAGGTAAGCTTTCTCCCTTCCAAGTCCAGATCAAAACTGATTACGTTCCAGCCCTACCACTCCAGATCCACCCGGACAAGAAGCTAGCCGAGCTCATGTACAAAGACGCACCTGAAGATCTACCAGACGATAACCACAAACCTGAAATCGGACTCGCTTTATCTGAATTCTGGGCGTTCGCTTCCTTCCGCGAAACTGAAGTCATTCGCGATTCAGTCAAGCGAATTCCAGAACTCAAAGAAGCGCTAGGAGAAAGTGCAAAGGAGTTTTTGCAAGGCAGTCCTACGCAACAAAAGTTGAGGAATGCGGTTGCCAAAGTTTTGCAGAGGGGAAAAGATGAGAGTGATACCATGGCGCAATTGGTCAAAGGGCTCGCGAAGAGGTGCAAAGCGGATGGCGGCAAGGCTTTGGGCGTCGAGGGTGAAAGTGCCGATAAAGGATTGGCCGAAGTCTTCTGTATGCTCAACGATGTGAGTGTGCTCGGCTTTTTTTCGTCTCTTACTGATGAGGGTACTCAGGACTACGAGGGAGATGCTGGTGCTTTCATCTGCGCTTTCTTCATGCACCTTTACAAGTTACAGCCTGGAGAATGTATTGTGAGTCTAAAGTTGCTCTACCTAAATGGAAGCTCATCATTATTTGGTGCAGTATGTCCCAGCTGATGGGTGAGTAGCATCTCTTTGCGTTCTTAAGAGCTGCAGTGATCCTCTTGACAGCATTCACGCCTGGTTCCGAGGAGGTAAGCCAAGCACTCTGTAGCACCAGCATGGCTGATGCGGCATATTATAGACTGCATCGAATGCATGGCCAACAGCGACAACGTCATGAATGTCGCTTTCCAGGAGATCCGACAAGACATGCTCAACACCTTTAACCAAAATGTTCTTTGCCCAACCGATCACGCCGCCTCGCACTACCACGTCAAGACTGAGCAATTCACTCGAGGAGGAGCTCAATACTCTACTCGCTTTGTTACGCCCTTCCATGAATTTGACATGATTCGCTCGCAAGTTCCTGCGTCGAAAGAAGAAAAGCATGGTGGTATCCAAGGACCCAGTATCGTGCTTGTCGAGAGCGGTGGTGGGGAGCTCAAAGCTGGCGGAAAGACTATCGAAGCCAAGCCTGGTGTTGTCTGTCAAGTTCTGGCTGGCGAGGAGCTGACCTTGATCGGTATGCTCTTCCTTTGAAATATCTCGTCGATGCTGATCGTTTCGAACAGCTGGGAAGGAAGGCATGCAGACCTACCGCTGCTTTGCCGAGTAGAACAAATAGAACATGCAAAAAAATGTGAAATGCAAAAAACTAGAATGTACATGCACCATCGAAACCATCTACAACGCAAAGAATACTCTTTTCTTCCTTTCCCTTTCAGTTGTCCAACTTCATCTCTGCCAACAAACCTTGAGCAGCCCTGTCATTGCATCTGTTCCGTTCAGCGAGCGAAATCATGTCCTCTTCATCCACTTTCTGCCTTTTCGACCCATCTTTGCCCTTGTGCTCCTTCAAACCTGCATGCTTCTCTTTGCGACGTCGAGCTTTTGGCTTCTTGTCCTCTCTGGCGCGCTTTGGTTTTTGGATTGTTGTGAATGATTTGGGTAGAGCGTCAGGAGGTCCATCAGATGCGGTAGAGGTGGAATTGTCTGGCATAAATGAATAAGAGCTTCTGCTACTGCTTTTGATGCCTCAGTCAAGCTCATGCAAAGGTTAAAAGGGACTTACGTCATGCTTTCATCGCTTTTCCCATCCTCGGAAGACCCTTTGCTGCCTTTGAAGATGAACATTTCCGGTAGTGAAGTCATTATACGTGCGAAAGAAGCAAGGACAGCACCGTAAACAATATACTTTTTGGGTCCGAGCGTCAATTTGCCAGTCATTGGCTCTCGAATGAATGGAAGAAAAGTGGTGCATGCTCGTAAGTGCTGTATTATCTCACGCTCGTGAATCATGTAAGATCTTGCCAACGGTGGAGTGCACTAAATGCGATATAGAGGCATTGGATTTACCGAAGTGTACTAAAATGGGAGGGTCCAAGGCCTTGGACTCCCGCAGACTCTCTTCAGGATACGTAAAGAGCATGTGGGCAGAGGTAAGTCTTTCAACGAAGCCTGATACGGGCGAAGAAAGAACACGAAGAAGGACATGGGAAGTGAAAGCCAGAAGAGGCAGAGAAGTGCTGAGCCAAATGTGAATTGTCTGTCCCAAAAGCCGCTAGAATTACATTGTGAGACCACTCGAGGATCATACTAGCAGCGCGTTAGCTAGAGCGAGATGCTAACAAGAGAGAAGACTCACTCGATAGATTGTACTCGTATTCGCTCTCCGTCATCTGAGCGATCCACAATACCGAAGCTCTGCAGGTAGGTCCAGTCAGTCGACGTTTCGGGAACAGGTGAGAGACTCACGATAGCAGAATACACCCATTCTGAACGACATTCGATACACCCCACCAAACGACTTGCTGCTCTGACCAATCCGGCAAGAGATACTTGATGACGAGTATCGTAATGCTCCCCGCCAATCCTCCAGCCATCAACGCAAACCCTAAGAACAGAAACAACCTCGCTCGCCAAGCTACACCTCCGCTTGACCAAGACGCATCGTCGCCCGTTAGATTAGACTTGTCAATGAGGTTGACGATGATCATGCCGAGCGTCGCAAAAAGACCAGGTAGCCAATCAGGAAATCGAACATGAACGGGGAAAGTATCGTAAGGCGCATCTGGTGGTGGAGCCGCTTTGGCAGAGAGGATGCAGGAGGATAAGAAGGCCCACCAGCCTACTGCGAACTAGATAGACAGCGGCATGAGTTGTGATGGTCAGTATATCGGGAACTTGCAAGCTGACCAGTGCCCCAGCGGTGTACACGCCTAATTCGCGCTTCCTGCCTTTTAAAAGGGGAATCGAGGGCAGCGTAAAGAGGAATGCGCTTCTTCTGCGTCTGTCCATGATGATCAAAGTGATGGAAATCGAAAGACCCTGTTCAACCTCGAATGGCCAAGTTGTCTGTTGTCACTGTCGTCTCTTGATCATACTCTAGACGTCTACAATCGGTCTCCGTTCCTAGCAGCTGCTTGCTCGAACCGCAAATCCTAGCATTGGCCACGAATGTCGAATTCGCTGCATTGACCGCAAAGAAACATATAGACAGAGCGCCGTGAGCTAGGCCTCTGAGTGCTTAGCAACTTAGCAGTATCCTCAGTCCTGGGGGGATCTCTGTCTGTACAACGAATCTTCCTCTTGGTCCCAAGACACAACCGACATATTGCTTGTCACACCAAACTTGAAGAGCCTCAAGTTCCACAGCATGTAAATTATGTTTTCGGCTAGCCTAGCATTAGCGATGTCACGTCCCTTTCATCGCCACATATTCCTTTGATGAATGCATCTTTTCGTTATTTTGGGTTTCGAACCGCCCGCATTTGAGGGGCGAAATAGTAATTTAATCGGAAACGTTCCTTCTCTCACACTATCTACTAGTATACATCCATGTCAACCTATCCTCTGCTTCTCTGCCTTGTGCTCGCCCTGTGAAGTCTATAAAATCCTATTCAAATCTGAAATTCTCCTCTGCCCTTGCGAGGCTATTCTTTCTCGTTTCTTATGTGCATCTGAGATGGTCTCGTTGCCCAAGATGTGTTTCGCACGCTTTAATATAGGCTTCAAGCTGGTTGTAATGAAGACTCGTGGGCTTTCTCGTGATGAAATACAATCTGCTCAATCCGCTTGAACCGCGCCACTGCCTTCCGTTCGTTGGCTTGATGTGGCCTGGCATATACTAGCTTTCAGCGTCATTCTGGGCCCTGCCAATGCGTCTTCCAGCCTGTCTTCATGTGTTCGATATTAACGATGATCGATATTCTCGATTAGCATTGCTTCAAGCATATAGCTAGAAGCTTCGGTACAAGACTAACGTCCCGCCCCGGCCCAATCACCGCGCTCTCCTGGCATACTGTCTGTGGTGGTTCCCTCTACCGTTTCCTCACATTTGGCCGGCTGCTTTTCACCTTTTCCAACTCTGCTGCTGTCTTGCTCCCCCAGTATCCAACAATGCGCACTGCTGCGTAATGCCAGTCATCATGCAGGCGTTTGACTAGTTTGGCTTGCGCAATCTTATCTCTGTTTCCGAAGTTGTGATCTGTTGAAGGTGTAAAGCCGATCTGCATTTGTCATCGTTCCAGGAGGTATCGTCTGTGAGTAGCTGCGTAGCAGTGTGATACAGGAGTTCGAGCTGATGATCTGTTAGAGCCCGTTCTTCGTCTTTTTCTGCTTTTTCGATCGTTTCCTTTGGGGCCCTTTGCGAGTTGCTTGATCTCTTCGCTGAGCCTGTTTACGGTCAGTGAGACAGTTTGTATGGTTTTGAAAGACAAAAAGGTGGCAAACTATATTTATTTATATACGCCCAACAATTTCTAGCATATCATCAGGTCGCTTAACTCAGTTGGTTAGAGTGCCGTACTAATACATTGTCGTATTGGTAATGCGGATGTCATGAGTTCAACCCTCATAGTGATCATTTTTGCCCTGTTCGTCCCTTGCCCATCCCTTTTTGCTCCTGGACGAGCCATGTGCTCTTGCGTTCTCGACTTGGTCTAGGAGGACGGAGATCTCAGCACTCACCACGTCATTATCAATGTCCTCGTGGTGATGGGGATGAGACAACCTGTGCAGAGAGGCTTATGGGCGCCAAGTAGACGCCTTTAAACAGCAATGAGCACATGCTTGAGAACCTACTGCCTGTTGCATTGCAGCAGCGCAAGGATTTAGCTCGTACAATGACGATAACGCATTCCCATTCTTCTCGACCTATTGACTTTCCGTATCGCTTGAGAACACTCCAATGCGATCATGAGTCATCCTCCTCCTCTTCGTCTTCTACTGCTCGCATCTTTTCTTTCGCTCTATACAATAGCTCAGCTTCGCGTCTTGCAGATGACAAGTTGACGTTACCTTCTGTCAGACTGAGCTCTTCGCTTCTTCGGGACTGAGGGTCTGTCTGACGCATCAAAGCTAGCCCAAGTGAATGCCGATACGCGAACTCGCCTTTCGTCATCTTCAAAAGCTGAGCTAGCAGATTCGGACTCTTCTGCATTGAAGCTGCCGCTTCGTCAGCTAATGCAAGAGAAGCGAAAGACTGGTGCTCACAGAGGCACAGATCGAGTAGGTCTGGGTCGCTGGGGAGAAGCGATTTGGAGAACGGTTCGATGACTACTAACGCAATCAGAACACACAAAATAACACATAGAGGGACAAACCTGGTAAGAGCTGCAAAACCAGACACAACATTGAAGGTAGCAGACTTTGGCCCGTCCATCTCGATGTCACTGCTTGAATAWCAGCAAGATAGCGACGACATAGACATAAGGGCGATGTACCTCGACGCTACGAACTCTGCAGACACCGGTGGTTTGACCAGCCTAATGAACTCAC
This sequence comes from Kondoa malvinella, assembly GCA_039545315.1. Classification (NCBI taxonomy): domain Eukaryota; kingdom Fungi; phylum Basidiomycota; class Agaricostilbomycetes; order Agaricostilbales; family Kondoaceae; genus Kondoa; species Kondoa malvinella. Next base: position 518,207 of record BCIM01000009.1, read on the forward strand.
GTCAGTGCAGTCACAGGCAAAGAGACAAGGACTGACTCGTCAGGCATATCGTTCTCTTCTTCGTCAGTCCCATACACGACGTTGACAGGTTTGGCGCGCTTTTTCCTGACGACTCGCTTCTTTCTTTTTGGTGCAGCGCTTGGCTCGTTTTCTTGGTCAGCTGATTTAGGCCCATGTACACGGTTGTAGTGATAAGACATAGCGCCTGGCCCTTTGAACTGCGTGTTGTTTTTGCAGCCTTGGACCGGACACCCTTTTGGCCACTGCAGAGGATAAGCAAGCAGAAGAAGAACAGAACAAAGCAAGCTCACGTCCGTGTTGCTAGTCAAAAGCTCGCCCAGACCCATGCGGGCATCGTTCGCACTCATCTCAGGAGCCGCAGAGCCTCCCGACTCATCAATGCCCATGTGCAAAGTGCCATCTTCATCGACGTCAACATCAGCGCCAGAGGGATCGAAAACATCTTCAGCTTCCACAAGAGAATTAGTAGTAAAGCTTTCTTGACCAGCGGCTGTCTTCCCACTTTTCTCGACGGATGCGGTAAAGGTCTTCTGTATTTTGCCATGCTTGTCGATACCCAAAAGCCCAGAAACCAGTCGAGATCCGCCTTCTAACTGATCGATTGCCTCGCGCCTTGACTCTGTTGTAGTGATTGACTTGTTGTTGTCTGGTGTGGCTACCGCCTTATTCGTTGCTGACTTTCTGGTGCGTCGTAATCGCTAGAAGGCTGCGGATCTGATCTTCTTCTCGGTCTTGAGCTTGTCTTCAAAATCGTCAAGTAGCTGATAGGACATTAATCGCAGTCGATTCAATGGACCGACAGACATACTGCTTTCCTGTCCTCGTAGCCGTCTTCTTCTGCTCCGCCAATTGCTTTGAGGCGGTACTTCTGAGGTGTGCTTCTGCTGATTGAACTTTCAGCTTCATCCAGTTTATCGTTTACTAGATCGAGCGCAGAATCGACATCAGCGTGTATGGCTTGAAAAGCATCGTCTTCAGCCTATCTCATACATCACCACGCGGTCGAATCTATTCGCTAAAGACCTACCAGAGCTGTTTGTTTCTCTTCCGCATTCAGCGTGTCTTTTGATTTTTTCTGCTTCTTCTTTTCACCTCCTGCTCCATCACTGTCCGAGCCATTTACGTCTGCCTCTTTTGCTCTCGCATCTGCCGTAATCGCATTCGCTAGGACCAGAGTTGCTGGCGCGTTAAATAGAGCGAGGGAGGTTCTTTCTTGCTACAGGGCGACTCAGACAAATCAGCCGGGGAAAAGAAAGCACGCACCAGCCGAGCGTTAGATCGCACTTCTTCGGATTCGCCAGTCATCATACCCACAAGATCTTCGTGCCGCATGTTCGTTGAGTAGTGGGTGCTTGCCGTGGTATCGGCTTCCGTATGTCCGAGTAAAGCTTGCGCGAAGGTGATACCTCTTGCAGCGACAGCCTGTGCCAGACATGCATGAGCTTGAGGATACGGAGAATTAGAGAGAGACTGACAAAATCGCCAACAGCATGGCGGATTGGATGGATGCCAGCTCCTTTCAAACCGACTTGAAAGAAACGCTCGGAGACGCCGACTGCCAATTTTTGACTACTGGCCGGTTCCGCGCTCCCCTTGATTTCTCGACCTCCCGGGCCGAACGTACGAAACCTGAAGATTGGTACATCAGCCTTGWGTTGCATCCAGGACAGAGCAAAGTCGCTTACAGAGGTGATTCTCCGTTGCATCCGTCATCGATTTCGATCTCTGCAGAGTCGCCATTGAGCAATTCCTCTACCGTCTGTGCGAACAGTCATCAGATCATGAAAGTTTGGTCAAGTAGTGTGCAAACAACGCACGCTGATGCCTTTCAAATAGCCGCGCGACATGAGCACCAAGCCAACGATAAGAGATATGTCGAAAATAACATTTTGAGCGAATGCGACCGGCAGAAGGGTGAAAGTGAGGGCCTTGTACACGTCGTTGATGCCATTGTAGCACTTTAGCACAAACGCAATCAGCATTCAGTGGACCAATAACCAGATGTCAGCTTACTTTCAAGTTTTCGGCGCAGATCTTGAGCGACAGGGCTCCTTGCTTGGGTCGAAAGAGAGAAAGGTGTTTGATCTTCATAAACTGGAGAGAGAACAGACACGTCTCAGCATACTCTTAGTGCTGAGCGAAAGCTTGGGATACCTTGCCGGCTTCCTTGTACTCAACATTACTGTACCCCATTGCACCCGCACGTAGACCGGTCATATAGGCCATAAGTACTACCATGATAGACTGAAGACCGCAAGCACGCGTAGACGGATTCGCGATAGCAACTTGTAGATGATAGTCTGTAAAGAGCTTGATCTCGTTCAGTCCGTAGAAGAGCTTCTCGGAGGGTGCGCGGTGAAGAGTGTGTTGAATGATGGCTGCCCAGAGCATCAGCATCGAAGAATGAGAAGATGTTGATAGCTCACTAGCCGTGACAGAATCGGCCAGCAAATCAAAGAAAGTTCGGTCACCAGTGAAAGCCCCATCACTACGGCGAGCGTTCGAATCGCTGATCTTTTCGGAAAGGATTGCTGATCGAATTGAGGAGCCATCTGGAAGTTGAGCATACTTGGTACATAAGGCTGCGAAGGCTTCGATTGAGGCGGTGAGTGTTAACGAGCGAATTTTGCCATCAGAAGCGACACCGACGGTATGACGTGCCTATCGTATAAGCATAAGATAGGGATTCGGCTACGAAAAGAGGGCAGTCACTACGAAGTCGGCGAAAGTAGGACCCAGAAGCAATATGGTCGACTTGAACCACATGTATTGCTCCGAATCCATAGAGACTTCAAATCGTCCAGCGGCCTGTTCCAGTGTGATGTAGGCTTCTACGTGCACCGCCCATTTCTCTTTGATGAGGTTATGGAATTTGCGCTTCGAGAAACCATCCYCTCGCTCAAAGTTGGTGATTGTTTGTTCAGCTTGATTTCGTGCTCGTTGCTCTGCTTGCGGATCTTCGGCAATGCGTTTCGCTGTTGCCTTGGCCCAGCGACCTTTAGGTGCGGCAGTGCCACTGAACACTGTCTTTCGCTTGCTGGCTTGATGTGGCTGCACTAATCCGCTGGTAGAAGCAGACATGTCGCTTGATCAAAAAGGGAATGAAAAGAAGCCTTCACTGTTCAAGCGTGACCTTGTGAGAGCGAGCGCATATGCCAAATCGTTTGGGTAATTTGTCGATTCATTGGGCAAAAGGAAAGGCGCAAAGAGCATTTCTTGGCATACGACTTGGGCCGCAGCAATACAGCGATAGCAGACATTCTGAAGAGCTATAGAGCCCTGCGTTGGCAATGGAAGATCACGAGCAAAGTTTTCTCAGATGACAGCAGCGATAGAGGGCAAAGCAGCCGTGAGTCTATTTGTAGGGTAAATATGACAGCATTTGTTGGGAGGTAGAGCACATTGATGCTGTGGGAGTGGCCGAAAGGAATGAAAAGACGTCACAGGGGATAGCGTCAACATGTTTTCGAAAGCA